>JBCFYV010009882.1:85491411-85856103 GCA_039000515.1 Timema cristinae
CTCCCGACGATGGGTAGATTGAGGTTCGAATCTCGGTGGGGTAAACGAGGCCGTTTTTCCTAAATGTTTTCCACTCTCCCTCCACGCAAATTTGGTTTCACTTCCTCTAAATTCAATATTCCCAATTCCTAATCCATTAGCCTAATTATCAATAAGCTATAACCCGAACGCATAGTAAGACACGGTGCTAAAAAAAACAACATTGCGCGTCTTTGACATCCATCGTAAAACTAAATTAACAAAATGGCTGTAGTGTGGCTCTCGTGTGGCCGCTCCTGTGAAAGGTTGGCGTTTTGTGGCACCCACACTGTGTCTTGTAAGTAGTCCGTGTGAAAGGGCACTATCTCATTCAGGTCCATTCTAATTCTTCTCCCATCTGCGTTTAGGTCTTCCATACGGTATCTTCCCATTGGGTTTACCAGTCAATACCTTAGCGTGGTTCTATTTTCTTCCATTCGCGCTGTATGTCCTGCCCACCATGATCTTCAAGGTTAATGTGTGGTGATGAGTACAGAGTATAATAAGCTCATCACTATTTTACCTCCTTCACTCTCCATTATATTCATCCCTTTTTGGACCAAATCTTTTTTCTTAATATTTGGTTTTCGAGCAGCTTAAATATATTCTTGTCATGTAAAATAAGAGTTAATGTTCAAGAAACTAACTTTAAAATATGAAAAATAAATAAATACTAGTAGTAGTATAGTCAATGCATTATCCCTCACTGGAAATTCAGCTTGCACCTTTGATTTAGTAGCATATTGATGAATTTGTTTTATGACTTATATCCAGTGAGTGTTATTGTGGTCACCTTTTAAATATAGCAAGGTTTAAAATTTTGGTGGCCACACATACACAACACCCTACCCCCTTTACGTTTATACATAACGATATGGAGGGAGGAAAGATCCAATTTAGGCAATCTTAGAATCGAAGCGTGGACCCTTGAATCTATATGTATGTGCGTTACTGACTGAACTTAAAAGATGTTTTTAAAGTCAACTCATCAAAATTAATATTGGAGCGCTGAGCATAAATTTCTGACCAAAATAAATGTACTACACAAATTTGAGGGTAATTCTTTTTTAATTAGTTTAACGTACAATTATAAATAAATATACAGTTAATCGTATCAACATTTTATATTTTAAAAAACCAGTCTGAATTGTCATTATTAGAGCACCTTGAAATGTAAACAGTTTGTTATATTTTAGAAGTCGGTGCTAAGAAAGCGCCTTGAAAATACAGTATAGGCAAACCATTCAACTTTGATAAGCAAATGGTAGTGTACAATTAACAAACGACTGATTAGAATTTAATAAATATCTTCATAATATTTAGAGTAATCGATGGCATATGGAATCAGCAAAACTATATATACATATATAGATTATATTAGTGGGAAAAATTAATAAGGGTATGCTTTTAAATATGAAAAACGTAACTATACAGCTTTAAATTAATAAATATTATGTATGCATCAAAATATTTTACACTGTTTATCTTTGTTGTGCTGGTAATTTCAGCTTCAAGCTTTTAACACAAAAAAAAGTAAAATGATTATGCAGTCATCAATGTGTTTTGACAGCAAAAAGATGATATATGATAAGTTGGCTTCCGACAGAGAAAAACAGTTGTTGCCATCAAAAGATAATGATTATGACTCAGGTAGGCTATTATATTTGTTTTATATGAATCCATTTTGATTTTGTTTGTGTGAAATTGTTTTACAAAGTTTTTTTTTAGAAATATGTCCCTCAAGTCATATTATGGAATAATGTAGCTAATAGTAGCGTAAAAAGTGTGTATTATTTGAATATGTATTGAGCTACTACTGAGTTTACTAAACTTTGTATCTCTTTACTTAACCACTCACCCACTTCAGTCAAGTCTGTCTGAAAATAATACAATTATGTATAAAAACAGCACATACGCAAATAGGTAAATATATTGGTGCTGTGCAAAAGTTGTCCAAAATCAATGGGAAACATTCTTTAAATATACAGTCGATTCACCCTAGAAATCGTGCTGTCTCAGAAGAATTAGTTATTATTATTATTAACTATCCCTATCGAGTAATACTATTAGGTGATTTTAACTGCCCCAAAATTGATTGGAAATATCATCATATTCAAAACATTTCGCATTTCTACATTAAATTAAAAGCTACTCAACTTCTTGCTTCGACCAACATAATAGGATTAGAACAACTTAATGAAGCTGATAATGACACTAACTTCCTTGACCTTGTTTTTGCTAGTTTTCACCACCCCTTATTAACTCAAAGCCCTCAATCACTAGTAAATATTGATTTAGCTCATCCACCCTTATTGATTTCACTTGATGTACCTCTTGCTGCTAAAATTAATGACAGCACCACCCCATATATTAACTATGCACGTGGTGATTACCTTAATCTTTACAATGACCTGGCCACTGCTGATTGGTCTTCTGTTTATTCTACTACGGATGTTAATTTGGCTGTAGATAATTTTAGCAATTTAGTCCAAAGGAAAATCAGAACGCATATGCCTCAAATTACCATTCTTAATTCATCCAAATATCCAAAATGGTTTTATTCTACTCTTAAATACTATATTAGGAAAAAAAAAAAACAATTTTTTCAAAAAGTTTAAACAAACAAATAATGGTGTAATCTATTCACATTTTTCTCACTTTCGTAAATTAGTTAAAACTACTTTTATTATAAACAGAGCCAATTGGATGAACTCAATTGAAAATAGTATTAAATGCAAACCCAAGGAATTTTGGAAATTTGTTAAAAACAATCGTATGAATAAAGTTTTCCCGTCTAACCTAAAGATTAATGGCAGGATTATTTCTGATCCTGTATTAATTGCTAATGAGTTAGGACCTACTTTCATTCCGTTTATAATTCTGCTATTCCTGTCTTACCCTGCCCCGCTATTGAAACTAGTGTGCCCTTGTATCCTTGCCACATTACAACCTTGGATGTTGCTAGTGATATAAAAAAATTTAGTTGTTCTAGATTTGCCGGGACAGATGGAATTCCAAGTTTTATTATTAAAGGCTGTGCCAGCACTTTTAGCCCTTTGTTAGCCTATATCTTTAACATTAGCCTGTCAAATGAAACTTTTCCTCTTACATGGAAACAATCTGTAGTCATACCTATTTATAAAAACGGGGCAAAAACAAAAACTTGTAATTATATACCAATTTCCCTCTTAAACACTTTCTCCAAAGTATTCGAGAAAATCATACATGAGCATACGTTCCACCGCCTTAACATTTTTTTTCAGATAATCAACATGGCCTTATAAAAAATAAATCCACTGTCACTAATTTAGTAGAATTTCTTGGGAATGTTGCCCCTCAAGTCTCTACCCAAGGTCAGGTTGATGCTATTTATTTTGACCAAAGTAAGGCATTTGACTTATGTCAGCATATTATTATTCTCTCTAAACTTGATAATTTCGGCCTTTCTCAATCATATGTAAATTGGTTCAGCAGTTATTTGCATTAAAGATAATTCACAATTAAAATTGATTCACACACCTCAAATACATTTTTAGCACCCTGTGGTATACCACAGAGTTCTAATTTAGGTTCTCTTTTCTTTAATGTGATTATTGATGACATTGGTAAATATTTGAACTCGTCTAGTTATTTACTCTTTGCTGATGATGTAAAATTATTTAAAATTATCAAATCAATTGCAGATTGTATAGAGTTACAAAATGATGTAAATGGTATTATACAATGGTCTTTTCAAAATGGAATGT
This sequence comes from Timema cristinae, assembly GCA_039000515.1. Classification (NCBI taxonomy): domain Eukaryota; kingdom Metazoa; phylum Arthropoda; class Insecta; order Phasmatodea; family Timematidae; genus Timema; species Timema cristinae. The sequence continues at coordinate 85,495,176 of JBCFYV010009882.1, forward strand.
CTATTAATAAATCTAAGACCAAATCTATAACTTTTACTAGGAAAACTAGTCCTTTCTTTTTTACTTATAAATTGGGCAATGAAAACATAGTTCGCATCCTTTATAGTAATGATCTTGGTGTTCTTCTTGATAACAAACTTTTTTCCATTATCATGTTGACCATGTAATCGCCCAGTCATTAAAATTACTTGGACTGATTAAATTTATTACGTCATAATTTTAAAAAGTTGACTATTTTTTATGTCTGTACTATGCCCTGGTTAGATCTAAGTTAGAATACGCTACTGTTGGAAAACGCTCAAAAAAAATTTGCCGCTGCATGCTATGATAAATACTTTATTAACCGGATTTATTATGATTATGACAGAATTCGAAACCTCTTAGGGCTACAAACTCTCTTCTCGCGTAGACTTTATTGTGATGCCCTTTTTGTTTTTAATATATCCAATAGCAAAATTTATTCCAAATTTGCCCTTGATCATGTAGGCATTCATATCCCTTCTCGGGCTTCTAGTAATCCAAAATTATTTTTTCTCAATAACTCTTATAAGGTAAGCCCTATAGGTCGTTGTATACATAGCGCCAATTCTAGATTTGTCGAATTCGACTTTTATCATAAAAGAAAAGCCAAGCTCGGAGAGTTATTTAAGGAAATCCCTTATCAATAATTTATCACTAAGAGGTTCTGCCTATAATATCTAAATTTTACAATATTCTGATTTATTTTTTGCATATTGTTACTGCTTTTAACCACTCTTTAGTTTTTTGTTATTATTGCTATTTTTTATTACTATCATTATTAATTACTTTTTTGATAACTATTAATCATTATATAACATTACTTAGCCATTTTTGTTTATCTTATTTTCTAGTGTAAATATATGTATTTGTATGGTACTTGTGTACTTTCAGTGCTGGCCTGTTATAGGTCTTACGACTGTTGGCCAGCACTATAATAGAGGAAATTGAAATTGAATTGAAATTATTATTATTAGCACCGCGTCTTAATACCCGTTTGGGTTATACGCACTTACGCTAATGTCTAATGGTAGGGTGATTGTGAGATGAAATGGAGGAACTACAGTTTAACGTGGAATTCGAACCACGGTAGAGGCCTGGCATTCCCCAAGAATTAGTTGAACCTTTTAACATTTACATGCTCCAAGTTTACTTATCGAATGTACAAAAGTAATTTTACTGTTCTAAATTGCATATAAACAAACAAAAATTTTTTTTAATCATAAATTTGTTGTTTAGGTTGGGCAAGTCAATCGAGCTTAAAATAGTAATGGAATGACTATACACAACTAAATATAAATATTATTTACCAACTTTGGATTAGATATTTACAAATTTAAATAGATTTAGTAAAAACTATGTTTAGTATAGGCTAATAAATTGATCTGGTATAACATTAAAAAAAATCTACTCTATTAAGAAAGACAATAGGCCTAATTCTTAAAAATTGAGAAAACTTGGATCGTTATTTAACTCCTTAACTGCATCAATACTATTATATTGTATTTTTTTCAGATGAGGATGAAGGTCCTGAATTTACACCTACATTATTATTGGGAACTATGGAAGGAGAGATTGCACAAGGAACCTGGGATGGATTTGAATCCACCAATGAAAAACAGACTAATATTGAAAGTATTTGCCATACATTTCCTAAAATACTTATCTATTATTTTCACCAAACACTGCTTGTGCAATGTAGTATTTTAAAAAAAATCGCTTGTATATTTCCTTATAAATTTGGGTTAGGCCCTACTGCTTCTTATTACCCATCCATTTCATTACTATAGTTTGCTATTTTGAGTGTTTTTGCTACGTTGCTGTGGTATAATTATTATATATTTTAGAGGCACGAGAAGGAATTTCTCTAATACTGATAAACAAATATAATTATGGGAGTAATATAATCTTGTCACGTGATACCCAGAAGTGGTAATCATCGTTTACCATCAAAGGTAGCAAGCTTACTTTGAAAAATTACACTATGGTTCTGCTAATAATATTAAGCCATAGCCCATATTATATAATCTGTTGTGGTAAAGTTGCTACCTTACAGTACATGGATCAAGCGTCCATCAGATCTTGTTGGGAGGAAATCAGGTGGATTGTCCAACTCTCGTCGCAATAAAAATTAACTCTGAAATCCTAACACACTTCACACATTGCTGCTTGGAAACAATTGGGCCTCCTAATTTGAGAATGTTTGCTTCATAAATTATTCAAGTCCTTAGAAATGTAAATCATGTCTACACAGTCCGTATCCGTATCTAAAATCACGTGATCGTGCCATCAAATGATAAAGTTGGAAACAACGTCCAATTAAACTCTTCAAAAGAAAATTTTCTAGAGCTGGGCGCAAGCAGGGGTCTTCTGTGAAGCAGACTTTATCACAGCCAAGGTAGAAAGTTAAATTTGAGTCAACTTCTAAGGACTAAGGAGTTAAGGATAAGGACTCTGTAGACAGTGAAATCCGTTAGTGTGGAGTTGAACTCTTACGGAGTACTAAGCACCTTACGGATACGGAGTCTATAGATGGGGCTTTAGATGAGTGAAATGCGACTAAAAAAGGGGAGACTTTCTCAGATTAATAATTTATAGTTACGTCATCTGTCTATTTGCTATCTTTTGCTGTAAGTAAGTTATCTGAAAAAAGATTTTATCTACCTTTTATAATAAATCAGCTTTAAATGGATAAATTTCACTCATAGCATATTGGATTATTTGAAACATTAATAATATATAATCACAATGTATTGACAGTCGATAATCTACTATGCAAAAAATTATAGACCTAAGAAATAAAAATAAAATAACACGGTTGAAACTCTTGGTTACAAATCCATGAATCATTCAAACTAAATAAAACACGAATCACTGTCTACTATAGTTAAAGTAACCCCTAGCCCCCTTCCCTCTCCAAACGCTAGTGTATCCTCTAAAAGGGTGGTCAATATGTTAGCCAAGTACATAATGATAAATGTTCCTAAAATGCGGAGTCACAACTAAATATGTATTTAATTATTGTGTAAGTTAAAGCATGTTTAAAATACTAGCTATTTTTATACATTTATTTTATTTTATTTTACTTAAATTATACTAAATTAGCTTAACAAATAATAAAAGTTATTTTGCATATTTTTTCAATGGTTAGCACAATACTTAGCATAATTTACCTGAATAGCAGGCATTGAGATGTAAAAACTCTCTAGCTCATTGGTCATTGTTTGGTAGGGAAGTAAAAGGGAGGGTCAAGATCGCATTTGGAGTGCTATACAAACCACCGGATGTTCCGTACTCAGAAATTAATATAATTGAAACGATATTTGACCAATTTTTACCTGTTTATGATGATGCTATTTTAACAGGTGATTTTAATATAAACCTGGCACAACCTAACTCCCCCAATGCGATATTCTTAGATGATATACTAGATACGGTTTAAAACAGATATTCAATCAACCCACAAGAATTACACTAAATACGGAAACACTGATAGACTGATAAAAAAAACAACTCAATTAAAGTTTCTTACGTTGGCCAATATGAGGTTTTAGGGCTCACTGACCATGACATTACGTAATGTTCATACGATCTAAGTGTTCCAATTTATATCAAAACTAGAAAAACCATTAGGGACTACAAACACTTTATTCCGGAACGTTTTGTATCTGATTTAATAGTAGTTTCATGGGAGGAAGTGACGAGGGCCAAGTGATTGATGAGAAGGTGGAGATTTTCAACAACATAATTATCAATATTTTGAAAAACCTGCACCGTTAAAGAATATTCAAAATAAAAACAAAAATAAGATACCCTGGATAACTTTGGAAATAAAACATATCATGGCTAAACGTAATACATTAAAAATGAGGTTTTTGAAATGAAGTTGATTATTAAAATTATAAATACTTATTGTTGGCATCCATCTCTCCCCGCAACCGACTGATACCACTCGCCACTGATTCCTCGCTTTTATACTCTGATCAAATGAGCGCGCGAATGGAATCAATGGAAGGACGGAGGCAGTCAGCGCAACAAGAGAGGCCGGCAGCTTTATTTAGAACAAATTAATTATTACATTACATCAGTTACAAGAATAAATGTGTAGATATCAGCATGTGGATGATCAAAAACTTGTTCTTGCAGATCAGGTTCCGGGCTAGCGTCTTCCTCGCCCTCTGTGTCGGAACGATCCTGCGATATATATATATATATATATATATATATACTGTATTTTGTCGGTATATATATAATGGACAAAGTGAATAAAAGGTCACTATGAAAAATGACCTGACATTATACATAGTGACCAAAGCAGTCAAGAAAAGTGATAAATATTTGTTAATTTATAATTTTAATTGGACAGTCTGCATAATGCTCCACACTCTCTGGGCAATATGATGGTTTTAATAATATTTTTTATTTAATAATCTGTAATAGTCAGCCCTTCTTGTATTAAAACAAAAAAACAATTAAATTAGTTTGTTATGTTAGTTAGGATAGGTTAGCTAAGCTAGGTAAGTTATGTTATGTTAGCTAGGATAGGTTAGTTAGGTTAGTTTAGGTTAGGTTAGGTTCGTTAGAGGTTAATTGGCTGGCACGTGATCGGATGTTCACTGTTCCCACCCTGCCAATGACGTAGTACCACACTGTTTTTAATATAGCCCGAAGAGCATGGATCATTATGCATGTCAAGACCTTTACAACGTATTGAAAAATAAGTGCGTCCTTAAGAAATAATACCTTTACTATGTAATTAAATATTTCTTTGTTCTGTAGCATTGCGCCTTGTGATATATGGTGGCATTCACGACGGCCCAGTAACGTCTATCACAAAATCTCCGTTCATTGAAAACCTGATTCTCAGTATTGGAGGAAGAATCATTGCCATTTGGAATAATAATGTCCAGGTATGTACAGTGGCGGCTCCTAGCTAAAATTAGTGGGGGTGCTGCTACAGAAAATTTGTAGCCTTTGTTTTAAAATTGTGTAAAAGGAAAAAAAAATTGAAATTACTGCAAGCGCATCTAGTATTTCTGTTAAATAAAAGAACCGAAAAAAAATTAATCAAATAGAATAGCTGGAAGCAGAATAATAATCTAATTCTACACTCTTCTACACTTTGTCACATTCAAGAATATGGTACACGGTTTTTAAGCACAACACACGCTGAGTAAAAAAAAAACTTCCTTCCACCATCATGCCAGAGTCGGCACTGCGAGAGCAACAGTGCTCTCTCTACCTGGCATTCCCGCCTTCATCCCCACCCCCTCCTATGTGCGCATGCGCACAACAGTCAAACACCACGTCGCTCGCACTGTGAAGCGCACAGTCCCATACAAAGATTTTTGTATATTTTTCATAAACTGGCGGACGGCTACTGAAGTACTGACATTAAGCTTAAGGAATATATATTGTACTGCAAAAATAAAGAAAGAATTAAAGAAAAAAGGACTTATTATATTAAAGGTTATCGATAATATCAAGTGGAAATAGGGGGTGCTGCAGTTCCGCAGTGCCTATACACGAGCCGCCACTGGATATGTATTCGTTTATAGACATAATCACAGTATAAGTAGCTAGTGTTGCGATTTAGCAAAACATATAGGAACTTCTTGGATTCTATTTCAAGATGGAATTTTTTGACAAAGCAAATTCATGACCAAAAGGATTTAAACCAGAGCTGACTCGTACTCTTTTGTCGCCCTAGGCAAAGCTTGAAAATGCAGCCCTCCTCTCTCAGAACATTTAAAAAAAAAAAAATCATGATGTATGTATTTACATAAGAAAAAATATTTATCCTATTAGTTTAAAATAAGTATACACAAAAATACAAAAATAAGAATATAAATTTAATATTTACTGCTTGAACACATCGCGCTCGTGCAGGTCGTAACTTGTTGCATCACCTAAGCTCCTCGCTTCCTTCCTTTTTTCCCCCTAGTCCCGAAAACCCAACGGAAGTAAGCTATTGGTTTTTAATTTTATCCATATTAATTTAATTTTCTTTAAATAAGAATTTACAGTAAAAAAATGGGACAGTTTTAAATCATCTAATTTTAGAGTTATAAATTCTAAAATTACACTGTGTTGAATCACACTAAGAGTAAAATCTGAAGTAAAGTATATTTAAAAAAAAAATGTTATTCTACATACATCATAATTATGAAGAATTACCTTTTTTTGACATTGTCTGCTAAAAAATTACCATAAAATCTCACTTTTGCCTTTCTTCCAAATCTGCCACTCTAGGCAACTGCCTACCCTCTCCTCCCACTACAGCCGGCCCTGGTTAAAACTTATTAATAAAGCCAGATTTGTTATAGTACAGCCAAAACATTTAAGCAGTTTTAGAATTACATTGCTTTTAAAATAAATAGATAGTTGATTTGTTTGATATATGTACAAGTAAGAGTATAATTGATTGGGAAACCACTTATTAGATTGAGAACTATGCTTATTTCAACAAATATATACTACATTAAAAATAGATATTTGTGAAACTCTGAAACGGTTTTGTATTGTTTTAAAAAAGTTTTATAGTGTTTTGAATTTGAATAATTTCCGTTCACTAATAATATATATTGCTTATAATATAACTTACATGGTGTTATCATAAGAAAAAATTAGGGCTGAGCAGATGCCGATAGCCGATCCGATTTATCGGCCGACATTAGCCCAATCGGTCAAGGATAATGGGTTTTTATCTTGCAGATATTTTACGCAAATAATTAAAAATCTTTAGATATATTTTAAATTCTCAAGTCATGAAAATATATGTCATAGTTTAAACAAAAATATTTAAATAGAGTCACTTGCATGTAAACACACATTCTTTAATTCTGAGTTAGATGTTTTATTGTATAATAATCAGCAAAACCAACTTTCTAAACAAAATAATCATTCAATTTTATTTACCTTAAGGCTTATTTCAAATTATGAAATACTTGATAAATATATCATAAATAAAGATTTCTGCACGTAACAAAGTTAAACACTATCAAAAACAATATTAGATGGGCCAGTATAAATTTATTTGTTGTGGATTTATAAAAATAAAATAAAAAAATATATTATAGTACGTGACGTCGGCTGCATGCCGATTACTGAGCGCTCCAAGATACGCTCGATCTATCGCTCACTGAGCGCTCCCCGAGATTAGTTCTTTGAGCGCGTTCAAGCGTAATGTCAAAGTACCAATTTACCGCTGTTGTAAATAGTTGTTTAGTTATTTTGTCATTTAACTGAGAGTTAACATATTGATCCTTTAAAAGAACTAAATCGGCGTCAGTTATCGGCAATATTGTCAACAAAATATCGGCATTGGCAATATCTGCAATATCTGCAAAAGGGCTTATCGGCCCAGCCCTATAGAATATACCAAGATGGGGAAATAAATACCCTGTAGCTCTCTCTCTCTCTCTCTCTCTCTCTCTATATATATATATATATATATATATTAATATTAGCATAAGCGAAAGCATTTAAAATTACCAAAGATAGTTTACAAACATATTCTTTGATACCATTTTTAATGAATGATAACATTGTTTTGCTTAATGTGAATAACTATCAAACACATGCATTTTAAAAATTGTGATATGTTTATTGGTACCGAGTATAAAATATTTGCTTTGTAAAATAAAAATACATGTTTAAGGATGGGCCAATATTTTGGAAAAAGTCCAAATTCACCTTAACGAGTTGCTCATGGTCAAAGAGCCAACCCAGTCATTTTTATGTGAGTTGTTCCAATGGCTCCATTGAAGTGTGGGACTTACTGCTTCGGAGCGATAAACCATATTTTGTACAGGATGTGTCAGGGAAAATTATTACAGGTATGTATGTACGAATATTAAATCAAAGAATCGTTTGTTTGTTTAATAGTTCTATTGTCCCGGTACAGATTTATCTGATTACCAAACCCTTCCTTCACCTCTCACAAGACATCTTGTGAATCTTATGAATGTGGGGAATGCCAGGCCTCCACCGTGGTTCGGATTCCACGTTAAACTGTAGGTCCTTCATTTCATCTCACAATCACCCTACCATTACACATTAGCGTAAGTGCGTATAACCCGAACGGGCAGTAAGACGCGGTGCTAATAATAATAATAATAATAATAATAATAGTTCTATTTTTTTATCGTCTTGAAATTTTTCTTGACACCGAGTCTTACTACCCGTTACGGTTATACGCCTATATACTAATTCCACTAATGTGTTAGGTAGTATGAAGGTTTAATTTAGAGTAGGTGCATACACAATATGCGTGGAGGGATCATGGAAAACTATAAAACAAAGATCACCCTCAGAGTACCCGGCCAGGATAACCCCGTTCTCCCCGTCTTCAGCAGTCTAGTTTAACACAAGAGTGAATAGAACTTCGGGCTTTGGTTATTATAAAATGTCCAATCCTAGGATTGATAAAACAATCTGTCCATTGGCCGTTTTCGTGTTTTGCACCCAACATATATAAATATGTATGTATATATCAACAATATACATGCAATATAGTTAATGAGGTATTAATTGAAAGAGCATAATATTGGTAGGGTCAAAACCACAAAGATCAGATACAAACACGTCGTAGTGAGTGAAAAATTTACCCATGGACACAATACGAACAAATATAACCCATCGGACAACGATAAAACGTTGGCACGTACGTAAAGTCAAAGGGTTCTTTTTTTTTTAAAGTCTCTAAACACTTCCGCGTTAAACTAAAACAATTTTAACTGTTGACTACATTATACATATTTACTTATATGTGTGTAATACCCCAGTTATTCCAGGGGTAAAAGTTTTTCTTTACTCACTATTCAAGGCGATTCAAGATGGTGAAGATACGAGTAAATAATATTTTTTAAACTATTGTCATCATATTGAATAACCATGAATAATGAGTAAAGCAAAACAGCTTTGATCGCCGCTGGAATAACGAAGACAGTAGAGGTAGTGGCAATGTCCCTTAGAGATTAAAAAAAAAAATTACATTTTATACTTATATATTTTCATATTTACAAAAACGTCTCACAGAAAATGTTGAAATTTTGAGATAGTTAACGGTTAGAAACATAAGCCTAGACGTACTCAAACAAAATTAAAAATGTATTAAAGGCCCCAACAGAAAATGTTAAAATAATTCATTATTTCATAGGTACTGTTATAGGGGTTTTGAAGTTACAGAACAGAATTTTCCACAAGAAATACAGCAGTGTGAAGACATTCCCCTTCAAGAATGCGGGGCCCTTAAGCTTGTATAGATAACTCATTTATTTGAGCTCTTTAGCAAAGGAAGAGAGCTGTGGAATATAGCCACCGTAGTCTAAGCCAGTGGTATTCAACTTTACTTTGTTCATAAATACCTAGATATAATATATGTTCAACTTTGAGCTCCCAAAGGTTTTGGTTTATAATGCAAGCTATATATAGACCCTATATTTCTATAATTTACATATATAAAATAAATTACCCCCACAATAACTTGTTATATTATTATTATTATTATTATTATTATTATTATTATTATTATTATTAGCACCGCGTCTTACTACCCATTCGGGTTATACGCACTTACGCTAATGTGTAATGGTGTGGTGATTGTGAGATGAAATGAAGGACCTACAGTTTACCGTGGAATCCGAACCACGGTGGAGGCTTGGCATTCCCTACATTCACAAGATGTCTTGGCAGAGGTGGAGGAAGGGTTTGGTAATCAGATAAATCTGTGCCGGGACCGAGGATTGAACCCCGGCCGCCAGCACAGAAGTCTGACACCTTACCCCTAGACCACCAGGTCACCATTTTTAATATAACTTATTATTATTATTATTATTATTATTAGCACCGCGTCTTACTACCCATTCGGGTTATATGCACTTACGCTAATGTGTATTGGTAGGGTGATGGTGAGATGAATTGGAGGACCTACAGTTTACCGTGGAATCCGAACCACGGTGGAGGCTTGGCATTCCCCACATTCACAAGATGTCTTGTCAGAGGTGAAGGAAGGGTTTGGTAATCAGATAAATTTGTGCCGGGACTAAGGATTGAACCCCGGTCCCCAGCACAGAAGTCCGACACCTTACCCCTAGACCGCCAGGTCACCAATAACTTGTTAATCAATTTTAAATGAGAAATAAATATATGTGTACATATATTTTTAAATTTCACGAGCCCCCAAGGTTTGTTCGCTTACCCCAGGTTGGATATAACCCTCCTACTACCGGAATAATTTTGTTTCACTGAATACCAATGGGGTCGCTGGATACCCCATTATTATTATTTTTTATTAACATTACCTTCTACCCATGATTTAATGTCATAATGATAATTATATTTTATTTTAAATATGTTTTAATTTTACTTATTTTGGAGATGAATATATATATATACCATAGGAAATTTAAAGCAGTACATCATCACACAGTATACAAATTGACTGCTTACAAAGATAATATTTTGGAATGTATATAAAAAGGATTGGTTAGGCTACTTTAGTTATTCTCGCATTCCTTACATACAATGGTTGAATGGTCTTTGCAAACAAAAGATACACATTTAACACATTTATAACTATAATTTCTATCTGCTGATCGATCACATAATGAACATCGTCCGCGCTTTGCACTTCTTTGAGTCAGTGTGGTTGTTTGAGAAACAGAAGCACGTCGTTGTCGATTTTGTTTTGTCAGGGATTTACCCAATTCCATGAGAAATATTCTACTCTTGTAGTTGGTCTTCCGGTTCAAATTTGGATTTAGATAAATCCAAATAATTAAAGCATTTAGATCACTTATATCCAACATGTTGTAGAACAAAACCATAGGCCACCTCCTTGTCATTCGTTTGGTTGTGTATGTTCTAACCAACCTATCCATGGTGTCAACTCCTGATTTTGTTGAATTATACTCCAGAATCATTTGAGGTTTGGCTCTTTCTTTGTCTTCAGTTTGAGCTGAGTGAAGCATTGTACTCAATAGAGTTACCACTTTTCCTTTTTTTGGACAATATGATACTATTGTGGCTGCTTTCTGAAATCCGAACAGATAAGAATACACTTCTTGACGTCTAACATTTGTGAACAGCGGTGGTAGCTCAGAACGATTTTTCTTATTGTTCCCAATAGTGTTAATTGTTTCTTTTCTAGCTCTATTGCCAGACTAAGACTTGTGAAAAGGTTGTCTGCTGTAATATTCCTTCCACTTTTCTCCAAGCCATCACCATATCCAGCACCACTATCTTCCCCTGGTTCACCTCCCTAGGAGAATTAGTTTCTTTGCCTGTGTATACTTGTATGTTTATTACATAATATGTTTTGCTGTCACATGCTGCCCAGAGCTTTATACAATATTTTCCAGGTTTTCGTGGAATAAATTGACGGAATGGGCATCTTCCCCTGAAAGTAACTAATTTCTCATCCACAGTTACATTCTCATTTGGAATGTAAGCATCTTGTAATGTTTCAGACCACATCTGGAATATATTGCTTATTTGTGACAATTTTTCAGGACTTCGATTTTGCCTTCTTGATTCAGCATTATCAAAGTGTATAGAGCATGATATTTATGTAAACCTGTTTCTAGCCATAGACTTGTTGAAAATTGGGCGACCATCTTATAGATTCCACAAGTTTGTAATAGCCTCATTATGAGCTTTGAATACGCCAGCAAGTATTAACAATCCAAAGAAACACATCAGTTCATCCTTATCAACACTCACCCATAACTCTCCATAAGTAATACCTTCTTTGTTAGTCCACTTCAGTATTTCTTCAACAATACTTGTTTTGATAAAAAGCTCAAGTGCAGATTGTACAGTGTCCACATTTCTGATGCTGTAACGTGTAGGACAAGGTGCAATACTCATTACATTGAGGCTCGGTTGCCGACCGAGTATATCTCTTTGGGTATTTGAGTACCACAAGGTTTCTTCATTCTTTGATCTGAAAATGTATGAAAATATATATTTACGTAAGCAAATTATTTTGTATTTACTAATTTTGAAACATTCATTTTTTTAAATTTAAAAACACTCGTAAAAAAAGCACTGATTTTTTCTATATGTGTATTGTGTGACCAAAAATGTGTAAATGAAAACATTTATAAAACTTAACATTTAGACATACAGTTATTTATAATCTAAAATTTATTTCTCATATAAAACTATAGTTTGGTAAAAAATAAATTATACCTGCCAATAAATAAGTTTTACAGTACATTACTTACTTGAAATAATTTTGTTGCGAAGCTGTAGACATTGGTGAAACATCAGAATTATATTCATCTTCATCAGAGCTTTGGACATTATTTTCGACAAAATCTACTTCTCCTTAATCATCAGAAGCTTCTTTATTATCTTCAACTTTCACTTTATTTGAAAAATCAGAAAGACTAATCTCTTAATTTAGAATTTTTGATATTTCTTCTACTGACAACCTTTTATCCGCAATTTTGGATAGAACGTTCCTAAAATAGCAGAATAGTTTATTATAGCATTCCATTCAAGATTATGTAGATGCTGCTATCTTTAGTCAACTTTTGAAAATATAAATAGATTGATTATATCGTTACACAATAGATGGTAGCAGTTGTGTGTGTGTTTTTTTAAACATTTTAAATGCGCAAAACTCTAAAAACCAATGTTTTAAATCTTGGAGTCAATATGACCCCAATGGTATTTAGTGGTGTAAAAGAAATTTTGAGTTACTAATTTTAAAAATAAATAAATAATACATTATAAGGTGGATAGATAAATAAACAAAGTCAATTTTTTTCAGAATTTTAGAAATATATTACAGGTTTTACAGGTCAACAAAGATGCGCTGGGGTATCTGGTGACCCCATGGTATTAGAAGGGATAATTGCTCTAGAGAATTGACACACCCATGGTGAAAAATCATATCTGGGCAGAACTGCTCCAGATCTGGGCCAGATATTCCCAGAACTGGGGTAAATTTGGACCAGGGCCTCTAATTTTGAAACGTGCGAGTAGCGATTCGCTAGCGTATTTCTCTCATCTCGCACACAATCTCGCAAACCCCTAATTTTGAAACTTCTGCGCTGCGAAAACTGACGTCACACGATCGAATAGCGAGCGGATTCTACTCGCCAGCCTCACACCGTGCGAGACAGGCCTTGTCTATCGAATAGGCAATAAAATAACAAAATGGATGCCATCCCCCTCTTCGGTTGCAGCTTTCTGAGAGTGATTTTGTTGAAACAAACCTATCACTGTACAAAATAGGTTTACAGAAGAAAAGAATATGATTGCTTTGTACACTTTATGCAATCCTTCAATACAAATATTTGTTTGGTTGAAAACGAAACTATATATTCTAATTTTTTCAAATTCCTCAATCGTCAAGTTGGGCGAGTCGGTAACGTGACCGTCTCGTGATCTAAGGTTCGCGTGTTCATATCCTTAAAAAAATTTTTTTTTAAATTTATCAGACTTTAAACTTTAATTTTAAATGATCGTATTAGTAAGCATATAATATGTTTTAAATATATTTTATAGAAATACACAAGGTATTTGAGCCTAAGTAGACTAACATAACAGTCGTTAAAAATAAATTAAAAAGGTATTAAATTAAAAAAGCTAGGCCTACATTAATTTTGAAATTTTGTATGTAGGTGATTATTTAAAAATTAATTAATGGGTTTTATGACATAAAATTGTACACATTTTAAAATAAGGCTTGTACACATTTTAAAATAAGGCTAAGTAAGCTAATTATTATTCGCATAGTAAAATTTTTAGGGTATATTTATGTTTTAAAAATAGTTGCGAAAATAAAAAAATATATTACTGAATTCTAATTACGAAAACGTGATTTAAATTCAGACAAAAATTAAAATATTTTACTTAGGTTAGGATTGAACTCGTGGGAGTACGAATTCGGGTCAAGCGCGCTACCAAGTGTGCTAAATTGGATTGTTACAGAGAGGCGGTTTTTATTTTACTTATACAACTTTGAGAAAATTTTGAGTTAACACGTTTATATGTATACAATTGGAAGATGGTTTCCCAATGAAACTAAACTAACCGTTGTATATGATGTAATCAATACAATAATAATGTTTACTTTCAGTTACGTATCTTGTATAATGACGTGTTGTGGCATACCATCGCCCCAACCCTTTGGTACGTCATGGTTTTACAGTGTTGTCAGATTGAAAACTCAGTCGCAAGCGAAACAACGCTACACCGACTCGCACGACATTAGAAACCTTTCAAAATTAGCTCTGTTTCAGTACAGCCTGCGATTTGCGAGTTCATAAGTTGCGAGTTAGCTCGCAAGCGAGTATTTTCGCAAGTTTCAAAATTAGGGGTCCAGATCAGAGCCAGATCTGGGGCAGATATGGCAAATTCCAATTATGGGCCAGATCTGGCATTTTTCCACATGGGCAAAGTCAAATTACAATGTTCAATTTCCGTGTCAAAATTTTCATGATATAAGATTATATACTTTGTTAAATCGTAAAATAAAATTGATAAATATAGTATCCATTTATCCATTGAATATATAATAATCTAATACAAGACTTGTCAATGACAACCAAGTTAAATGCAACGCTTGGAAATAGCTGCTAGTCTCGTTCTGTTTGAATAAAATTAAAAAAGATAAGAGCAAAATAAATCAGAACATACTGATAATTATTTGAGGTATTGATTAAGTGCTCATATTATAATAAAAGTATTTTATTTTTCACTTTCAGGTTTATATCCACAGAAAGTTGACAACATAAACAATGTTTTAGGAGTGGCTGATTATAATGGTTCTTTTCAGACCTATTTAACTCCTGCATATACTGCTCTTGAAACGGAGAAACATGTAAAGTACATATTTCAATTATTCATATATCAGTTTTAATTAAATAGTGGTTTTCCTAATTTAACTACCTTTAAACCATAAAAAAATATTATTTTTATCACACTTAGATAGAAGTACAATCATTAAAACATAAATTAACTGTATTTATTACTAGTAATTTTGAATTTTAGTTAAAATGTATGTTAATATTATTATTATAACTATTAATATTTTATGTGTAGATTATTAGTAACATTTATATCATGTCTTTGGTTATGATTTTGAAAATAACGATTATAACTGTGAATGTTTGTATCAAAATCAAAGGAAAATTATGGCTTTGAGAACTATCTGAGCTAAGATTAAATTCCATATAAGGATTGATCGTGAAAATTATTACTTAAAAAGTTTAAGTTTAGTGCTCTTTCCGTGGGAGATGTAAAACATTTGCTAACAAAATTGCTTTAATTCAATGATACCTAAGCTCAGTCGGTAGCGTTTCTGCGTAGGGTGCCAAGGTTTCAGCGTTTGATACCATCCTGGGAAATGATCAAAATTGTTATTATTTAATAAAGAGTATATATCTATGAGAACCTTATGAAAACCTTATTTTAATTTTTTAATTTTTGCGACTTGTGATTTTCTTTACATTAAATGTAAAATACCGAGAAAGAACTATGTAAGGGCTAGAACGTCCCTTGTTAATTAACTCATATTAACACACCCTCACTAACTTACGTACATTTATTAATAATATTTAAATGTTTAGTTTAGATTTAAATTTTATTTTGACACTTGTTCTTGCTTTTGTAAGCTATAGTATGTTCATACCAGTATGATATACCGAAGATAGAGTGGTGAAGGTCATATTTCTAATTTAGTACCGTAACATTATTCATTAAAATCTTTTTGTATTGATAGTAAAATCTTCCCCACACTGATTGACTTATTATTTATTATTATTATTATTAGCACCGCGTCTTACTACCCGTTCGGGTTGTACGCACTTACGCTAATGTGTAATGGTAAGGTGATTGTGAGATGAAATGGAGGACCTACAGTTTAAGGTGGAATCCGAACCACGGTGGAGGCCTGGCATTCCCCACATTCACAAGATGTCTTGTCAGAGGTGAAGGAAGGGTTTGGAAATCAGATAAATCTGTGCCGGGACCGAGGATTGAACCCCGGACCCACAGCACAGAAGTCTGACACCTTACCCCTAGACCACCAGGTCACCACACTGATTGACTGTTTAGCTTTTAAGTGTATTTTCTAAAGTTAAGTAAGTTTCTAAATTGCGCTCATAGATTAAATTAATTCATAAACACATTATCCTCTATATTATTTCTGTTGTCAACATCCTTATTTCTCAACTAATACGAAGCCTACATCGATGGATAAGGTATCAGTGGACAGTATTTTTTACCAACTTCTGACATAGCAAATACAGTTTACGTTAAAACACATGGTTTGTTTAAAATTTATGTTAAAAGAAAAATATAAATTCAAGATGATTGCACTCTGACATCAAATATTGTATATTGTAAATACGTTCACATTAATAAACTCTCTTTGCTATTTTGTATATTCACTTCGCTGAGTATTTAATTTCAACAACCCAAAAAAAGACTAAATATTTTTTTTGGGGGGGGGGGGGGGGAGGGGAAGGTTGAATGTACGAAAGTTTCACGAGGGTTTACTGGTAACTACATAAAGGAAATCTTATATGTTTTTATAATCTTAAAGCAAATGAAATCAAAATCTAAACAAAACAATACTTTTCGTATGTCCAACTATTGAAATATGGGGGTTTGAGATAGTATTATCGAGATTTTAAATCAACTTTATTGTGTACTTAACAACATATTATTCTGCCTCTATATCTTCCTACATATGATAATTATATAGTTGTTTTAAATGTGTTTGTCACACAGCTTACCTACTAAGATTTCCAGAAGTATATCAACACTTATGTTCAAATCATCTGTGTGCAAATGGCTAGTTAATAAGTTTTAAGAATTTCAAATCGATTCTAGTAAATGCATTCTTAAATTCCATTCAAAGCATTTCTAAAGATAGTATAATTGTGTAACTTATTTAGTTTGTACCGGTACTACGCGCTAGTTAATCAACAAACTGAGATATATATATAGCTTCTAATCATTTTTCATCAATGATTGCTGGTAAACGTGCATTATTTAAACCCTGGATAACTACAGTAGTTAACTAACCCTTTAGTATGTTACTAAAATTAAAGTTCAAGGGTTTCACAGGTGATATTATAAATACAATAAGAGTTTGTCAAAATAAATTATCAGAAAATATACATTTTGTTGGGGTGAATAATTGTAGAGTTTTGCCATTTTATTGGTGTTATTTTATGGCTATTGATAATATAACAAAAGTAACAGCTGAAAATCAAATTAGTTGACGTATACATACGTGAAAGTAGATCTAGTAACTAGTGTAGCTCTCAGATAAGGGACTATACATGTATTACATAACGCAATTTTAGGCCTTTTTGACCCCTCCCCTATATCACGCTTCGTAACGCTTTGGCAATCTCGCCTTCTCCTTAAGTTACGTAATGCTTCCAGTTTCAACTATAAAATAACACCTTTTCCTCAAGTAATTTTTGAATGGGCTGTTGTTTGTTTTAGTAGACTAGTTATTTTCACGTCGGATTTTATAAGTTTAAAATAAATAGGATTTTGAATAAAGGATACAATTTCTAGTCAAACAGTTTTATTTGTATTTACAGAAAACACGTTTTAAAGTGTGAAAAAGCTGAAGTCTATACACTACTATATTTATTGTTTGTTTTATAAACTAATACTTTATTACGTTACGCTAACCTAAGCCCCCCATCCCCCATGTATCGCAGCGTAACGCTACGACGGACCCCCATCCCCCTCAAGTACGTTGCGTAATGCATGTATGGCCCCTAAGGTACTTCCTTTGAAAATTGAGTTTGACTTATCGGATGCTTTCCGAAGATCTAATATTGTGTAATCGTATTTTCTCGTTTAATTACAGGTTTCTCGAGCTGTAAGATTAGTGAATAAGCAAACGGAGCATCTAAGGATGTTAGTTAACTGGCACAATGAATGGCGAGAGTCTCATTCAGAATATCTCACTCTAAAGAAGCAAATGAATGATGAAGAGCTCCGAAAAAGAGAAGTTGTGGTGAAGGCAAAAAAACGGCAAATTATAGAGCGCAAAAAACTGGAAGAGGAGAATCAACGTCTACGCAGGAGTAAAGTTAGCTTGCTGAGTAAAGAAGCGCATTCTACTCAGCGATGGTTAGTCAGTCAAGAAAATTACATGAAACAAATTATAATTGGAAAGAAAAATCTTTGTAGAGAAGAACTGCTTCAGAAACAAGAACCTCTTATTACATTAAAACGTCAGGAAGAAGAGAAAAAACAGAAAGAGCAGCAGATACTTGCTGAGAAGAGCAGTTTAGTTGAAAAGTTGACAGCAGACCTTCTACCAGTAATAAAAGTATGTTTGTAAACTTAAAGTAGTTTTGAAATACAATGAGGGTGTATTATTTTCAATCTCCAAAATTATCAATTGAGACATATTATATCCGATATTCTTGAGTTTCAAAAAATTAGCAGACTCGAAAACTATAATAATTTGAATCTAATCATCATCCCTACATAATTTAAATAATACAGGGTTTACTTATATAATTATATGGTTGTGTATTAATAAGAGCTATGTTTATAATTATATTTGTTTCCCAAAAGTATTAAACTAAATAAAAACGTTCAATACGGAAAATATTCTAAAATACTGAAAGCAGATATTTTTAATAATCTAGTAGAAAACTATTGAGTTCATGTTAAAACACTCTATAAAAAATTATAAATAAAAACTATTTTAATACATAAAATAATTATGAAATTTTAGATTTAAAAATATCAGCACACTATTAAATACGACTATTCAAACATTTTTAGTACTTGTTTTAAAAGCGTTATAAATCAATGTAAATTACGCACATCTAAACATATACTTGTAGAATGATTTCCTTGAAATCATTACAGAAATACTGTCTTATATTTAGAAAAAAAAAGTAATACTCTACTATCCACTATATATTCATAGCATTTATCTTTAAATCAAATCTCTTATGGTTATGAATGATAAACTTTAATCAACCAGAAACATAAAAATGCTTACGCACAGCATTACAGTTCGGATGTAGAATGCTTGTGCTTAAGATTTAATTTATTTATGTATGCATGTTTGGGCTACATTCCTCGTAGCCCAATTGGTGGGAAGATTAGCAGGTACTAATGTACAGTTGCCCAGGGAACGCCCGAATGTACTAAACGCACATTTTTTTTCAATGATATGAGGTGGTGTTGATAGTGAGTATGAGGGTGTGGAACCAGTATAAACCCTTAACCTAACTTAATCCTAATCGAATGTGGGGAATGCCAGGCCTCCACCGTGGTTTGGATTCCACGTTAAACTGTAGGTCCTCCATTTCATCTCACAATCACCCTACCATTACACATTAGCGTAAGTGTGTATAACCCGAACGGGTAGTAAGACGCGGTGCTAATAATAATAATAATAATCCTAATTAACCAGACCCTTTTGACCGTTGGGCTGATTATCCTTTTGGAGAAAATACTCATGCTACCAACCAGGAATCAAACCCAGGATCCCTTGATTGGGAGCTATGTGCGCTGATCATTATTTCACGGGGCTGGTTTTCTGTCTACGTTAAATCATGTATTATTATTATTATCATTATTATTATTATTATTATTATTATTATTATTATTATTATTATTATTATTATTATTATTAGCACCGCGTCTTACTACCCGTTCGGGTTATACGCACTTACGCTAATGTGTAATGGTAGGGTGATTGTGAGATGAAATGGAGGACCTACTGTTTAACGTGGGATCCGAACCATGGTGGAGGCCTGGCATTCCCCACATTCACAAGTTGTGATTAATACACGTCTTGTCAGAGATGAAGGAAGGGTTTGGCAATCAGATAAATCTGTGCCGGGACCGAGCATTGAACCCCGGACCCCCAACACAAAAGTCTGACACCTTACCCCTAGACCAATAGGTCACCAAATCATGTTATAACATCACATATAAAATCTTAGATTAAAAGTACTTAATAAGAAATATGACAATAAAATTTTAAAACACAATGCCCAAAATATAATTTTTATTCCCTCTCGCTTCCTATAACATACATAATATTTCGATAAAATTCTAAAAAGTGTTGACTTTGGCAAGATGAATAATTAGATAGGTTTAATAATAATGGTTTAAAAAAGATTTGTTACAAAAACACACCATCATATCAAGCTGCAACCCAGATGAGTTTTGAAAAAGTTACATAAAAAAATATATTTGAAATTAATTTATTTGAAAACTTTTAAAATATAACAAAAAAAAAATTGTTTAAAGATATTTTCAAAGAGTAATTTTTAATTTTTCAGAATAATGAAAAGTACTATACAACGACAGATGAAAGGGTCACATTAAAAGATTTTCAAGAAGATGAAATTTTAAAACAATTTAAAAAATACGAACATATTGGTTTAGAATTCGTGAATTCTAATCGATTTGAATATAATATTGACTGGATATCATTGTTACTCAATGGTAAAAAAATACGTTGCAGTTCACCTACTTCGAAGAAATAATGAAGACTGGTTTTGGAGTTTCTTTAAATATTTTTAAATACACCTCCAGGGCTGATTGCGTGGTTGTTGTATCGAACTCTGAACTTGAATCCCGAGGAATCCCTACATAAACGTCCGTAGTAACGTCGCATTGTATAAGAGTATAAAAAAATGGTATAACTTTGATATTGTCCTAATATATACAAATTAAATATTAATATGAAATAATAGTTTGACGAAATATATACAACAGCTGTAACGCACGTATGGGACTGTAGATGTAAGAATAAAAAGCAGGCATTGCTTTATTTGTAGGTTATAGATTAATTTAATTTACATTAGTTTAAATATTACTAAACAATATAACAATGTAAATAATGTCACTAAATAAATTTTTATGGCAAATTCATTATTTATTTCACTATTTTTATATAGTTTTAAGATATAGAAAGTATTGGTAAATTATGCATCCTTAAACACATAGTTTTATTGTTGTAATTTTGGTATTTATGAATGATCCCGTGAAGCTATTGGAACTTTATAATTTCCTAGTAATTTTTATAGTCGTATGCAGCACCATAAAATAATATTTTTCTGTTAAATTAAATTATAACATAAGTATGAGTGTTTGGTATGAATATTCGGAATGGGTGTCACATTGGACAAGATCATACACGGATTTTGATTTTTTGACATTATATTAAGAGAAACACACGCACGAGAAACGCATCTAAAATTACTGTGTAATTGTTCAAGGCCGAACATAAATACTAATCCCTCGGTGACCGATGGTTTTGGATGAGAAAATGTGGTGACGCTTATCTATAAACACTCGAGAAAAAACCCTACGAACTTCTTGTAAAAACAGGAGGAAATGCGAGCACACAGAAAAAAAACGCTAAAAACATTATTCTGGCACCAACACACAAAACCCCACACACAGTTAATATCTCACATAATTAAACAATATACAAATATAAAAGCCTCAACCAATGAGATTTTTTAAAGGTCATTAGATTAATCTATAGTTAAATTTTATCAAATGGCAAAATATTTAATTTATGTTGGAATAATCATGGAATGCTAATTGTTTTGATTACTCAATTTAAAGATATGATCGTATAAAATTTATTAGGATAAAAAGTTAATTAATTTTACTATATAAGGCAATTGTAGCACAAATTACTAATAACAGTAAATCAATAAGACATTTCTATTAAAGTATTTCCAAAGTAACAAACATGTAGTTTTAGACACATTTTTCAAATGGGTCAAGAGTGGATCACAAGTAAGAATTATTTATTTGATCCACTCGCATGGAGAATGAAAAGATTTATTTAAAACCATAAAAATCGCTATGGCTAGCGACGTGATGTTGGACTTGTCAATATACGAGTATATATATTACATGTTTGGACCACAAGAGGCTAGTGAGTGCTAAAAATTTGGTCAACAAGTTGTCCAGAGGGTATCCATAGTAGGGAACTGTGAGCGACTAGCTTGATACGTGATTAACCTGGGGCACAGACAAGGAAATAACATATATACAAATTTACGGGAGATTTGCTGCACCCATAGAGTCAGGTAGAACTTAAAATATCCAGTGATAACAGCGCTCCCAAGTGAGAATTCTTTTAAGAAACTCACTCTCAAAATGTTCCTCGTGAGAAAGACAAGCTGAGTGCTAAGAGCTGCTGTCTCTCCGAGTATAATAGTCCAGGTAGTGGTAATCCCTTACTCACCCCGTCTCAACCTTTTTCATTGAACAAAACTTTGCAAAAAAAAAAAAATGGGGATGGTTGGACCCAAATATACAATGCCAGTGATTCTACAGTGTTTAAAAGTAAGCGACATGCAGTCTTGAAAATGCCCTTGTAAATTAATTATTAAATATTTTTTGACCAGCTTCTGCGGTCACAATTCTTTAGCATTCACTTTTTCACTAGACTGGACTGTAAATAACTGGTATATGAGAATTCAAATCCCGGTCGTGTGTAATGAGTGTTTTTGTCCTAAAATGCTTATGTTGAATATTCCATTATTCGCTAGTTTCACTTGGCTATTTCCACCCCTATTCCCCCTCACTCAACTCTGCGTGCCTACAGATTTCTTGGAATTCACCACCCTTCTACCCTCTTCCAACTCCCAAGTCAACCCTCTTACACCTGTCGTGTACCACTCTACAAACAGTGTGCGTTGAATTCCAATCTATATCACATCTCGGTGAGCTTCGCTGGCTATGTTTCATTTGAAAATGAACTCATAAAAAACTCCGTGCAAAGTGATTTAGTGCGTGACTATTCATATATAATAGGTTAATACTGTTCTCTCTGTGTGTTTTCATTTAATATAATATGTACTTATAAAACGTGAGTGTTTAGGGGAGCTCCTCTCGCAAAACAATATTATTAAGAAGACCATCCTCGGATCAAGACCATCGCTCCCAGGCTTTCCCGGAGCTCCAGCCGAAGACACCCCTCGAAGGTAGGCTCCACATAGTATATCTTATTTCTAAACCAACGTTCAACTCCCGTCTCTGTTTTAATGTACCTAAAACTGGTCCTCCGGAATTGAATTACATTTTTTTGTTAATCTTAACTATATTAAACAGATAGATCGCTCATACAGCTTATAATCCTCCTTTAACACAAATATGGGCACATTTCCCAAAAATGTTACCTTCCTCATTCTTAATCCATTGGAGTAATTACGTGGAGAGCTGCAGATGGAAGTAAGACACGGTGCACAAAATATATCGGTAATTAAAATTATTATTATTATTATTATTATTATTAGCACCGCGTCTTACTACCCGTTCGGGTTATACGCAAATTAAAATTAAATACTTAAGTTGTAAAGTTACATTTATATTTTACATTTTGTTGTCAAATTAATACAAACAAAATATACAAGTGATATGCTAGGGGGAGTTTGGGAGGAGGGGGGTACAAATAATGAAAAAAGGCCTTACGTAATTTATGGACAGCCCCCTATTGATTTTATAAAAATATATTTCAAGTAAAGGTTTTTTATTCTAATTTTGCAACAACCTTACCACAATGAGTTATTTCGTTTCTCAAATACTTGCAAATATATGATTAAAATTGTTAATATATGATTATGTAAAGTACCCTGTATTTTTGACAAACTAATTACTAGTTTATCTCAGGTTTTGCTATTGCCGATTTGTAAATCTTTGTTTAGTAAGAGCGGAAAGGTAGTTAAAAATTAAAGTACATTATGTAATGTCACATCAGGAGAGCCTTGCTCCTTTGTAATATATGACATAGCTCTACTTTGCTATAGGTCTATTATTCAATGGTGCCAAAGTAATATAAAATATACAATCATAAAATGTAAACATTCCTAATCCAAGCTAGATTTTATTGGCATTTTGAAGGTTAAGCAATAAGCTAATTTGGTGGATTAACTTGTAGTTATGGGTGGAGGAAGGGAGGTTATAGGTTTCAACTCTTACCCTCCTCCCGAAATTTTACGAAGTTTTAACTCATAGAAGCACTCACTTTCAAAAATATGTGAGGGAAGAACCACTTCAAATAGACTCTAAAGGCGTTTAATTTTCAGAAAACTCCCAGACAAATATCACTCTAAAATTCTTTCAGAGGCATACCATTTTTTTATAATCCAATTGAGGACTACTCCAATTAACTTATAAAAACATTCTATTCTCAAAAATATGTTGGTGGAAGATCAATTTTAATAACTTCCAAAAACGTCAAGTAAAAAAAATCCATCCGAGGGCCATTCAAAATAGCTTCTAAGAGCATTAAATTTGACAAATTTGCTGGCGAAAGACCTCTTTAAATAACCTTTAGAGCCATTTGATTTAAAAAAAAATTTGGCTGAGGACCATTTCAAATGGATTCTAGGTACCGGTTATCTAATTCATAAAAAAAAATTCTGGTGAGCACTTCTTAAAATAACTTTTAAAAGCATCAAAATTTTCCGAAGGAGGACTACTACAAACAATCTTTCTTTGGGAGGATAAATATTATAAGTAGCTGTTAAAAACGAGTATAATTTTCAAATAATCTTTAATTGTGGACACCTACAAATAGCTTCTAGGAGCATATAATTTGCTATTATTAACTGGGGGAGAGGCGGATATAAAGTAAAAAAAACACCTTATTTATCACTTGCGCATCACCCCTCTTACAAAATAAAGTCCCACTTCTACTGTATAAAATAAAAATGCCCTTTTTTTTTTAAACATGATGTCATAAGCCCACGATTTTGAACCTCCTCCCATATTAAACTCTCCCTACGCCCAGGCTTGTAGTTTTGAAATATGAACACAGAACGAAATATGACGATTTAGTATAGGCTAGCACATTTTCAAGTGTTTATTTTGAGTTGGACAGAGATTAGATTCTTTAAACATTATAAGGTGTTGAACCAACATACCTCTGCCTTACAACCTGTAAGAATTTCAAAATTTTGCCACATTGGTACCTAACGCTTTTCACCAGCGCCATCAACGTCTAAAAATTAACGCATTGCCTTTAACCTACACTTTACAAATCTTTGATATTTACTGATCAGTAGCGCACTCTACGTGAAGTCTAGCAATAATCGGTATATTAGAAATATTGTATCGTTTAAAAGTTTCACCTCTAGGCTCTAGTTTCGTTATCTGTATTTAAAGGTGTCTGCACATTTTAACCGCCTATATTTACAGATTTTGCATGGGTTTGGTTCAAATATGGACATTTCAGTTAAAAGTAAGCATTAAAAACTAAGAATATTTATAGATATACTTGTCAGTCTATACAGTCTTATAAGAGTTTGATTTTGTCTCTAAAAAATTATTTACAAATTCTGTCAGTGTCATCTGTCAAGTATTAGAATGGGTCAAAATTGGTTCACATGGTGATATATTGATATCTTGATTATTTTCTAAGGGTGTTCTGAAATATGACAACTTTTTTTTTAAAAGGTTAGTCTAATTCCGCTATGCTCATGACGGTTTTCAACAGGGTTTGAAATCAACATGTGGAGAAAATTAAACTTGTTGTTTCTACTTATTCATAGCACCGCGTCTTACTACCCGTTCGGTTTGTACCCTTATGTAGGTACTAATTACGCTAATGATTTTTAGGATTTTGTAAGGCTATATTTTTAGAATGTGTACTCGCACTTGCTTTGAGGGAGAGTGGAAAACGATTTTGGAAAAGTACCCTCTATACACCGATCCGAGATTCAAACCTCGTTCTCCCCATCATCGCCAGTCTAGTCTACTGTGAGGTAGCGTCATAGACCATGCAGCCACCGAAGTAGGTTTGTGTTTCTACTTAGGCTTAATAAATATTTTATTTATTCTGGCCAAAAGAAGTTTTGATTTAAAAACGCAAAAACACTGCCCTTAAAATGTGTTCCCTACATACCTCTACTCACGTTAAGCTACATATTCATACACAAAAACATGTGCTTTAGTTTTCTTTAAATAAAACATTATCAAACAATTATTGAACATTATTATTATTAGCACCGCGTCTTACTACCCGTTCGGGTTATACACACGCTAATGTGTAATGGTAGGGTGATTGTGAGATGAAATGGAGGAACTACAGCTTAACGTGGAATCCGAAGTACGGTGGAGGTCTGGCATTCCCCACATTCACAAGTTGTGATTAATACACGTCTTGTCAGAGATGAAGGAAGGGTTTGGTTATTGAACTTTGAAAGAGAAGTTAGCCTAATTCATATTTATAATAAAACAATCTTAAGTTAGGGATTGATATATTCAGCCTTTTTTTTTCCCATACCAATTGAATGAATAACAGCCATTACTCTTAAACTGCTCAAGGTTTGACTCATGAATACAATTCACTAATTAGTTTTCACAATTGGGTCCTGCCTAGCCTAATATGAATTTACACGTTAATAAGAGCAGAGCAGAAATGTAAAAGTTGGTACTTAATCAACCAATGAGCTCTAAACCAATCACAAGATTTCAGATTCATATGTTGTTTGCTCAGTGCAACTTGAAATAGGCTGACTTAACTTTCCCCTTTTCTGCGACATAACATCATCTTGTGAAACCCAATAAAATTTCGGTGACCTGGTGGTCTTGGGGTAAGGTGTCAGACTTCTGTGCTGGCGGCCGGGGCTCAATCCTCGGTCCCGGCACAGATTTATCTGATTACCAAACCCTTCCTTCACCTCTGACAAGACATCTTGTGAATGTGGGGAATGCCAGGCCACCACCGTGGTTTGGATTCCACGTTAAACTGTAGGTCCTTCATTTCATCTCACAATCACCTTACCATTACACATTAGCGTAAGTGCGTATAACCTGAATGGGTAGTAAGAAGCGGTGCTAATAATAATAATAATAAAATTTCAAAACCAACCAACACAATCAGTGCACAAATACCCAAGCCAACCATCTCAAACAATGTGCATGCACCTTTAAAGGTATATACTAACAGACATTAACATTCTCTTTTGATTTGTTTCATGACACAACACAAAGATTATAAAACATCCATTGCAATTTTAATCTTAAATATTTCTTTTTCCACTAATAAAATAGGTCTATGTCATTATCACCTATTTATATAGGCTAATCAAAGACTGATAAAACCTAAATACATTTCTTCTAGCTTGTGAATTGCTGCACCACTCCAGCAGATTCTGCTATTTATGTTTGACTGACATGTGAATAAAAACTTTGTTCAGAGCCCCACAACCATTTATTTTAGGGGGTTCATGGTGTATGGGCTTCCACCATACTAATTTTGTAGTAAAATAAAACTGAAGTTTAAATATATTATCTGCTATACATAAAAAGTAGGCTGGACTTGATTTTTTTTATAACATTTATCTAAGTTTTCTACGGCTTACTCAGATCATACACATACATGATAATTACTCCAATGAGAAAGGAAGTACTTTGTTGCTAATCTACCTGCGTTTGTGTGGACTAATAGTCGGATACCATTTAGGAAAAACCACTCAGTAAATCCAACCATGATTCGAACCTCAATCTCTGTCATCAGCAGGTCAGTCAAATACGAGAGTGACTCCTTTGACCATTCAACCACTGAAGCGGGTGGTAGATTTAAATGTGTTTAAAAGTATAAATCAATTAATATGAGATATAATAAATTACAATAAATTTAAAACATTTAAATTAAAAAATAAAGAAATTAAATTTAAATTCGGCACATGGAAAACCAATTAGCTTAAAATAACCTGCTTCAGTGGCCACATGGTCCTAAGGCGTTACTCTTGTGTTAGACTAGACTGCTGATTACTTAGAGTAGTTTTTCCAAAATGGCTCTCCATTCTCCCTCCATGCAAATGTGAGTACACTTCCTCTATATGTTCAATATTACTCATCCCTAACTCGTTAGTGTAATTAGTACATATTTGTATAACCCTAATAGGTTGTAAGACTGCTAAAAAAGTATAAAATACAAAATAACAATAAAAATAGGGACTAACTCTATTAGAATCAAATATGAAAAGTATTGACTCTAGTGACAAATATTTGTTTCATTGATGAAATTATGTGAATCAGCATAGATAATTAAAATGGCTATCAAAACTAATAAAAAATCATTTGTAGGTACCATCTTTTTAGAATTAATGATACATTGATATATGTGTTAAATAAAACCAAATTAAATATTTTGCTAAATTGACTAAATACTGTGCCTACTTGAACTTTTAAATCCCCCTTTAAGAGCTTTCAAATGAAAGTTTTCTCAGCTTTGTAGGATTTAAGGGCCACACTTAACATTGGCTAAGGCCAGTGTCTACAACACGAAATTTGAGATTTTTAGTGGCTTTTGAGAGATTTTAACTCAAAATATTTGTCTGATAAGCCTGAACATAATTCTCTGCTAAACCAAAGTCACACACTAGAATCATTTATATATCTGAATTTTTATATTAATATAATGGTGATCAGACAAGCACACTTGATTCAACACTTGTCTAGTTGCTCAGCTTTTTTCAAGCAGGCCTTGCATCTCAACATTTAAATCACTTAGATTGAAATTTTTATATATTTTTGGGCTTATCGGTATACCTTTATATTTTTATACCTTTGCCATCTGAATTTAAGAGAGGCACAAATAGATGCATACCTATCAATACACCAATAAATTGGTAAATGACATGATACCTCTATTCACTACATTCAACCCTATATCTAGATTCTTATAATTTTTTTGGGTGCTATACCATACTGTGCCACCTGCTACCCTTTGGCTGGAAATACTTTAATGTGCACAAATGTGACACCTACCATACCAAGAGTCCTGATGATATAATTATTTTACTATACAATTTCAATATATACTGGCTCAGCCTGTTAATTTATCGTGTGGGTATGGCTAGCCAATATTAAGACTGACTGACACGAGCGAGAGAAAACCTCTCTTACCTCTTTCTTACTTAGCAGTTTGGTTTCCTTTAAGTGACGCAAATGTGATGGCTTGAAGCCTTGAGCGAAGTTGCAGTTGCTAGTTTGACACTAGCACCTTAGCTTTTCATCATGACTTCCAGATGCCTACGACACAATACTTCTTATTTATTTTGACTATCTACAACTTAACCCAATTAGGGCATCAGATGATGGGTACCTATAAAACTTAAGGGAGTACTCAGACATTACAGTTTTGGGAGAGAATGGAAATACTGCTCTAGAAGTGGTTAAGAACACCGCTCTTAGCCGCTTTAGTGGCCACATGCTCTAAGGCGTTGCTCTCACAGTAGATTAGACTGCCGATTTTTTAACTCTCCTTCCACATAAATGCGGGTACACTTATATAGATATAACCTTCCTCACACATTAAACTACTAGCGTAATTAGTACATATGATAAGCGTGTAAGCTGAATGGGTTGTAAGATGCAGCGCTAAAAAACCACACTCTAAACACACCTAGCTGGGATTTGAAATTAATCCCAAAGACCTGAGGCTATCACTCCTTCACACTTTATTATTGAATATTTTCCTTGTATATTACTGCCAAGTCCTCAACTTACATGGATTTAAGTTACATTTATTCATAGATGCATGATTGCGGTACTTTGACTAGCAACACCATCTATCAAGCATCACTTGTAATATAATAAATGGTGTTCTTAGTAAGTTGATTCACAGCTGATGTAATTACAATTTTTTTTATGTATGTCTTAGCTAAAGCAGAAGTCATTTTCTCAAATATTTATTTTCATAAGCAGAACCCGTTTAGCTTTAGTTATCCTTTGAGACAAATATATATGCCAAAACTACATTATATTTAAGTAGGCTAACTACCATTCATAACATATTCAGGTTTTAAACTTTCACGTGAACCTTTGGAACGAATTACTTTAACTGTGTAGTTCAAGGACTCATTATGGATGGAAATCTCGGTACATCCATAGTACTACTCATTTTTGTTAAGTTTATTTCTCCAAGTTCAGATAATTTGGAGGGAAAACATTCTTTGTTTTGGCTTTATAACTCTTTGACAACTCACCCACATCTTGGTCACAACAATTTTCGTGAGTACATCCTGAATTTATATGACTCTTTATTTGTTCAATAAATATGTTATTTGTACTGTTATCCATCTTCAGAAAATTAACCACATCTTTATGTCTCAAATTTTTAGTCCTCTTAGGTATTTTCATGAGGATTCATTGCCACAAGAAGGGGGAATAGTTTTTTTTCATCAGTTTGAGACACTACTTTTAAACATGACTTTTCTACTCCAATATATATCTGACATTAAAATAATGGCATCAATGTAGTTGTCCTGCAATTGAAATCAAACCACAAAACACAGCTTGGTTTTTGTGCTTAAATTACACTTCGCAAAGACTTTCTCCCAGTTATTGTGAGCACCAGATTACTCCTTAATACAAAATCCACTTATCAGGGTTCATACGGTCCTTGAAAGACCTGGAATTTAATGTATCTCTGTTCAAGGCCTGGAAAAGTCCTTAAATTGCTCTGGGCATTGAAAAGTCCTGGAATTTCCAGGTTTAAATATTTATTTTTTAAATGGTTGTAAAGACCGTTATCTAAGAATCATTACCTGCCTCGGTGGCATAGTTGGCTAACGTGATAGTCGTGTTGAGCTCTACTGCTGAGGACGAGAAGATCGAAGTTTGATTCTCGGTTGGGTGAACTGGGGGTGGTTTTTCCTAAATCGTTTTCCACTCTCCTTCCACGCAAATGCGGGTTCAATTCCTCTAATTCAACCTTCCCAATTCCTAATCCATTAGCGTAATTATTACTTAAAGCGTATAACCCGAACGAGTAGTAATACGCGGTGCTAAATAATAATAATAATAAAATAAGAATCATTGGGGGCGGTAAATATCTAGTGCATCCTCTTTGATCAAGCGTTAGCTGTTGTCTCCTGTTTACTTTACTCCCCGCTGATTTTGTTTAATTTGTTATTGCTTCATCAGCTCAGAGATAGTTGCACCCATGGGATTGGATCTCTATAAGGGAAACAGTGTTAACTTCTCTGACAAATGCATTGCATAATGTTGATGAAATACAATGTTATTTTCTTTAATTTCCTATATTTAAAAATCTCAACTCATGTGCATTCGCTTTTTTTTTTTTTTGTAAGTTGCTTTAAAATTTTCATTTGTAATAATTATTTTAGGATAGTTGACTACCTATTTAAGTACTTAAAGTTACAGTTTTGCATTAAATTTCCCACCGATAGCTAGTAGATCATCTCCCATCCACCTTAGCGCCCAATTTCCTGTTATAGTCATACTACAATATATACTGAATCTAGAATAACTGCACCAACCAATAAATCAAGGAGAGTGAAGTAACTGACAACAAAGTTTAATTACTATTTTTATAGTCCTCCATGTTAATTAGATTTAGTGAAAAGTTTTTTTTCCATCTATTTAAAATTTGATACGGTTTATAATGTTTTTTTTTATTAGCGTGTTTAGCTTTAGGCATTACGAGAAATACCAGTTTTAGTCCTTAAAAAGTCGTTGAAAAGTCCTTAAATTTAGGTTTCATAAATCTTTTAGAACCCTGACTTATTCTCATGAATAACAAAAAAGGGGTCCAGAACTAAATAAATGGTCTAGGGGTAAGGTGTCAGACTTCTGTGCTGGCGGCCGGGGTTCAATCCTCGGTCCCGGCACAGATTTATCTGATTTCCAAACCCTTCCTACACCTCTGACAAGATATCTTGTGAATGTGTGGAATGCCAGGCCGCCACCGTGGTTCGGATTCCACGCTAAACTGTAGGTCCTTCATTTCATCTCACAATCACCCTACCATTACACATTAGCGCAAGTGCGTATAACCCGAAGGGGTAGTAAGACGCGGTGCTAATAATAATAATAACTAAATAAAGTTTATACATTTTCCTTGATCAAAGATTGTCAGAATAATTCTTTTTAATAATTTTTTTCTTAATTTTAGGATAGCTATGTTTACCTTTATCATTAACTTGGGTGTTTTTTGCACTACAAACTTTATAATAAATGTTGTAACAATGGCTTTATTATTGTAATGCTGCAGGTGATGTCATTAAACTTCAGCTTCATCTCTCTTTGCTAAAAGACGAGTATGTTAAACTTCAGAACTATTGCTCAGATTTAGAGAGAAAATATTCTCTTGCTATAGCTAAACATGGTGAAGTGAATGAGAATGGCTTCTTATCTAAACTGTTAAAAATTGTCGGTGGTCTATTCAACCAAGACCAATACAGGTAAGTTATTGTCATTTATTAAAACAAGGTAATTTTGCCATTCAACCTTAGGTATAGTTTAACTTAGCTTGATATAAATTTTTGACTTTTTTGTTTCGTCTCTATCATTATCTTGAGCATATGAACATATGCTGTATAGGCACCAAAGTAGCCTAAAGTTCAGTAGAAATATACAAATTATGCCAAAATAAATGTTAAAAAAGTCAAGCTTACTCCCATAATGAATAAATATGTTATTTGTACTGTTATCCAACTTCACAAAATTAACTGCATCTTTATGTCTCAAATTTTCTGACTTATTAGGTATTTTCCTCACAATGACTACATTCCTATTGTAAATGTTTGCATATTTCCTTAAAAATCACTATCCTCATCCTTTGCACTCAACTAAGATGAGATCTAGTTAGGATGTTGATAGCTAATATTATTGCTAGAACATATCACCTAAAATATTTTTTTTTAAGAAGTCTTCCCTAAACTGTTCCTAGGAGCAGTTATTAAAGTTTTCTTATTCAGTAAAGTTGGTCAAAATTCATCATAAACACTCTTTCCCCTACTGTGTGCTCCCAATACAAAATCTGAACAGGTACTTGTCATATACATTCCAACTGTAAATATTTGATATGTTTATGCAACAAATCCTAAAAACCCAATGTCAATTAGTACAAAAATTATTTCTAAGTTTTCAAAAGCTTTGGTTTTACTGCTTTTGTGACAAATAATATTAGAGAATATATTATCAAGTCAAAAAATAATTATAATATATACTTCAGGGTGCTCAGAAAAATCATTGTCATATTCTTAGATGAGTATTTTCATTGAGGTTGACTAACAGTTTGTTTTATTTAATTACTTTAACATTTAAAGAAATTATGGTATTTATGTTCTCTCCATTTTCAGTGACATAAAGGTTAAACTTGATGGCCAGCTTATTTCAGCTCACCGCTTTGTTCTTTCAGCTCGAAGTGAGAGCTGGGGTGTCACCTCACTTTTTCATGCAGATTTGCTTGGTAAGTTTATGTTGAAAGTTCACCAACATGTATCATATTTACCTGCATCCAAAGTTTCCCTTGCTCCTATTCAAGTCTTTTTATATCTTCAACAGAATTTTATGCAAATTAACATTAAATATATTTTATGAAAGAGTGTGTAGCCCACTATATAATTATATTCCTTGCAATATAACCAATTACAGGCAGAATTAAAGGCTTAATAGCTGACCTGACTAACCCCATAGTCTGGGACTTGACCGCTCACCAGTTACAAATGTAGTGGTATTTTCCATGTCAACTAATCACTTTTAAGTCTATCCATTGGTATTCAATCTTTTTTTGTTTGCTTGTCCTCAGATATAAATTCTCTTCAACTTTGTAACCCCTCAACTTTGTACCCTCAAAGTTGTTGGTGCATAATACAAGCTTTATATATTGTATAATTACATATAAAAATTAAATAATTAACATCTATAGTAAAAATGCCACTTCTAGATCGCATGTCCTCAGGTATAAGTCTCTTGTGGCTAACCCTAATAATGGCCCAGATTATTGAGTGTTTATCATAAAATAATATATATGTTTAGCTTTATGAGGACCACCTCTGTGGTCTTAAGGTCAGAGTTTCTGGCTACAGATCCACAGGTCCCGGGTTAAATTCCCGGCGCTTTGAAAATTTATCTATGAAGCAGTGGGTTTGGAACAAAGTCAAACTCTGGCAAATGAGGAGCTACTTGAATAAATAAGTAGCAGCTTTAGATTAATGGGCGGAGGGCTTGTTATGCTGACCAAATGGCACCCTCTATCCATAAAGGTTGGAACTATCATCGGTAACAGCGGTGGCCGCTGGGTCTGTATAGCTCGCTTGCGGGCCAACACCATGGATTTTTTTTTTATGTAGCCCCTAAGATGTCTTGCTATACCTCAGGTTGAATAACACTGCTCTTGACAATACTGAAGCATTTATTTAAATTTTATTTTTTTCACTATTGCTTGATTTATTGTCACCGATACTAAAAAAATGTAAACATTTTGTACGCCGGGTATATTGTCATTGAATCCCATTGAATCTCTGATGTATTATGTACTTTCACATAACTCCCATCATATTTCTGTTTTTTCCTATAACAGATTCTTTCACCCTATTTCATACACCAGGTGGATACAATTTCAAGTAATTATAATTGGCCTACAATAAACCAAGTATCTAAATAAAAAGCTATACCAAAATGTGAACTATCTAAAGAGGCTTTCAATAGTTTTAATCCACTCTTCAATTTTTATAGAATTTTTATCCTGTCTTCTGCATACTTTCATACCTATAAATATATATGGCCACATCTGTTGGCTACATTGAATTGCATTGATCATAAGTTAAATGTATTTTAATCAACTGAAATATTTTTTCAAATAACCAAAGTAACACTCTTAGTTACCTGCTTCAGTTGCCTTATAGTCTACAACGTTACATTTGCAATTGATTAAACTACTGATGACAGGGAGATTGGGGTTCGAATCCCAATCGGGTGTACTGAGGGTGGTTTTTTATATGGCTTTCCACTCTCTTTTCATGGGAATGCAGGTACACTTCCTATAAATTGAATCTTCCTCATCCCTAACTCAAAGTGTAATTGTTACATATGCGTACAGCCTAAACAGATAGTAAGATGTAATTATATAGAAAAAAACATTCCTAGTTATCTTAGTGTTACAGCCCACTTATAAAGTTTTTGCTCAAATCAGTCGTTAGTAATTATATATTTTTATAAAACTACAGAAGGGATCTGGGCAATGGTGGAACAACTAGACATTCACCCAAGACATAAATGTTTAAATGTTAAAAACAATCAAAAAGTTCAATATATACAGCTATATTTGTTTGGTCAATGATAATACTTGTGCTCATTTGAGCTAATGTCATTGGAAATCCAGTCTTACTAACAGAAAAACTCTTGTAACATGTTTTCTTTAAATCCACATTACTATTTTTTTTATGAGATTAACCATGGTAGTTTTTATGCAAGATTCCTTTTATGCGAAATGAATACTAAGCAAAATGACTTTTTTTTTTAGCAGTGTGTCTTAGTGCTCGTTAATTTAAACACTTACTTTTTTGTTACTTTTAGTTAAAATAATATAAAGGGATATCTGAATTTCTGCTAAACTAATTTTAGAACAAGTAACTTTACCTGCTTTGGTGGCCACATCGCATGTTTTAAGGCATCACTATTGCAGTAGACTAGACTGCCTCTGATAGGGAGATTGAGACTCGAATCTTGATCAGGTGTTCTGAGGTTTTTTTCCATAATGGTTTTCCACTCTCTCTCCAAACAAATACGTGTGCACTTCACCACCAAAACCAGCACACAAGCATATAACTTGAAAAGATAGTAAGATGTGATGCTAAAACAAAACAAAAAATCAATTTTGTTAATTTTAGCGCAAATGATTATTTGCATTATTAATTTCAGGCCAAATGACATTTTGCGTTAATTTCTGGGCAGATGATTTTTATATTAATCTTAGTTCATTTGAAAATACTTTGGGTTAAATGACCTAAGGCTGGTTGACATTTTATGACTTTAATTTTAGGCCAAATATATCAAATGCTTGGATCAGGTTATTTTAGCTCTATTACCAAGTCTCCCTGTCACAAAACAGGTTAAGTCTTACCTTTCATTAGTTGGGCACTTAACACTGCATAGTGAATACTATTGTTTGTGTTAACATATGCACATGTTCTGAAATGCTTTTTGTAAATTTATTCAATGTAGACAAATATTTTTACAAGTCTTTATTGGGTTCTTTGTTCAAAATTATTCAAAATCTGATCAAATACAAGTTAATCAACATTACAAATTCAATTTGATGAGGGAAAATAACATACTAAATTAAAATCTATACATTCATACCCAAGCCAATATAATTGTTTGAATAACACTTTAAATTGTCAATTAAAATATTTGTATTTTTCTGCACTTAACCTAAACAGGTAGTAAGACACGGTGATAAAAACAAGTATTTGTTCTTTTAACTCCATGTGAATTAACATAATTCAAATAAATTTAATTATTTTCCATTGAATAGATATAATTCAATTTCTCATATTGAAGCAAAGCAAATTAATATTTTTACTAATGTAACTCGGTACTGCACAGTTTAAACTTAAATATGATGCTCATTATTAAAATATGTACAAGATATGGAGTTCACTATTAACTTTATTTAACATGTGCATATTTTCAGACCAATTATTTTCTCTTTATTTTTTCAACAGATTGGAGCATGCTGAACCCAGATGTTGGTAGGGCAGTGCTCAAGTGGGTTTATACAGATGAAGTAGATTTTTTCGATGGGGATAAATTCACACTTGATCTAATGTGTACTGCTAATGAGTTCAAACTGGATGAACTTGTTACAAAGTAGGTATACATTTCATATTTACTTTCACTTTAGTTTGAAATGTATATTTCATTTACATTTGGAGGTAGCAGTCTTTATAAGCTGCAACATAGTGGAATCAAGCTAGTTTAGCTTGTTACCTTTCAGGGTAAGTGAAATTAACTTGTATCAAGTCAAGTATCTTTACTCATGTTTATGTTAAAGTTTTATTTCAATTTACTTAGAAACTTATGTTTTTTTCAGGTGTGAAAAGGTTTTAATAGCTTCTGCCAACATAAAGAACTGTATTAGCCTGTACACTACAGCCTGCCAAATGGGCGCAAATTTTCTGAAGGAACATTGCTCAGGCCTGATTTCAGCTCATTGGGTATGTATCATAAAAATAGTCTTAATTTATTGAATGTATAATTTAGTTAATTTTTTTTTAGATAACAGTTCTAACTAATATTAAGCTTATTTTAACTCAGTACTTAGTGTGTCTCATTTTGGGGGGTTGAAAATTAATTCTCGCAAATGTGTAATGAGGGGTTTTAGAGATATGTGTATGGATGTCATGAATTCAAATTTGCCATTATTTTATTGATTGGACAACATTTAGCTTGGAAAATCAATGTTTGCTAAAAAAGCACACTGTCACTAAGCGAAGTTCAACACTCAAAACATATTAAGACAAAACAAAAAGTTATATGCGCCAGTGTTTTATTGTAACAGTTGAAACATTTCCTTGTAATCATAAATCTACATGACAAGTAACTACATCATTTAAAAAATATTTAAACAAGTTTATCAAGTCTTGCTTTGATTTGTTCTTGGACATCAGCCACCGACTTCTTCTTGGTTTCTCACATTTCTCATGTGTGTACACCATTCCTGCTGCCTCTGTGACTTGTTTCACACACCTTTCCAGACTGACCATGACAGGGCTAATGTGGAATCTGCATGAGCTCATCGATAAACTTCTTTACTTCTGCTGTCATCAGTTTGCATGTCAAAGGAGTTTAATATACCCTGTCAGACCAATAAGCTGTAACAGGGATGAAGCATTGGTATTGTTAGAAGGTTTCTTCCTGGGACTTACAGAAAGATCTCCCAGTGTATAATTTTCTCCACCCCTAAAGTCAACAATCTTTTGCACACCAGCTCTCGTTTCCTAAATGTCATCCGAGCACAAGAGTGTATGGATTATCATGTCGCTGAATGCATACCATATTGGTGACCTGTTGGTCTAGGGGTAAGGTGTCAGACTTCTATGCTGGCGGCCGGGGTTCAATCCTCGGTCCCGGCAAAGATTTATCTGATTACCAAACCCTCCCTTCACCTCTGACAAGACATCTTGTGAATGTGAGGAATGCCAGGTCTCCACCGTGGTTCGGATTCCACGTTAAACTGTAGGTCCTTCATTTCATCTCACAATCACCCTACCATTACACATTAGCGTAAGTGCGTATAACCCGAACGGGTAGTAAGACGCGGTGCTAATAATAATAATAATAATAATAATATACCATATTGAGCGCTGGATGGTAGGCAAAACAACATCCACTACAGCCTTATTTTGCAGGCTATGTAGCTGCAGCTCAAACAAGATGTGGCTTGGGCCTTCCACCCAAGAGTATTTTACTTTGATCTTGAACCAGCAGGTTTAGTAGACACCAACAATGTATTTCAATACATGTAAGTCTAAAGTTATTTAGGGTTTTCCATGTAAGGCTATGTTTTGAAACCCATATACGGTAAACCCTTTTTGCTGTTCTCAACCACCTCAAATGGCTAACTGGACCAATTTCAATAAGGGAAAGATATCCTGTCCTTATGGTCTGTGTAATCCTATACCCTTAAGCATGATCACTTATAACACTGTCACTCAATGAAATAAGAGGTTCTTCAATTGAGAGTTTGGTGACTGAAAGATTAATTTCAAGTTTTGTATTAGTGTCTATCATCTTGTCAATTTTACCTGTCCACTTTTTAAACAAGGTTTTCCCATCTAATGCCATAATCAAATATTGCAGGGGTAATTTGTTGGTGTGGAAGGCACAATCCAACCAGATCAGCTTATGGCAAAGCATGACCTCTACCTAATGTATGATATTACCCTCCCAGCCAGTGTTAATATTTGTGGAATCATCTCCAATGGCCTGTAGGCTTTTATCAATGCTCTTCTTAATGAAATCTACAAGATTATCAGCAATAACTACAGCAGATAGTTTTCTTCTCGTTGAGCCTTTCCTTGGAGTAGTGGTAGATATATCTTCCACCTGGTTCACTGCACACAGAATAATGCTCTTCTTTGATGATGCTGGGAAAATGCTGACCAGACTTGTCTTCTTGCAGCATAATTTAGTTATATCTTGAAAGCCATCATAGAAGATGCAATCAATTTCACCCTTCTTACAAAGAACATCAAATTCCTAGTCCAGTAATTTCATAACATTTTCTTTAACTATATTGTGATCAACTAAAATTCTCTTGTCTTCTTGAGTGATCAAGCCAGTATCATTAAAGGTGGCAGTGGTGATGGCAGCAGCTGCAGCACGCCGACCAACACCATATCTGATGTGCTGCATAACAACATTATGTATTTTTAATACACTGTGCTCGGCCTTTTTATTTCAAGTGGAAGGCGTACTTGGTATGTCTAATGTCGCTTCATAACTTATTTCCTTTTCATTTTGAAAATTAGCTATTGGTTCTTCATTTTAATCATTTGTAAAAAATATTTTATTTTATGGTATTGACACATTCTGCTTACTTCTCTCGTTGTATTAAGAAATAACTCTTCTCTCATTGTCTTGCTGTTTCTGCTTTTTGACTTGTCTGATGTGCTCAGGGATATCTGGCAAGCCATTCTGATGTGGTGCAATAAAACCAGTCTTGGTCTCTCTGACCTTTAATGAAAATAAGTTAATTCACAGGGATCCTCATTTCCTTAGGATATGTTCAGTTAGTGTGAGCACGTTTTGGGCAACCAACATCTGCAAAATGTCCATGTCATAGCAGAGAACAATAATTTTATACTTCCAATTGAAGATTTCACAAACGTTTGTCAAGTTTTGTAATTCAAGCCTTTTTGACACCTAGCTTTCCTCTACCAAGAAATATGTTTTTGGACTGCTTCCAGCTGGAAAATATATGTTTAGCGAAGAAACTTATAAAAATTAGTTTTAAATATCAAATTATGAAAAAAAATACACCTTCACCGCAC
This sequence comes from Timema cristinae, assembly GCA_039000515.1. Lineage (NCBI taxonomy): Eukaryota > Metazoa > Arthropoda > Insecta > Phasmatodea > Timematidae > Timema > Timema cristinae. Next base: position 85,535,000 of record JBCFYV010009882.1, read on the forward strand.
CTATTTGCATAAAGACAAGTCTATTAAGCAAATGTAAAGAGAAACTAGGAAAGTGGAGGCCATGGGAATGAAGTTTGTGAGGAACATGTTAACTGTCACAAGGAGAAACAAGATTAGGAATGAAGTTATCCGCTAAAGAGTAGGAGTACAGGGAGTACATGAGATGATAGAAGAAGCAAGATAGAGATGGTATGGGTGTGTAAAAATGTCAAAAATAAAGTATGTAGGAAAAAAACCGCAAAGGAGGCCAAGGAAAAAATCGGCGGAGCAGATAACAGGAAATGTTCAAGTGAAAGGAGAAGAATGAAAGAAATTAAAGGAGGAAGAGTGGTGGAAGAATAAAGTAAGATGGAGGAACTTTACTAAACTGACCCAGCCATAGGCTGGAAAAAATTGATAATTATTTAGTCAGTCTTAAAATCTGTTTTAATTTTTTTTATATCTATACCAAAATGCTTGATTAAAAATTCACACTTAAAATAGTTGCATTAGGCCTCGGTCTTTTCTAATATATATTACATCAAAGACCTTTCTCAACACTTGTTGGACAAAATATTTAGCTTATATTATGAAAAACTATAATTTAAAAATGAATTAACAAAATCTTTTTGCGTGTTTATATTTCTATCTTTAATCTTTTTTTTACAATAATACAAAATTTAAATTTATTGTTCATACCGTTAACTGAAACCGGATAAAAGTTTTTGCCCCTTTTTCATAGTATTAAGAATATCTTTGACATTATCACTACATTTAACTTAATTGAAACTATTAAATTACCTTTGTTTTTTTATTGGAATGATTGGGAAGGCTAAGTTTAGACAAATATAAATTTAACAAATAAATATAAGCTTAAAATGGAAAATTATTTTTCCCATTCTGTTCCAGCGGGAAATTGTTATTTCTCGCCAGAAAATTTCCTGAAAACAAAATGTCATTTCTGCACAAGACTAGTATAAACACATATCATATCTAATATAGTTATGGCAATAATATTAATATATAACATCATAACATAAGAGGTAATAATTTTTTCATGATTTTCAAAACTATTGTACACACATATTTTAATTAGTATACTTTAATATTTGTAATAAGGCATGTTCAAAATGATTTAAAATTCCACAAAACACTTAGAAAAAGTCACAATTTTAACGTGTTTATTTAACAAGCAAAACTTAATTATATTCATATGACAAAAATATCTTTTAAACCCCTCAAAGAAGCCACAACTTTTTTTTTTAGAACCCATCCTATTTATATTTTGAAATATGCCAAATTTGACAATGCCCCACCAGTACATTGTGTGAATTTTTAATTGTTAGAATGATCGCTTTTTTTTAAAATTCATTTTAAGGAGAAATCATGGTTTTTAAAATTATTATATCAAGAGATTCATAAAAAATAGATATATTTTTACAGTTACAATAACACACACACACAGAAAATTATACTTTTATGCTAACCAGATCTTTAATTCAAGTTTAATAGTGTTTTATTCAGTTGGATATTGAAAATCTTTAAATACATGGCTTTAATTTCTGTAGGGCTTATATTAAAAATATATTCCTTTTAAAATGCACACGAGTTCCTTAAACTTAACAATGTTTGGGAAATATATATACACAAATTAATAAGTGTCAGTTTTATTATGGTTATTAATATGAAATCATCCAACTGTCCATATTAATGACACGAAAGTTTTTTGTATTTCCTGTAAAAAATTAGATTTATGAACTCGTAACCTTTTGCAAATTAACAATTTAATTGTTAAATATCAGATAGTTATGCTGATAGTTTATATAGATTTACAAAAGTTAATTCCAAACATATGTGAAATAGCCTTGACAACCATCTATAATTGTCAAACTTGGCATATGGCAGCCATATATTGACTTGTCTAATGTTCATTGCTGGTGATATTCCCTGTTTCCCAATGTCAAACTGTAATATTTTACTTTTCTTCTTGAATTTATAGATGGTATTAATGCAATGCTGTCGTTTGGTTAGGAGGTATTCTTTTTCTTTATTCATTGTGAAATATTATATTTTATTAACAGTATGTGCATTAATTCATATATATACTTGTCATTCATCATTTTAAATTTATTTTGTGTCGTTTTAAATATATTGGAACATTCTTTTGTAATTGTTAAGATGGTTTGGTTCATTATGCCTCCATATCAATTAAAGATATAAGCTAGATACTTTGAATCAAAAACCAAGATGTTGGTTATTTATAGGCCTACCTTAGAAGTGTGATTAAAATATACTGATAAACATCCAACACTAGTTTTGGTTTCAAAGAAACATTTCTTAGTGCATTTATTCCTAAGATTTCACACATCATAAACCACCTTCAGCTCTATGAACATGGCAAGCAACACTTCAAATCATTTTCCATTTTATGCAAGGTTACATTTATATTTAAGATGTTATTAAATATTTGTTAATTATTTGTACATGGGCTAGCTGATGTTTAACTTTTAAACTACAAAGCTATAAGTGTTTATTTAGGATAGCTATGTACATCACTTAGAATGTTTAAGTCAGTTTTAAAAAGTCTACTGCATTTGCAATTATTAATTATGTTTTTTTTTACTTTGCAGAATGACTTCACACCTGCTGATTTTTCTAGTATGAATTCAGCATTATTGTTTGATGTTTTGAAGTCACAAACTAATTTTCCCTTGCATTCAGCAATCAGACTACACAGAGATGATGTGGTGTTCCTCTTCCTGATTGCATTCAATAATGAGGTAAGAAATTGATCATTGCATAGTAGTGTTTGAGGTTTTATTACAGAAATAAACCAATTTTAATATGGTACCAAGGAAAGGGGAACAATATTCTGTGCTTAGGATAATTAATGGAATCTTATTTACTAGTCCACTTGCTAAAATGTAGAAGACTATAACCAATTGTTGATACTTTTTCTTTATCTAATAAATTAGTTAATAAAATGTCTTTAAAAACATATTAAACTTATTTGAATCAAGACAAAAAGTACTTTTTATCCAACATATTTATTCCTCAATTACAATAGTTTTGCGATATTGGTCTCTTGTTTTAATTTAGAGATACTTTGGGTTTTAATGATCTTTAGGGAAGCTGTTAAAAAAAAGATGACAGGTTAATTGAAAGCTATTGCAAAGCATCAACTAATATGCCATATATGTCTCACTGTGTTTACCTCATAACATTTGAACTATTAATTTGGTCTTAACTAATTCTCTACCACTCTTGAAACATCACCACCATGACTGCAGTTTTTGAACTTCAAATAATATTTAGTTGCAACTACTTAACCTTTAGAGTATATTCCTATTATGGTATGAAGCACACACTCAATACAATGAAAGGTATTAGTCTTACCTTGACAGATTACACTATTATATCTTAAGAAATATGCTATAGTGGAACCAAACAAGGTAAGCTTGCTACGTTTAATGGTTAACGAAGGGTACATATTGTACATCTAACATACATTAAACTGACCTTTAATCTTCAATCTGCAGATTGCAACGTATATGCTTTCAACGCTCTTAATTTTGAATATATTGCTTTTGTGCCCGTTTTTACTCAATTATTTTTGGATCAAACTGGCTCATTCCTCGCAATACACCGTAGAACATGAAACAGTTTAGTGGGGAGGGGGATTTTGATCAATAAATTAATATACAGAAATAACTAAAAGTGCTTGACAATTAGTTTGTTTCCTGCACCCAAACACAAAACACTATTCACAATCTCATTATTACTTACAAAACTGACATTAACCTCCATGAGGAGTAAAGATGGAAGTTTCTGTCTGGCTTGATTTAATAGTTTTAGTTTAGCTAGCTAAGTTAGTTAAAAGTTAATTAGTTTCAGAATAATCACCCATTTGCGGCACACAATTCCTTGCAGGACAGACTTACGAACCATTCACTGGTAATACAGCACTTCATATAAACAGGCGGTTATGTTCACGGCCCGTGCTATCCTGTCCACGATACAGTCTACTTTTAATGGCCCCATTCGACTCTAGTTTACCCTATTTGGTCGAGTGTCCTGTCTGACTTTTTGCGATCGACTGCTCTGACTGACGGTCAGTGATACTTTATATTCTAGATTAACTGTCTGTAAAGACAAGCTGTCTCGCACACCTGGTGGACAGATGATTAAGTTTTGTCAGCCACGTGATCACACAAAATATGAGAAGTAATCTTAAGTGGAAACATCAAATACAACATTAAGTATGAGTGAAGGCCGGTACACCTTTAGCTTATATAATGTTCTTCATATGCTAACAGTTCTACATATGTTGATATAATGTAGTAATACACAAAACCTTGGAAATTATAATAATAATCTTGAACATTAAAAAAAATCAACTACGGCAAGCAGCTATACTAATCTCAAAACACACTCTCACCTCATATTCACATACTACACTTTTTGCCCAAATACTTATTATGCTTGACTGATGGGAGAGCTAGGTTAAGGTTCAATCCTTACAATCTACATGAGGGAAATATCTTTCACATCGGGTATAGTGGTTTTACATTTCTCTCTAAGGATAAAATACTGGTATAAATTTAGTTGCAAATAATAACCCTCTTATGCACAGCCACTTTAAATTATACTTTTAATAACTTTCTGGTTAATGTGTCTCTTACATATTCTAAAGAAAAGTACAATTTGAGAGTAAAATAAGAACTCTTTTTTTTCCACTTTTATTTCCATGACTAGTCATTGTGCATTATTAACATCAATCACATTTTGTTTCAACCCATCACAGTTTGCTATAAATAATAACTTGAGATACATATGTGAGAATTATGGATTAAAAAAATGTCATCTTTAATTTTAACAAATACATTAAAAAAATATTCAATTCTATATTTCCAATTCCACTATCCATTGAATTTATTTAGTCCATATTTTTAATTAGTGGGTTTCATCATTATTAATTCAGAATAAGGTTTATAAATACGTAATATACATTTAATAAAGTACACAACACTAATAAATATCTCAATTTTTCATGCATCCCACCAAATAAGCATGATACATTTTTTAAGTCTAAAAAATAAAAGGAAGAATATCATATGGTGCCTTAGATGGTGCAATCTCAATGATGAGGTGGCATTGACCATGTTGAAAAAAGAAAGCAATAATTTATTGTTTAGCTAAACAAATTTATATTAAATGTAGTTGAAAAATTACTCCTGGACACAAGAATCAAACCTGGAACCTTTGACTTAGGCTGAACTATTCAGGACTCGTCTTGTGCCCAGGGCACAGACAGGGTATCCACCAGATCCTCAGCCTTACGAAAGTTTGGTTGCCCTCTTTGAACCAAGTTGATACCATCAACACTGGGGTTCGCGAGTGTCAATGCTCGGTGCTAAAAGCCTTTCCAAATGTGAGTCTATTAAACATCTAACTTTTAACATGTTCGTCATAAAGGGATCATTGTTATCGTTATGTGCAGTCTGCATAAGCTCCTTGTGAGGTAGAATTATGTGACGAGGGGGTTGGTATGCTTCCTGAAACTATTTTTATTGAAGCTGGCCATTTAACTCAAGAAGGATATTTGTGTTTTCTCTTTAGTGAAACAATGTCTAAAAACTTTTTTTTAAAAAAAAGCTCCCTGATGGCACCTAGCGATACCCATGTTGAAGGACTCAAGCTCTCCGACAGAACACAGCCATTTTAACCTGGAGGTTATGGGTCTGGCTTATACCTTGTTTGTGACTCAGGGGCATTCATCACTCATAGTTTAAGACAGAGTTAGTGAAAGATGTGTAATATCGGTGTCCACTTAATAGCTTATCAGAGGCATTGCCATAATTTCGTTGACTTGGGGGTGCTGCAGTATCATACCTCGTTTTAAAAAGGGGGGTGTACCATTACCATAGCTATTTCACACAAATAAACAAATATTGTAAACTTAAGCATTAAAGGCACAGAGAGTGTGCTATTGAACAGTCCCGTGAACAAGTCCACAAAGTCATGAACAAATCCAACATATATATAAAAAAAATCAATTGCGATATACAATTTGCCGAGATAAGTTATTTGATATATGACACAAAAGCCCAAGTTGCCATCTGCTAGGAAGGTATCTGTGGGAAATAAATTTGTAATTGTTGGGAAGTCTCAATAAGATTATGTGTGAAAATTATGTCTAGGATAAATTTAAAAGGTCCTTGGGAAATTAATTTGCAGTAGATTTTAAAAACTGGCGTATTATTAGTATGATATAAAACTGTCTGCTAACTGGTGTTGATATAATCATCCCACTGTTTAAAACCTGATTGTCCATACTTTTTTAAATATTTTTATAAACTTATACTTATAAATATCACTATTCAAAATTCTTATAATTATTATGCTTCCTAACACCTATTCATAGTCACTTTTCCTTATTTAATTTAAAATCATTTCAAAAAGTATTTTGTGTTTAGATTAAAATAGCTCTTAAAGTGAATTATTAAAAAAAATAATGCAAATATTGAAAGTAATTACTGACGCTAATTATAAGGTTAAGTCATATACTTTCCTAATATCACTATGGCCCAGATCGATGATGGGCGATTAAAAAAGTATATTTTTTGCATTGATGAAGCTAATTTTTCTTTGTATAGTAGATTCAGTTAACATAATGTTCGAATATAATGGCATAAAAAATGCCGGAAATATCTCAAAAGTGAATGGGTTTTGGGCACTTTCTATGAATAAGGTTATTAACCTTTCTAAATTGCTGAAAATACCATTATAAGAATCTTGTAAATAAACAAGCTGAAAACTTGCTCATTAATTAGTTTACAAAAAAATTGTCCTTTGCCTCAATTACATATGAATGCAACCGGTATTATGAATAAAAAATTTCCTGAGCGATGGATTGTTTGGGTGGACATAAATAATAGTCTTCCTTTAAATTCCTCAAACTTCATTATTTTGATTATTTTTATGCAATACTGTGTCATCTTTTCACCAATGCTGAAAATCAAATTCTAATCTCATAAAAATTAGTTGGCCCATTTGATGTACAAAAGCTATATATTGTGCAACAAGAGTAGGAATATTAATATGATGCTCTTAAAGTGACTAAAAGCTGGCACACTGAGATCTATAGTTTTGTTAAAACAAAAGAAAAAACAAAAAATCCATAGCTTTTTTTTTTAAATGTAAATGTAAATATTTCATTAATGGTTAAATATGTTAATTCATACTGATTTTGTTATATTTGCACATTAAAAATGTGAATTAATTCTTGTTGATTATTACTTTCACATGAAAGTGTTAATAGAAAGTAGCTTCATCTACATAATACATTGTTATTGTCTTTTTCTCTTTTATATTGGTGTAAATCCTTAATAAATACAAGCATTTTGATTTCATGAAAATAAAGATTTGGTATTACTTATTTTGTTAAAAAATTTAGCAATATTTTAATATATATCGTTATATGAAAATCTCAGTGTTCATAGAAATACATAAAAAACACACTATCATAACATTTTTCTTTTATCATAAAAATATCTTCTGTGTCTGTCTGTTGTTTAGGTGTCCCCGGTAAAGCTTTTGAAATAATGTATGTACTTAAAGCTATATTGTTACACATGTATACTAATTTTATTCCTGTGACTCATTAAAGTCAGATCAAGGGGTACATAATGTGATCAGGTAAAGATTAAATAGTAAATTTAATTTTACTAAAGGAATACAAACTATCCTCAATTAAAATAAACACTTTGCATTTTCGTTTACTGCAGCTGCATTTTAGTTTACTGCAGTGGTTACTGCTTTAACCTAGTCATGAAAGATGTTATTAAGGCCAATATATCTTGGCTGATAGATACCCAGCTTAATATTAATGAGCTTGGCATGTGTTTGAGAGAATCTATAAAGATAATGACATTGCTCGCTTTGAAGTTGAGGCCATTAAAAATTTACCTTCTTTACCACTTTCATCTAACAAGGCTGAATAACATAAACTAATTATATGCTCACTAGTTACACTGCTATCACATCCTTTTTTCAGAATCATGGTATATTTGTAAGACAACCATGAATAAAGTTTCTTGGGCTTAAACTCTGCATGCTGGGTTTCTAAAAAATTGAAAGTTGTATCAGCATTCAACTATAATCAACACAGGAATTTTATGATGTATGAAATGCTCTTTAAGATGACTTTGAATTAAAATAAATAAATGCAGAATTTAATTTCTCTGAAATTCATTCACTGTGAAGGTTGATGAATTAATTGAAATTAATTGAAACTAATGTTCTATACATATATCAAGTACCATGCATCCTAAGCATTAACTAACAAAAGAACATTCCCAAGGACACGTTGAACTATTTGGTATGAAGCTTTTAGGTATGGCCAGATGTGTTTTATGTGCAGTTTGTATCATGAAACCAGGTCATAAGCATAGTTGTAGCCTTATACAAATATGTAGTAACATTTAATTAAAGCTTAAGCAACCAGATTTTCATAAATGTAGTTAATCAAAGTGAACACTTCTAAAATTTCATGCTAAGGATAACGTTCTAAAAGAATTCAATTTTTGAAGGAAAAAATATTCCTTTCTTTTAACTGAAGATTGAGCTTCAGGTTATCAGACTTGCAGTAATTACATTTAGCCAAAACAGTAGACACATTTACTACAGTATGCAACCAAATACCCAAGATTGTTTTCACAGACAAATTAATTACCCCAAGTAATACTAATCTTTCCAACCATTTTGGCTATTGACAAACAAAGTATTTCTACGTTGAAACAAAAACAATTGGAGGATTACAATGGCATAAGAGGGATATTTGTTTAGTATATAATCTCAGCATTTTGATAATTGTGAAGATTAATTGGTGAAATTTATGTTTCAAATAAACCTTTTTGGCAATTCATAAACAAAAATTGAAAGAGTTAAAAGGGACTGTGGGGCCAAGAGAGATAAAGGATAGGTGTGGGAGAGCAATAAAGAGAGGGCACACTAAATAGGGAAGGCATACAACAGAGAAAGGGGGAGATTGAATGCTCTTTTATTACAATACTATGATTAACTACATTTTAACCTCCTCATGATATGGGCATTGTTTTTGTTTAGCATACCCACTTTTGAGTAATGATGCACACATGCTCATATATATTCATCCTTATTAGGTACTATCTGCCGTTTTAGACAATGTTGACATTTATGATAAACTTAATAATAATAGGAAACTTATTATAGAAATCCTGCATTTATAATTAATAACTATGAATGATTTACAAGAATGCTATAACATTGGTACTGTATATTATTGTATATATTCTTTGATAGTTAATATATTCAACACTCAATGCCATCATAACCACCAGAAAAAATAATTTTGAAGATTGACCTAAAATATTAAATCTTTGTCACCTATGTACATTCATAGTCCCCACCTTTGCAAAACTAAACTCATTTATCCATATCTGATTAACAGTTCTCCCTCCTTCCCTCCCCCACCTCAAAAAAATTATTTCCTTGCATAGTTGATAAAACCACTTTGAAACAAATCATATTTACTTGTTTGATAGTTTGATACTTAATGAGAATGTAGTTTGATGTTGTTACATTTTTAGTTCTTATACACACATATTTGTTAAGTTTAGGCACACTTGGCACTGGAGCCCTCATGAAGAAAGAATACAAAGCGAAAATGATTAAAACCAAGACATTGGTATTTTAAAATTTGATTAAAATCCATATCATTCTCATATGTTATAAGGGGGTAAGGAGAGATGTACTGACATTGTTTATTAAATAGTTTATAAACAAACGTTGCAGGCGTGGTGCAGGTAAAGCTGAATCCATTCTCTGAAATTAAATGTGAATGATAGCATGTATGACAACACTTTTATACATAATAGGTTTGTGATTGTAGTGCAGTGAAAATAAAATGATATAATTAACAAATAAATATAATAAATACATAAACATTAAAATTTAGTTTATACATTAATTATAAATTGATAAAAGGCAACCCACTTCTAGCCATTTTGTTTAATAAAATGGAATATCATAATCAGTGGTCACTACTATGTCAGAGGGTGAGAATGTATATAGACATTGTCTTTTTCAGGGCTCATGTTGACTCTTCTACTCTATGAGAAATCAAATGTAATTTAATGTGAAAAGTCTATTAATCAACCTAACTGGTACACTAATATACTGTATGTTGTTATTTATAATATTATCACTTTAATAATTTAATTAAAACATAATTAAAGTCCACAATTTACTACATATTTTTTTATCTCAAAATTAAAATGATAAATCTCAAGAAGCCAGAGTTATTTTAGGTTCAATAAAATTCTCAGAAAACTTCTTGTATAAGTTCTTTTTTATATATGATTTCAGTATTGTATGTATTATCTAAACAATTTTATATTGTCATGATTGAAGGAAACATTTCTTCAAATACTTGACCAAGTTAAGACTTGATAAAAGGTCACTTTACTTAATCTTTTGTTTGAAATTTAAGTTTTATATAAACTTTACATATTTTAACACAGAAACCATATATGCCTTTTTTTAAAAACAACAAAGAAACACATATTTCACAATATTCAAATATATTTCAGGTACCTTAATTGACATGTTGATGAATAATGAGAAAATAATAAATTTTTAAAAATATATAAAGCGACTCTAATAGAGCTAGTATTTTAAATAAATACGAATATAGTAATACTTAATCAACTATACTGATAGTATGTATATGTATTATTGGTATAGTTTATTAAGTATACTTAAATATGTTTACAAAAATACTCATTTTATGGAATGGTGTTCTGACAAAGGTATTAATGCAATTGAACAGTTCCATGGTATGTATATCGATAGGTTGTATAGTCTTTATCAATTAGACAGAAATGTTTTCACTGTCAAGTCTACTGAAGACTTCTGATATATTTCATGGCGTTGAATACAAAGATAACTGCCATAGCATCCGTGTGGTGCATCGCTTGACCATCATGAGTAGATTTAGCATTGTTACACAAGTTGGTGTTACAATAACAATATTCAGCTGAGGAACTCTTTACACCCTGCGATTCTGTGGGGTAGCAACCTAATTGATAGGCTGAATCTTCAACAGTTTCCTTCATCCTCCATTGATGTCCATCATACGTCTGATAGTTATATTTTTGAGCAGCACAATCACGTAATGTACCATGTACACTTTCTGAAATTATATAATGAAAGATGAATTATTATTGATAAAAATTTGGTGAGCAAATATCAAAGCAAGAAGATGAAGAATTTTGCTCACTGTTTGTAAGTGTTGAGAGCCAACTAACTCATTTTAGGATTAGTAAACTACAGGGGTTCCTGCAGGGCCTGAGATTCTGAGGTTGTATAAATATTAGAAGTAGGTTAATCCCGCTCAACATTGTTATTAACTAGCGCTCAAACAGTGCTCCTATACCAGCCAACAAACAGAGTTAAAGAATATAATTAATAAACTAATTACTAGCACCCGCCACCAGGCCACCTGCTGACTTTAGGGTTGATAGTTTGCGTATGCACGAGTAATTCCAACAGCATTCACCATTCAAATTGTCCAGGTATCCACCCACGAATTTGGATCATTTTGAAATATCTTTCTTATGATGTATCTTATTTTCAGGAGCCAAGGATTGCCTTAAAAGGCGTCTTTTGAGGCTTAAATTTCAATTGAATAAATTTTCATATCCTTCAACCCTGTAAACTCCCAGTTCCTCCCCCCCTCTACCCCCCAACCACCTTAGAGAAAGATCCTGTGGGTGCCCTTGGTAAACTAAAAGTCACTTTATGGTTAGGTTAGCATACATAATTAAAGTGTGTAATTTTGGGTAGTAATACAAAAACAGTATTTGGACAGTCAGGGATAATAAGCTTTGGAAATCTGTCAAATTGGATGACCACTAACCTGCCTATTTTCTTTCAGACCATCTAAATCTCTTATGGTTTATTATAAAAACAGAACAAATTTCATGGTCAATGGCTAAAAATTTACAAATCCTGAGAGGAAAATAAATTAATGGATGTTAACATACAGTTCTGGCAGTTTTGATCTGAACTTGATTCTAGAAAACTTTAGCAAACTTGACTAGACTTTCAAACAGGACATTTAATGCACAGAGATTAATAAAATTGAATAAATATATGTATGTAACTCGTAGATAAAATAAATTATTTGAACAAAGTTAACTAAATTGACTTTAAAGACTAATTTCCTGTATAGAACAATATATGACTAATATAAACAATAATGGAATAAGCATGTCATCTCACTGTAGGATTGAAATTAATTCAAACCTCATTCAAGTGAAAAATGATTCTTGTTCAGAGTTTCATTTTACACTTAATTGAATTACATTATAATTGGTTGTTAAATCTTAATTGATTTGAACTATAAAACAAACAAGCAAATCACTTATTTTAATATCTATTTAGCACTACTCTTTAGATTATACGCCTATATACTAATTACACAAATTGCTTAGGATGAGTATGGATGAATTTAGAGGAAAAGTACCCACATTGATGGGGAGAGAGAGTGAGAAAACATTTAGCACCCTCAGTACACCCTACCAAGATCGAACATCAATCTTAACATCATCGGCAGTCTAGTTTATTGTGAGAGTAGCGCCTTGGACTATGCAGCCACCAAATCATGTCTATTTTTACTAAAGGGTCTACTTGGGAGATCATTATATTCATATTTATTAAAAACCCAAATCTTAAAAGACATTAAAAAGAAGAATAAATTATTGATTAAATTATGCAATATAAGCAGACAATTTAAATTAATTTTACAAAGAAAATATATGAATCTATAAATAATTTTTCTTTTCCCATTTAAAACTAATTAAAATGGAAACAATGCATTAACTATTTTTTACATAGTTTGAAAATTCCATCAAAATTCTGAAAGAGACTCATATATGTAATATTATTTGAAAACACAATATTCAATGATTAAATATTTTTTACCAAAAAGGTTTGTTTATAATCCTGCATTTATAGGTAGGCTTAGCCTTAACAATACACATAAGATCTCATAATCAAATTAAAAATAAATTATTTTAAAACCATTCTCCTTAAATTCTCATACTCACTTCCTTTAGGCAAATTTAGCTCAAAGGTTTTCTTCATGCAAAATGTTGAGTAGGGACAGTCCACTTGGTAAAGGGCTGAACCATCAAAGTGTGAGCATAACTTAGCAGTTTCATTGGTATATTGAGCAGGAGGCAGGATGGTGCACTTGTAACATTTCAAACTTGTTGATGTAGAGGCTGAAATCCAATAGCGAACGTTACATACATATGCCATACTTTAGGATAACTTAGTGCTTTAAAATGTAATTTTGAGTTTATTGTTTTGAAAAAATTTGATTACTTTAGAATTTTAGAGGCCAAAACAAAATAGTTGATTCCAATCTTTTTCTTTTAACTACATGTGGCAACTAGACTGACATTTTTAATTTAGCGACGATCCACTTCTTGCCACGACTCTGCCACACATTATTGCTTTATATAGCAGACATAAATAAGATTCAGAAAGAAAATAGATACTTTTAAAAATGCCACTTACATCGCCTAAGTTCCTCGAGAATTTTATATTACTGGAAAATGGAAGCTCTATGTAATTTTTAGTTTTATTAACAAAAATGCTGGGAATATGTTCTTAGTGGAAACTTTATTTCTAGAAGTCTTATAATGTTTTTACTTTTAAACTGTAGTAGTTCATTTCAATCAAGCAACTCTTTTTATAATAGAATAAATACAACTCATACATGAGTGTAAATAGGAAATGATTAAATATTAGTTTGCATTCCTGTAGGATTGCTTGATTTTCATCATTACTTTCATTCAACCACTCGACAAGAGATGTATTGGTGTCCCCAAAAAAATCAACCTCGAGATTTTTATAAATGTCGACATTTCATAACTCCCTGAAACTGAAAAAAGTGTTTTTTGTGATGCCACCTGTCTGTATTTTGGCCTCAAGCCAAAACCATTTTACTGATCGGTCTGAAACTTGGTATCTAGGGTTTCATATGTTCCTCAGAGGTGTTTTTAGAATTAGATATCAACCATTAAAATTAAGGATAGTTTACTAAATGGCCAGAAAAGAAAAAAATCAATTTTCTAGAAATCAGCACTAACCATTTTGATTAAAATTTGTATCTAAATACTGTTTAGCTGTACAAACTATCTAAGCACTGTTTACTGTTTAGTATTACAAACAAAATGGCGCATCTCATTTTTCCAGGAAAATGACTTGGAAGGTACTTTATTTCAGCGGATATCTCCAATTTTGATCATATCTATGCAACTCTTGGAGATATGAAATAACTTATCATTGCTTAGTGGTAGTACTATTAAAGATAAAAACTTTGATTTGAAATATATTTTTATAAAACCATTAATTTCTGAGAAATTATAAATATATTTTTAAATTGAGGTCTGGGAAATTGATTGCTAGGCGCTTTTGGTGAACAGAGATGCAACTTTTTTTATCAATACATTTCTTTAACATTGTAAATTATTTTATTTATGTCCTTTGGTAGAATATTTCTGCAACATTCTTTATTTCGTTTCACATATCTTACTCTATGAGATAAGGAATTCAAAAATGCATTGCCGGAGCACTTACAAAAGTATACCACCTATCCGTATCTTGAGCTAGCTCTTTCCAGTCCACCTCATTCCACCCCATCTATTTCAGGTTCATTCTAATGTTATCTTCCCATCTGCATTTAGTTCTTTCCATTGGGTTTACCAGTCAATACACTGAACACGGTTCTAGTTTCTCCCATTCGCGCTGCATGCCCTGCCCACCGTAATACACAAAACTAGATTATCCTAACATCTTGTAACGAGTACAGTGTATGTAACTAATCATTATGTAACCTCCACTCCCGAGTAGCCAACCCTTTTTTGGACCAACTATATTCCTAAGCACTTTGTTTTGAACACCCTACATTTGATTTTATCATGCAAGGTAAGATACCACGTTTCACACCCATATACAACAACCGGTAACATTATTGTTTTGTATATCCCGAGGTTTACTATCCTGGACAGCAAACACGATGTTAACAACTTACTGACTGAGTAATAGCATGCATTTCCCAACTGTTTTCTTTTTCATAATTCCAATCTAATGTTGTTATATTGCCAGTTAAAATCGTTACTAAATATTTCAACTAATAAACCCGGTCAAATGATTGTTCACAGTCCTCTCTAAATTATCATCCCCAATCTGTGTTATCTGAGGTATCATATACTTAATCTTTTCAGCTTTCACTTCTAAATTCATTTCCTTACAATCCTCTAATACAATTTCTGCATCTCTTGCAACAGCTTCCTTACTATTGCCCAGTAGCGCAGGAACGGGGGTAAATTTTACCCCCCCCCCTCCCTAAAAATTGAGGGGGGTAAAAAGTAGAATTTTAACCCCCCCCCTTGCAAAAAAAATAGTAAAACTTTTAGATAATATAAAGATCTTGTTGAGGCAAGATACAAAGTTCACACTAAGTTAACATAATAAAAATAAAATTTGCTTGGAGCACACATTGATGGAAAACTGATTGAAAATTGCAAAACTAGTTAGTGGTTTTATAGCTAGTAACAAATGTAGGGAAAAGGTATAAGGAAACATACTTTAATTTTCAGTGTTTCATAATTTTTAGTTAAGCCATATCAGATATAATTTTTCTTAATTCATTTTTTGTGTATTAATTCTAATGTTTGGCATGACTAAAATAAATAAGAAAAATGCACAATGGAACCATTAAATACAGGTATCCCTCGTTATACACGATATCACTTTATGTGTTTTCACCATAGCATGATTAAGAAATATTAAAAATAATGCATGGTTGGCTGTAATTTCGCAGTCACCCTGTGCGGTGGTGATGTGACCTTGCTCGCGCACATTCCAGTGAGGGCAGTATGTTTGTTACTCTACAGTTTGTTCTTGAGGGGTGGGGGGATATTGACAACATTGGAAATGCATGGGCAGAAGTTAAACAGTCCTGTATGAAGGAAGTTTGGAAAAATATTTGTCCTAAAGTTTCTGATTCACATGATTTTGATCCTAAACATGAGCTTTCCACTTCAAGACATGACATCATTGACATAGCATGATGATGAATTTGAGGAAGTAGACCAGGCGAATTTGGATGAATTGCTTCAATCACACCCAATAGAACTCACCAATGAAGATCTTTTAGAAATGGAGAACGGCATAAATGATGAAGAGGAAGAGCCATATGTTGTTGAGATTATCAAACAACTTAAACAAAACAAATTGCTGAATTGTTTAAGCACTTTGACAGTCCAATTAGAATAAATGAAGAGAATGATCCTAACATGAATAGAAGTGCCAAAGCTGTTGGAGAGATTGAGTTATTTGGCTTGCTACAAAGCACTCTATAGGGAGAGGAAGAAGGCTGCCAGTCAACCGAGTCTTGACCATTTCATCAAAAAAGTTTAAAATCTTCATTCTAACAACCCAGGGCCTTCATGATATCAAGAGCTTAACAGTCCAAGTCACTTCAAGAGCGCAGGAGCTTACAGTCCCAGGGCCTTCCAGAGAGCAAGAACCTTTCGTCCCAGGACCTTCAAGAGAGCAAGAGCCAAGGGCCTACAGTCTTAAGGCCATCAAGAGAACGAGTGTGATAATCCAGATTGGCCAGATCCATTTAATTTATCGTGCGATTGAAGATTAACAGTAAGTGTAACTGTAGAATTGTATTAATTAGTTAGATTAATTAAAAACTGCATTTGTTTACAAATTTCAGGGGATTGAAGATTGACAAAAGGTGTTGGCTACCTTTAGTATTGTACTGGTTAGATAAATCAATAAAAGTTGCATTCATTTACAAGTCTTAGGTTTTTATCTACTTTTTTCCTTTAGAGTAATCCCTATCTCACCCATGTTAAAATTAATTCCCTTTACACGTTTTCGTGTTATGCGATTATTTATCGGAACCAATCACAATTGTATTATATTTGCTTGGTCTTTTTTTTAATCTAAAAAATGCTATCCCCTATAAAAGCACATGATTATTTTCACCCCCACAAATATTAACGTTTCTGCGCCACCGCTATTGCCCAACAAAGCTAAATCATTTGCCCAACAAAGCTAAATCATTTGCATATCCTAATAATTGCATTCTATTGTTTAATGTCAACCCTTACCTACTCTCTTGCATTTCCTTAATAGCAAGGCTAGGTTAAAAAGTAATGGGAAAAGTCCATCTCCTTGTTTCAACTCATTGTATATTTAAAAAAGTGTGTCATAATTGACACATAACCTGAACCCTCCCACGTTTAATGGTCAAACTCACCTCAATTAGCTTGACAAGTTTTTTGATTATCCCGACTAAAATTTTATACAGTGTATTTATTTTAACTAAATCATAAGCCTTTTTAAAACATATGTCTAATTGATGAACCTTCTGGTTGTATTTCCACTTTTTTCCAATATTTGCTAAATAGTAAAATCTGATTCGTTGTTGATCTATTTCATCAAAATCCACACTTATGATCCCCAATAATTTCCTCTTCATATGGATCTCAATAAAATAATGTTGAGTTAAATTTTATTGCATTTTGGTAGTAGTGAGATACCTCTATATTCATTACACTCTGTTTTGTCACCCTTTTATGGAAATGGGTATTAAAAATACCTTCTATTTATGCTTATGTTAATACCTCATGGTTCCATATGGAACATAGCATTTAATGATTACTAACTTTTCACCATTTATTTTTATTAACTCTGCTGGAATTGAATGTATACCTGGAGACTATCATATATGAATAATTTAGAAGAAGACTTGTTTTAAGCGCCAAGTAATAAAATATAAAATTCAAATAAAAATAATATATATATAAAATTAAGAGTTTAATATTGTATTATACACTGACCCTTATCTGATATTTTTTTGTTTAAATTAGACTCTTCTATAATATGTATGGAGTGGTCCTTTCCATAAACTTTTTGTAATCTGAATGCCCCTAGAAACTATTTAGGGTTTTCACCCGAACTATTTTGAGAATTAGACTGTTTTAGAAGCTATTTAGAGTTATTCTCCTCCAAAATAAACTTGAAATTTGGATTCTCTCACAAACTATTTGAAGTGTCCTCTTTGGAAAATTTTTAAAAATGATTATCTCTAGAAGCTCTTTTGAATGGTCCTCTCCTAAAGATGTTTGAAAACTTGATTTTTCTAAAAGTTATTTGGGGTGGTGGTCCTTTTTCAGATTTAAAATATATATACACACACACTTAGAAGCTATTTAGAGTGGTTTTCGCCTAGAATCAAATGCCATTTATAGAAGTTATATTTTCAAGTTGTCTTCCCTTGGAAAATATTTCAAAATTGAGTAACTCTTATTAGAAACTATTAGGATTGTTTTGGCATGACACATTTTATATTGGTTAAATGTCTCTTGAAGATATTTAGTATGGGCCTCTTCTGCCGAATTTTGAAAAAATTGTTGCTCTCAGAAGCTATTTTGAATAATCTTCATCTGGCAATTTTGACGATTGTACGCCTCTAGAATATATTTTTAGTACTCTTCTCCCAACACATTTTTGAAAATTGGATGACTCTAGAAGTTATTTGGAGTTTGGTACAAAGTCACCTTTCATATTCGTATTCGAGAATATCATAATATAAGGTAACCTGGTGGTCTAGAGGTAAGGTGTCAGACTTCTGTGCTGGGGGTCGGGGGCTCAATCCTTGGTTCCCCCACGAATTTATCTGATTGCCGAACCCTTCCTTCACCTCTAACAAGACATGTATTAATCACAACTTGTGGAATGCCAGGCCTCCACCATTGTTCAGATCTCACGTTAAACTGTAGGTCCTCCATTTTATTTCACAATCACCCTACCATTACACATTAACATAAGTGTGTACAACCCGAACGGGTAGTAAGACGCAGTGCTAATAATAATATCATAATAGAGTGAAACAAATCTAAACAGAGACTAGTTTGTTCTAGGAGAGGAGAGTTTATTAATTTCAGGGGGTGACTAATGCCTCCCTCCCCCCACTTTGTATGAATGGTCTAATATTACACTTCATATATAAGCCTATAACAAAAGAAATTTGCTTTTCCAAGTTCCTTTGATAAGAAAAAGGATAGCCACCACTCTCCACTTCTCCGGCCACTTACATTTCTTTATACCATAAACACCACCTACATTTTACTATCGCTGTCTCTGTTGACATTTCATTGCAAACTGGTCTCTTTCTTTTTTAAATCCTTCATTTCTGTATGTTGAAACTATATTTTTTATTCAATGAGTTTAATATTCCCCCTAATTATATTTGTTCTAGTCTTATAGGACCAACTTCTCTGACGTAGTTGAATCTGATGGGACACAAACATCGAACAAAACAATACAAACTCTAAATTCTAAATAGCACACATGTTATATGTAATCAATTATTTATTAACTACAAACTATATTTATTTTAGTTTCTATATACTGGTACATAATATAAATTAATACCTTATTCAAAACTAGGACTAAAATAGTTTTACTAAACACTGCAATTATAATAAGTTAGAATATTTATTTTTACTTTTTTATTACTGAGCTCTTAATCTTGTGGGCATGATTTAATTTGGCATTCTTGCTACTCTGATATTTTATAAGTGTGATCTTTTTAAACACTTATCAATCCAAACTAACTTTCTGAATGTGCTTACACTAGGTGTGTATATACTGCTATCTACAAGGACTAATTTGAACTAAAAGTCAGACTGCAAGGCAGTGTTTCTATATCACATTATCAAACATATTAGTTAATGCTCTGATATCTGCTCTCTACAAAAATCAATCCTATATAAATGTTTGCCACATTGTTAAAAGTTATTATTGAGTGCATCTCCCCACCCCCTGTCATCCCCCCCTGATTTTAATCCTAAATGCAGCTAATATTCTTAGTTCTTATTTCTGTAATAAGATGGTCTTTGTTCTTTAATTAAGAATTCCATGCTATATTATTTGTAACATAACCCCTAATACAAATAGCTACCAGTAGTTGATTTTATTTAGTGAATCTTTGACTTGTATAAATGCTTATGTTGTGAATCCCTAGGAACTTTCTTTCTCTCTCTGTATGTGCCCGAATAAGACATCAAAATTGGATGTGTTAAACTTTCTCTCTGTGTATGTGCCCGAATAAGACATCAAAAATGGGTGTGTTAAACTTTTATTTTATCTTACAAATGAGCCTTAACAGCACAAAATGGCTACAAGAGACTGAAATCCCATGAACCATTTCATCACCATGAAAACAAGTTTCCCACTAGCGTGTTATAAATTATATCTTCCAGGGCTAACGAAATAATAGTTTTAAAACAATATTGTTACCATAAAATACATTTGTTAAACGTTACTTATTCAAAACATAAGAAAATATGCCATGCAAGGGATTTGTCAAAGTCTATGTAGTAAATAGTTAGTTGAAATATACAAATATTCTTTTTATTTTGCTTGTATCAAAACTTGTAAGTTTCTTCAGACTTCAACACTAGCTAAATATCATGAAACGGGATTGGGTTATTAGCTTTTTTTTAAAACTATTTTGTTCAATTTTAAAATTTTTAACCGTTTTGCATTTTGGAATTGCCACACAAAAGTACCAACATTTTATTGAAACAAATAAAAAATATTTAAGGGATTAACAACCAAAAATAACTCTTGAGGGCTAGCACTTAAAATTAATATATTTTTACTATCTTTCCCAGAGTACAATAATTATTTCTGGGATTAAAACCAATATTGAACTAATTAAAATTTGGTTTAAAACTTTCTACTGGGCACATCACTAGCAATATTGCATAGCGGTATTTTTTATCCAAATAGCAAGCATAAAATAGTTTTATGGGTTATTCATGAAAAGTTCAATACCATAAACCCCAAACAGCCTCTTTTTGGGAACCAATCAAAGCCCCGTATTTCCCAAAAACAACTCTCTGGCCAACCAGAAACTTATTTATGACCTTTTAACTTAACACTGGGGAGAAATTGCAATGGGGAGGGCAGCTTACACAACAACAATAAATATCATGCAAACCAAAAAAGATTTTGGTGACAGGGGCGCTCATAGAGGGCATTGTGGTGCGTTACATTCCTCTAACTTGCCGGAGGCCCTCACTTCCCTAGACTCATCCAAACCCTCACTGGAGACTTCATTAGAAACTGTGCTATGAGTGAAAATGAAGGTTTCACTAGGGCTGATAGGGGATGCCTGCGACAGAAAACTGAACAAAATACTTCTGGGAAACCCATTCTGGATTAAAAATGTTTGCGGTGTCAAATGTCATCAGAAGGGAGAAATTGTTTATTTACCTTCTCTGAAGTCCAGATGTGGTTGCAGAAATGAAGTTGGCACCCATAACATCATGAACGGTAGAAAATATACAATCTTATTACAAAAGCAACTTTAGGGAGGACTGAAAGAGATCCACCATTGAAAACTAAGAGCAATCTTTTTTTAAAGCCTACCGGTTCAGGTTATAGACCTATGTACTAAATACAATTAAGTATTAAATATTAGGTATGGTTAATTTTTGAGGAAGTGTACTTTCATTTTCGTGGAGGGAGAGTGGAAAACTATTTAGGGAAAACTTCCTTCACTACACCCAACTGGGATCACACCCCGATCTCCCTGTCCATTGCAAAAGTAGCGCCTTAGACTATGTGGCCACCGAAGCATGTATTAAGAGCAATCAACATCTATGGACACCTCTACTACACATTTATCAGCCCTAGGCTTGGCCGTTAATGTTTCGTGCTTAGAATAATTTTATAGTTTCTGAAAGACTAATTTGAATCCTAGTGTGTTTGGTTATATTTATATTTAAATATCTATACCATGAATTGAACCTATTTTAGAGAACAAGTTTGTTGAGCTGTATCTATGGAAACCTTTGTATGTGTGTGTGTGTGTGTATATATATATATATATATTAACATTACAAACTTTTTTAAATATCTAATTGTTGTGTTAAAGTTGTTAAAATATAACTATTTACTTTGGTTATTTAAGGTTAGGTGAAAATTTTTAAATCTTATATATTGCAAGTCAAATTTGTAAATCTTCTATATTGTAAGTCAAATTTGTTTTGTTATCACGTCCATTTACCCGTTTGGGCTATACACATGTTAAATTATTCAAGTATCAGTAAAAAAAATTACTCAAAACTCACTAATGCATTGAAATTATAATTTGTTACAGAGAATGTGTTGTATATGGGTAGTGATTATTTTTTTCAGGTTTAATCATTCAATTATATTTAAATAAAACCCATTATTATTTCCAAACTGTTGATTTGTCCGGGACACATATTTCATTATTATGTGCTCATTTTGATTATTGTATGTTATGAAACCTTAAGCCTATATTCACGAACAAGCATATGTGGACACATTTGCATACAAAAATGCATGCATGAATTTGCACACAGGAATGTGCACACATATTTGCACACAAGATTGCATGCACGTATTTTCATATAAGAATGCGCGCACCGATTTGCATACAGGAGTGCGTGCACTGATTTGCACACAAGAATGCGCGCACGTATTTGCACACAGGAGTGCGCGCACCGATTTGCACACAGGAGTGCGCGCACCGATTTGCATACAAGAATGCGCGCACGTATTTGCACACAAGAATGCGCGCACCGATTTGCACACAGGAATGCGCGCACCGATTTGCACACACGAGTGCGCGCACTGATTTGCACACAGGAGTGCGCGCACGTATTTGCACACAGGAGTGCGCGCACGTATTTGCATACAAGAATGCGCGCACGTATTTGCATACAAGAATGCGCGCACCGATTTGCACACAGGAATGCGCGCACCGATTTGCACACACGAGTGCGCGCACGTATTTGCACACACGAGTGCGCGCACGTATTTGCACACACGAGTGCGCGCACGTATTTGCACACAATAATGCGCGCACGTATATGCACACATTCACAGTCATCACAAAAGTCTCGTTCTATGTCATTTATTAAGGCCATTCAATGTTTTAAAAAGTTCACTGGTCTTGGTGTGTGGTGTCAAACATATCTGTCCCACCGTGTATAGTTATTGGAGTGTTCCCAAGGTTATCACATTTTATTTTAATAGCCAGAACGTGACTTCATACACATCTCCTCGCTTGTTTTCGAGGCTGGCTGTGTTGCCAGTAATGTTTAAATAATAGCCTATTGTTAAAACCCTTTCTATAGTAACTATTTAACTAACATTCTTTAAATACAGCATGAAACTTACAAACTAGGACAGCCTACACATCGAGCCTTTGCACCCGTAAATCCACCAATTGAATAGCACGGCCCCGGAAATTAACGAGAGACACTGGACTGTTCCATTCTAACCACTGAACCGCGGGGACGGGTGTGTATTTTAATATTCCAACTGTAGAGCTTTAGGTTTGGATTTTTGCGAGAAATTAAAAGGTTTTGGCGTTTTAAAAGAAAAAGTAGACTATTAACCATTCACCGGATATTAAAAAACAACAGCGTATTCATGTTGATCATGAACTAAATAATTAAAGAACTTTCTTTACTTTCCAATTTATTTAATGCTACGTCATTCATAGACCTGATGCATTTTAGTTTGGCACAGGCTTCTAGAGCCAGCTCGGCATAGAAAGAGACTCGTCTAAAAGGTCAAACGTTGATTTCTTTTTTATGTGTTTACCGCGTCACACTACCCGTTCGGGCTATACGGATTCTTATACATTAATAGGGTAGGGATATGGAAGGTCAAATTTAGAGTAAATATGCCACTATTGGTGCAGAGGAAAAAATCCTTAATGCATCTAACAGGGATTCGAACCCCGATATCCCCTTCTTCGGCTTAATAGTTTCTCGAAATATGTACTCTGAAATTTACATCTTTCATGTTTGACATATGGTTCTTGATTGATAGCTAATAAGATAACCTTTTGTGATTACTGTTTATGGTACATTTATTTTTATATCTTCTAAAACATAGTCGAACTGGCGGTCCGCGAGCCATATGTGGCCCACACTGACTGGAAATGTGGCCCTCACAATATCCTAGGGGAAAATTAAAGGTAAACCCTCTGTAGCAGATGGGAAATATCTGATGATTCAAATAAAAATATTTATTTAAATAGGTCAAGATTGCATTTCATTATGGATTTATTTGATTAGTAAAAATATGTATGGATATATATTTATTATGCCATAATTTTGTGAAAAATTGTGTGTTTGCGTATTTCATAATAGGCCTATATTTTTTGGAAAAATAATCCATTTTTTTGGCAGTAAAATATGAAAGATTCTACCAACCAAAAATACATTTTATACATAGACTAAGTATTGAATGTAATGGTTTATTAAGTGTTTTTTAGGCTTACACTAAGTTGATGGGATTAGTAACGGCCCTAGGTGCAAACTGATTATCAGATTTAGACCTTGGTATGAAAAACGTTGGATCACGATGTTTTAAAAGGTTCCTTTCATAACATTCCAACTATGACAGGGCAACATTTCATTCACATATCTGAGGATGTTTTTAATCCTGATGAAGACCTACTTTGTTTTAAATAGGACAAATTTTCTAACCAGTTGACTTGAGTCAAGCCTACGTTATTATAGTTACAGCTATACCTATTAGGTGCAGCATGATCTAAATAATTATGTTGGCTACGTCAGGATATACAGAAGATCTTCTTTGGAGAAAGGACGGAAAACCGCTATTCGTATGTGTGTCAACTTTCCTGCTGTTTTCAAGAACGATGATTCATACTACGCCGGGGTTTCTTTTACATCGTTAATCTATCACTTAAAAAATAATGTCTTCTAATAATTTGTTATTAGTTATTAGTGGCCAAGTTGGTTGTTATGACGCCCGCTCGTATAAACTGGAGTATTAAAGAAAACAAATAATATAACTTTTTGTTTATAGGGCAGGTTATTGTTCTAAAATAGGGTATGACTTTGTGCCTTTAAGGTACTTACACTCAATATATACGAAACAGTTTTTAGTTTCTACACAAAAGTGACCATTTTTTCCCCTGGTATTTTCGGGGACAGCCATTCTTAAATCACTAGATAGAATAGGAAAATGTATACACAAGTTTTCTTATGAATGGACATATAATAATAATAATAATATTTAGCACCGCGTCTTACTACCCGTTCGGGTTATACGCTGACATATTATAATAGCTATAAAAAGTTACTAGATCTACTTTGGCGTATTCATACGTCAAGTAATGCTATCTGCAGCTGTCACCTTCGATAAGATAATATCATCCATAATTTAATAAAAAGTGATAAAGGTTGATCGCAAAAAAAAGGTTTGTAATTTCTACAAGGTTCTCTGAATGTACATTCTTAAGAAAATCTAGGTATAATAGCCATTTATATCTTAGCTTAAATAATACACCCTAGAGCAGGGGTCGCCAAAATCATTAAGTCTGGGAGCTACTTATAGTTTGTCAAGTTGTTTAGCGAGATACCCTGATTAAAAACTTGCAGTATTGCATATTGGGTTTTATTGTAACATGTACAGAGGATTTGACATCACACCTTTGTTTGGGGGTGGGCTCTGTGACTTGGATTCGTAACTTTAATGGAAATAATGTAAAAAGATGAGGTGGCCAATATTTTTTATAGTAAAATGCACTTTTTAATGTTAGAAAACACTAAAGATATTCATTTTTAAACAAAATTATAGTCAAACATATATGTTTAAACAATTTGTGTAGCTAACTGAGGAGAATGGAATAATTCACTTTCATCGACAATTTTTTAAACTGTGATTTATTTTTTTATCACCTTCAGCTGAAAATGATGACTCACAATGGTTGGTAGAACATAACAGTGCCTTCACTAGAGTGTGTCACTAACAAGAACTTGATAATTTTCCTTCGAGACAAGAGGCCACATATCCTAAACTTGAAGGAACATTCTTTAACAAATAACCGAAAATGTCACCGCGAGCTACCGGTAGCTCGCGATCGCCTGTTTGACAACCCCTGAGCCTATAATCATGTTTACAGATTCGTGTGGGATAATTCCAATAGATTGGGCCTATTAAATGCGTGTGTGTAATGAGAGTGCAAGGATACGGTACATGGAAGTAGGGAACTAGGCTCTTCGTACAGTTGGAGCTAAAAGTTAAGGGGACAAGACCGAATGAGTGAGAAATACTCACTGGCTTTGATGAATTGAATTGTTGTCAGATTTTGTTAAAAACTTTAGTAAATGATTTGATATATCCCCGGTTAATATTGTCCCAGATTTGTTAAATAAATTAATGCAATTTAAAATTAATGTGTATGGATTAAACAAAATATTCTTATTCCGGCACCTTAATCTACACTTCCTATCGTTAGTGCGACATTGGAACGAATCGATGCTCTGGTTTCATCTTTAGTGTTGCGATTATGAAGAACACAAGTAGGCCTACTAACCTTCTATAGTGCATATAATTTCTGCGCCAATTTAGCCAACTCTTCTCTTTCTTGAGAGAGAGAAAAGGAAACCAGGGATTCCTTTTGATACATAGGCACAATACACACGTCGAAACGATTAATAATTTACAAGTTAGACGTGTATTTTAAAAAAAATCGTCCTACCTGTCAGTAGAACAATCGCCGTGCTTAGCAGGATATGTCGGGTACTTAACCTAACGTTCCAATCCATTATCACTTGACCGCACAGTAATAAATTATTTCCTACCCGGGCGCTTTTCTGCCACGCACAGTATAGCTCGGCTTAGTTATATCCCTTAGCCCCTGTTTCAACCCAAGATTCGCAACGCTCACATGACGTGTACGGCAGCGACCCACGTGTCTGACTGACTGACTGACTGAGACAGAGTTGACACACATAAACCAAACCAAACGCTCACTTCAGCGACAAGGCTGTGCGTCGAGCAGAGCCGAGTTTGACCGAAGACGAACCATAACGGGCCGCATAGATTCCCTACTGTAAAACTTGACTTTTATAACAATGTTACCAATTGCAAAGACCCGTCCTTCACCTCTCATTCTTGAATTAGAAATACATTTATAGAAATGTGACATTTTAACACACACGACGTGTAAAACAGCCAATTTTAAGGATATGATTTAAAAAAAGAATATTGGCGATATGCTTAGTTGCTTCATTTTCAAATAAAATGGACGTAAATGTAGTTCTTCTCATTTCAAAGCTTATTTGGGTGACACGATAGAGTGCGGATTTCGTTAGCACAAGAAAATAAAAATACTTAGTTGTTTTTGCTTTGAATAAAATTTTGACCCGCTTCGGTGGCCACATAGTCTAAGGTGCTACTTCGACAATACACTTGACTGCCAATGACGGGAGATCGTGGTTCGATCCCGGTCGGGTGTACTAATTAGTAAGATGCTTGGGGGGGAAAAATAGTTTAGGATTCAAGTTTCTATTTCCTAAAAAAAAGGTTTTTTTTTTCACCCTGGGCTTTGATTCACACAAAATGTATTTATCTAAATGAATACTGTAAAGCTTTACGTGTATACTTCACTGTTCATAATATAAATACAATAGTTTCAATAGAAACGTAATGATTGGAGACACTCATATTGATGACTTATTTCTAAAAGTAAACCTAACTCATTGGCGAGGCGTGACATCTGAAACAGAGCATGCAATAGTTTAAAATCCAATTTGTTATTAATGAGACGTTCTACAATAATTACCTCACAAAAGCTTTTGTTGACAGGGTGTATATAGATAGTCCTATAATTTCAAACTTAACCGTTATTTGCACAATAAAGCCAAGCACCGTTGCTTTTGATGAATTCTTTGACTCGTGTTTTCGTAAAAACGCGGAAGTTGGTTTTTAAAATTTATTTTAGTAATGTCTGCGTTATCTGTAATCGAGATAGTCGCCAGACCAAATATACAATCTTCTCCGGTTGTGCTATACGCTTACGTCTAAGTGCGTTTCATTTTAATAATAATAATAATAATAATATTTAGCACCGCGTCTTACTACCCGTTCGGGTTATACGCTTTAAGTACTAATTACGCTAATGAATTAGGAATGGGAAAGATTGAATTAGAGGAAGTGAACCCGCATTTGCGTGGAGGGAGAGTAGAAAACCATTTAGGAAAAACCACCCCCAGTTCACCCGACCGAGATTCGAACCTCGATCTCCCCGTTCTCAGCAGACGAGCTCAACACAACAAGCGCGTTAGCCAACTACACCACCGAGGCGGGTGTTTCATTTTAGAAAATGAACGCTTGCCTCCGGCAATATAATGATTCATTTTTCTTAGCACCGCGTCATACTACCCGTTCGGGCTATACACCTTTGTACTAAATCACGTCAATGGTTCTAAAGATTGGTAAGGTTATATTTTAGAGGAAGTTTACCCGCATTTGCGTGGAGGCAGAGTGGAAAACCATTCTGGAAAAAAACGCCCTCAGTACACCCGATCGAGATTCAAACCTCCATCTCCCAGCAATCGGCAGTCTATAGTCTACTTCGAAAGTAGCCCGTTAGACCACGTGGCCACCGAAGCGGGTTTCATTGTTAAAATTACGAATAACGATTTGTAAAATTGTATGTGTTTAGCCAAATTAGAATCCTATTACATGTAATTACTGTCATGAGACAATGTTTAAAAATCACTCCCAACCATAATAAACTAGTTTTTTTAAAATTATAAAACAACATACATTCAATAAACCTGCCAGAAATATTAAATTAAATTTATATCACTTTAAAAATCTTGATATCCATCGCCGACCTCGGTGATCTTGGGGTAAGTGCTAGCCTTAGGACTCGATGTTCGTAGGTTCAAAACCAGCCGAGGTCGACGGATTTTTCTCGCGATAAAAATCTGTAGCACAACTTCCTTCGGAGAGGAACTAAAACCGCTGGTATCATGTCTATTGTGGCGTGTAAAGAACCCTGGAAGGTATGTGAAATACCTTTTCTGGCAAAATTGGTTGGCCCTTTCACTCTCGCTCATATAAATCTTTGTGTAATATAATCAGTCTGTTCAGAAAGTGCACGTTAAATAAATTACAGATTTATATCCATCGATAGGTAGGTAGTTTTCCTTCTGCATGGAAATAAGCAGGTTCTTAACTATTAGATTAGTTATAAAGTTGGTGACATTGATACACTCTTAAATGACTTTATAAAAATCATACAAAGACGGTCAGGAACTCTTTTTTTCCTCGTGACAGGATGTAGTCAACTCGCAGCTTATCTATGTAGATTCTGATAGGAATACATTTTTTTCGACGGTTACAAAATTTACTAAAACAATTTTTATATACTTATACGTCAATTCTTGTGATTTGCAGTTGTTGTTTTTAGTAGTTAATATCAAAATTATATTAATGTTGATTGGAATAAAAAATATTTGTTCTAAAATGTTCTTTCAATGAAAATTCTATCATGTATCCATTCCCCTGTGGGTACACGTCAATTGGCCAAAAGTCGTTTGACTTTATGCCAACTGTCTTTCATGAAATTAATTCTTAGACCATTTATTTAAACTATGTTCATTCTGTCTTCGGAAACATCCGATATGATTTATTTATTTACCAGATGGTGAGGTGTTGGATTTAATTAAATCGTTTATAATATAGTTTCTAAATACCTGGAGTCTTGTTTAAAGCTACTACTATTATTAGCACCGCGTCTTACAACCCGTTCGGGTTATACGCACTTACACTAATATGTAATGGTAGGGTGATTATGAGATGAAATGGAGGACCTACAGTGTATCGTGAGATCCGAACCCCGGTGGAGGCCTGGCATTACCACACATTCACAAGTTGTGATTAATACACGTCTTGTCATATGTGAAGGAAGGGTTTGGCAAAAAGCTACTACTGATTAAGGTCTAAGATAAATGGGTCCGCCTACTCTCCTGTGATTATACAGTGAATCCATAACGCGCTAGGATCGTCTCATAAGAACACGTGTTCAATTCAAATATTGTAAGAGATATTTGAGTCAATGAATTTTCATTTTAGAACCCTCCTCCTATAAATATGTTAGCCTTAGAAAATAGTTAACCACAAAAGGGCCCGTTCAATAACATTCATGTAGATATATATAATAATTGGTAGTAAGACGCTGTTCTAAAAAAAATCTTGGTTTAACACTCCGCTCATGATTGTAAAAGCATCTAAAGTTTCATTGAAATGCGCCCAGAATTCTTTGAGCGAGGTGGGACTTTATACACATTGTGCCATACAAGTGGTAAAACTATTGTTATAAATCAAATTAACTAAAATTAAATGCTAAGGGCATTTAGATATCGGTCTTAAACATGTAGTTTACTATTATTTTACTATTGAGGGACTTCTTGTTTGAATCTTTCTGGGTGACATTTTGGATAGTTTGTCTGAATGAAGACTAGCGTATTGTGTTATCATAGACATATACCCTTGATATTTTTGAAATAAAAAATAAGAGTTAAAAATAATCACTCACTGTCAACCCCCCACCTTCCTCACCAATCACCATAAATAATATAGTGAATACATTTTTGTTGAGCTTATATTTTCAAAATTGCAATTGCAAAATAAAACCAAATACTCTCATGAAATAAGAGTGGTTATTTAAAAAAAAAAAAAATCTTGATGATTGTCTAGCACTCGTTATTTGTTGAGCCCCAATCTAGTTTTGGTATAGATTTATTTTTGTTAAGAGCAAGAAATGAATTTTGCCTATATAACTCTAACCATTATTCTCCATCAACAGCTTATCAGTCTAAACTAAGTTCCTGGCTATTTAAATCAACTCAGCGAGTGACTAAAATTATCGAAGAAAAGGCGTGGACACACAATGGCCGAGTATTTAGAGGTTCTTCGTGAAACTGTCTATTAAACTTTTTCTTTATCTGCATCTATTTAAGGTCGAGCTTAGATTAGTTTATTTTAACATTTAATTTGCTTAAAATTAATTTTATTTGCTTTGTATAGTCGTTTACAGTAGCACACTCAAGAGTTGGATGGGGTTATTCCCCCAATCTCGAAAATAATTTTAGCAAAATATTAAAATGTATTAAGTGAAATAATATAGAGCCACGCAAATGTGTCGAATTCATAGATTAAATTTTAAGGCCAGGATTATCGATACCTTACATTTAAATGGCACGCTACGCGAGGGCGTAGCCATCCGAGCATTCCAATGGGGCAAGGGGGTTAGGAAGCCACGGCCTCCCAACTGTTGGAGGCTAGAAACAATAATAAACAAACGCCTGTAGCAGGTGTTTGAAGGTTTTTTTTATGTTAACTTAGGGCAAAGATATAAAAACTTTAAATGCTATATATGTTTTTATAATTTAGAAACTTAACATAGTGCCCTCTCTCTTCGAGCACAATAATTTGCATTGAATTGAACTCTTCTTAAGTCAAGGTATGTATGTATACCCTGGATGATTTTAGAGCTGATTTTAATATCTCGAATAAAGCCGGTGGTTTAAAAATGAGTGCTTGGAGAAAAGGTAAGACCATTCCAGCCTACATATTAAAAAATTGTACCTAACACTTGACAAAAATGCATTTTCAACCTGACCAAATACATATAAGGCTGAGTTTAATATCTATGACATACAGATATGTATATTGAAAAGGAGGGCCAATGGCCGCGTGGAGGGGAGCGGGGGTAGTTTGTTTTCCTCCCTAGTTGCCCAACTCTTCCGACGTCTTTGTATATTGTTGGATTCAGATAGAAAGAAACTTTTTAGACGGCTACAAAAGTTACTTAAATCATTTTCATATATTCATACATAATGAAATATGATCTGTAGATGTCACTTTTGATAGATAGTATCAATAGGTCTACCAATAAAATAATATAATAAAGTAAAAACTATCCATTTGGTAAAGTTGTAAATTTTTTATTTGAAAAGTGTAAAACTGTGGATAATGTGGGCAAGAGTTACTCAACCAATTCTTCAAGCACAAATTTTTAAATCTCCAACTTTATTGGAGAAGAGCCAGGCCACCATCGTGGTTCGGATTCCACGTTAAACTGTAGGTCCTTCATTTCATCTCACAATCACCCTACCATTACACATTAGCGTAATTGCGTATAAACCGAACGGGTAGTAAGACGCGGTGCTAATAATAATAATATTGGAGAAGAAGTAACTATCTCTAGAATTATCAAGGTTGAGTCAATGGGGGCAGAACCTTGTTTGTGTAGGGGAGGGGGGGGATTAACTAAAATGGGGTTTTGAGAGACTTGCCCATCTACCCCCAGGCCTAAATAGTCCTGGCACCACCCTCCCCTCCCCAACAAACGTTTGACAATTGGATGCCACTTTTGGAGAGGTCCTTGCCTTAAGGGCATTACTACCACTGGCAACTCTAGAGCTTCGCAGGGATACATGACTTCAGCTTTATTATGGTAGTGTAAGTCAAGCAGCCTTGTTGTGTCGGCACAGAGGCACAGACGAAAGTTGATACTGCATGGGTCAACTGTTTGATAATTTCGTTGGCTGGTCAGTGATGAAGAATCAGAATAGCAAGGGCGGGATGTGTTGATTAACTTGCAAAAAGAGTTCTCTTTGATTACATTTATGGCTGGATATCCGTCAATTACGTCCGTAGTTGATCTATCATTATGAAAAGTTCAAGTTTTTATGATTACAATCTTTGTTCTGGATTGTTCCTTGAAGATTTTCGTTTGTTCTGTTTTGATAAACCCAAAAATGATATGCTTATTATATTGGGGGGAAACTTTTACGGTAGACCCCCCCCCCCCCCCCATACAGTTTGGAAAATTGACATTTTCATTGTTGAGATAGTCTGTTCCAAATTGTTCCTCAAAAAGTTTCGTTTGCTGTGTATTTGTTCTTGCACAAATAGGACGTAAATTTGACACTTTCTTTACTCATGGGGGCCAACTTCATGGAAACATCTCTCTCTCCCCCCCCCCACCCCCCACACACACTTTTAAAAATTCATGGTGTTTTGATTGCAATAGTTTGTTCCTCGCTTGTTCCGGATTGTTGGACACAAATTTCTGTTTGTTCTGTTTTGATAAACCCACAAATAGTATGTTTACATTGGGGGAAGAGGGGCCAACTTCATGGTAGCCCATTCTGGTTTGAATAAGATCGAGGCACTTATGTTAAATTAGTATATTTTTAAATGATATCGATATTTTATAATGCATAAATACTCAAACCTGTTGTTTTTAATCAAATAGTTGTAGGAATGATAAGATAATGTTGAAAATTAACTATGTATCCTATTTGTTTGTCATGTTTGTAAAATCTACATAACCGATTAGACGCTGAAATTAAACGATGGGATGGGAATTTTTTTTAAAGTAAATTTTTATAAATCAATATATTTACCAGAATACAAGAGTTTAAATTCTTAGTTTGGTTGTTTTTTTGGCAAATTTTAGAATTTCAGGCTATTCTATAGATATTTTTAATCAATGTTTTGTAAATTTATTCTAGGTCCTGTTATTAAACTTTGATTTGAAAAAATAATTTTTACTGTCGAGGAGTTTCTTAGTCTTTTTCGTAAGAGTCAGAGTTGGAATAATTGACATTTCCTTCCAATCATGTCTCTTTGCGGTCAAAGGTACTATTTACTACATCATAACAGTAATAGTAGCAAACAAAAGGAGGGTGCGATGTCAATACTTTAGGATAACCTAGTTATGAGCTCTCTTGAGGGGGTGTGGGAAGAGGGAGGTAAGATCTCGGGTATATTTCGGTAATTTCACAACAGCCCAATTAGACGAAACCAATATTTTGGAGCTTAGGAAGAAGCGAGGCCTAAATTTTTTTTTCTTTACTATGAGTTTTATGGGATTCAATAAGTTGTAGACCAAATTTTTGTATTTCTGACTTGCTCCGCCATTTTATTGCTTTTTTATGCATAGTGAGCGAATCAAAGACAATATTTCCATACTTTGACACAGAAGGTGGGACATTCTTTACTTGACGCCCTGTGTGACCATACAGGTCACACACACAAAAGGTCAACATCACTAGTGACACTGGTTTATTTAGCGTTTGCAGGAGATCTAAGAACTAACAAACTAAAACATAATGCACAATAATTTGGAACAAACTAATAAAGTTATAAAATCAAAAATACAAATTTTGTT
This sequence comes from Timema cristinae, assembly GCA_039000515.1. Taxonomy (NCBI): domain Eukaryota; kingdom Metazoa; phylum Arthropoda; class Insecta; order Phasmatodea; family Timematidae; genus Timema; species Timema cristinae. The sequence goes on from JBCFYV010009882.1 coordinate 85,569,174, forward strand.
ATATTTTATCTAGTTGAGGTGTGGAAACGGAGCTTAGCATAGTGATAAAAATATATTAATTTTAAAACTATCAACTTGAAATAAATACATTTTTTAAAAGAAATTCAGAACAAAATAAAGATAAACATGTTAAGGAACTCAAACAAAATAACAACAAACTTTAAACAAAAAAATGTTTAAGTTTTTAAAGAATGTGAGCGAGCTACCACTAGAAAAAATTATCGAGGCTTTACAAAAGGAATAAATGGATATCTCCGCAAAAAGAAATCTAAAACTAACCAAGAACGTATTATTGTTTGCAAAGATAAAATACGATTTTTAAAAGTTGTATGTGTTCGTGTGGAGAATATGGTTGCCATAAAGGCGGCAATCCACGCTCCTAGTGTAAATAAATCTTATGTTGTCCTGCCAAAAAAAAAAGTGCGTTTTTTAAGGAACCATCCGTAACAAACGAAAGAGACATTATTGTAATAATAATAAAAATATTTAAAAAGGGGAGAATGGTGAATTCATGGATGTCAAATATTAAAGTATAGTTAATTTTGGGGACGTATCAAAACGCAAAAAAAAATAATAACAATCTTAAACAAATGATCGCAACCATAAAAATTTCAATTCTCAAAAGTGAGAGGAGGATATCGTAAAGTGGCACTACCAATGTAACATACCATTTGTAAGATTATCAAAACGGAACAAACGAAATTGTTGTTGGACAATCCGAAACAAGCGAATGCAATAGTAAATACATGCATTTTTCAAAGTGGAGGGGCTACCGTAAAGTTGGCCACTCACGAGTAAGCGAAGTGTCACAAGTTCATGTCCCGTTTGTGCAAGAACAAATGCGGAGCAAACGAGACTTTTTGCGGTATAATCCGGAAACAAACGATCGTAAACCATAAAAATGAAATTTTTTCAAAGAGTGTGTGTGTGGGAGGGCGGGGGGTGTTACCGTGAAGTTGGCCCCACCAATGTAGGCATATAATTTGTGGGACTATCAAAACAGAACAAACGAAATTTTTTGTGGAACAATCTGCAACAAGCGAAAAACAAACGATCGCAATAAAAAAAAACTTGAATTTTTAAATTGGGACGAGGGGTGGTGGCAACTTCGCGGACGTATTTTTTTCACAGTTGGTATCTACCCGTGGTACAAATTGTGGGATTATTTGCATTTGATTAAGACAATATTAAATATCTATCCATGTTTCCTGTTATATTATTTTTGTCGGAGGTATCGTTCTTATTAATAATCTAGGTATGTCATCGTCACTTTCATATACAACTCGAAATTCTTCATTTTCAATTGAACTTCTCGCAACTCTCATCTTCTTCAGAGCTTTGGAATTCTGAATCGGTACATTCAGAATACTCATGTCTAATAATGTTACCATTTGAGTAAGTAGGGAATTCTACCACACCGGACATGTACTCTGTATCACACATGTCCTCTCTGTAATAGAAAAAATATTAGGGCCTAAATTATCATTTCAAAATGTATATTATTTATTTTAATAAAAAACAGGCAAATAATGGTTTTTCAATAGAGATAAAGCGTATTATAAAGATAAATATGTTATATATAAGTTGTAATTATATATACACACGAGAGAGAGAGAGAGAAAATTGAACAAAACTGATGGTTACGTTGTTAATTTGTACAAGTCATGTGACATATAATAATATTTCAAAGTGGGCATATATTATATAAAGCTAAACTTCGATAAAGACTTGAATCGGTTGGTGAATCAGGCCAAATATATGTATTCAAAAAATTACTAGAAACTTGCAGCAATAAACTCGAGTTTACAAAAAAAGGTGGGTTTATTAATAATTTACCTAAACAAATAAAAAAATATATATAATTTTTATAAATTTTTTGGTGGCTTTACACATGTGTTCTCTTTCTATAGTTTTCCAATCCACTCTCCAAGTAAATAGGGTGCATTTAATATAAAATTGTGTTTCCTTCTTCTTGCACCCTAGAATAACTCAAACCTCAAAACCTAATCACTAAATAATTCAAAGTGTCTAAAAACATTGGACAGCCATTATGTATAAGTTTACAAGTTACATCTTATTTGGATAAGAATGCTTCAGTTATTTTGATTAAATTTATTCAAATAAAAATCGTTCTCTCTCTTTCTCACATACACACACACACACATGATATTTTTTTTATGAGTCATATGTAATAAAAGACATTTCTTTGTGAATGAAATAATTATTTCATTACATTATTTATTTGCAAAAAATAATTTTAAAAAAATCTGTAGAAAGACTATCGTTACAATAGTAAATAGCGGTTTTTCATTTGAGGTAAATTCAAAGTGCTCACACTCTTGTAAATGCAAACATCAATTACTACTATAATATCATACTTGAGCCTAAAATTACTGTCTAAGTGAGTTTGAAATACATAAATAACGAACAATATGCCTTCCTATATTGTTTAGGTGCCCAACAGGATATCTCACTAATTGGCACATCACCATTATAGACTACTTATATAGGAACTACAACGTTTAGCTCGACCTAATTATACCCTTATAGGTGGGATTAACAGAGAAATTCTAAATATTTCAAAAGAATAGTTTTCAAAATTTAAGCCATATAAAATGCTGGAAAAATTGCCAGCTTAAACATTGATTCTTGCATTCACGCCATTTTTAAGGCGATAAAAAAATCTATTTCTTATCAAACATATTTTCAAGAGGCCACTCAATTAACAGTTTGACAGCTGTGGGAGAGAACATAAGAAAATACAGGCTATAAATGTGAATTAATCGTAGTATCATAGGCCGACACGTTAATTCAGTCGCTAGCGGGATGGTCTATAGTGCAAAGGGTTTCGGTTTCGATTTCTGGTAGAAGCGTAGTATTTATTATTTGATCAATTCTCGGCCTTCTTCTGGATGTTGTATATGTCTTAGAATTCAATAATTCTATTAAACTGTGGAAAATTGCCATATTCATAAAATTATCAAATATTCTAAAAATATAATGAATTTAATTGTAACCACTTGACTTTTGGGGTTTGCTACTTAAGGTATATATATAAATGCTTTCATAATCACCATTTATGCATACATTATATTTACCTATAGCCTAGGCAGGCCTAACTAATTTGAGGAAAATCGCCCATATGATTTAAAATGTAGATATTCACAAAATTTTAATGTTATAAAAATGTAATTAATCAATAAAATTTATCATGCAGATAATCCCATATGAACCAAGATCTAAGTCTCACTGACAGTATAAATATTCTACCTCTAATAAAAATATAAATACATATAAAAACATAAATAATTTAATTGAAGATAATAATTGCAGTTTTCACTAAATTGAAGATCGTGAAATTATTTTTTCCATAATATGCATATTAATGTATTCACAGTAATAAGTTTTGCCAATTTAAGTTATATAAAGTAATGTCTTTTTCTGCATTAATAATGACTAAACTTGTTCAAATAACTAAGAAATTAAAACATTATAAACCACCTAAATTGCTATTTTTTTTTCTTGAAAAAATTCTTTAAACAATGGCTGGTAAAAGTGTTTTTAAATGTTAAGTATTTATTTCATCATTCTTGATATGAAATGTGTCGAAACCTTGGGCGATCGCTTACAGCCATTTATTGTTTACTAGATTGTATATTCTGTGTTACTGATTCTGGAAACCCCTAACACATAAAATAAACATAAAGCCTATCTCCCTATATAATACATTATGCTCATTCTCGGTTTCAAAGCTCGACGTTTTCCAGGTTGGGATGGAAGGAACCATTGTTTAATAATTATATATATATATATATATATAGTTTCTTTACAGTTCACAGAGATCACAAATAAAACACACATCTATAAAGTACTACAGCATATTTCAATAATGAAATAACCCCGGCAGTGGTATAAATATAAATATCACTACAATATGAGTCTAACTATTTTAAGAGACAACTTGTGAATGATCGTTCAAACAGAAATCTCGCAAGGACTGCAGATTTTGTGTTTCTGTGATAATACAGCTGGAGTAACTGCTGTGAAGGCGGGCTATCACCCGTTCTTGTCGACTAAGATAGACTTCCCTACAAAGTTTTGATCCCGTGAGCCAACTTGGAATTTCAGTACATATGTCATACGTAAATCAAGTTATTCAGTAAAACTTTGCATATTTAAATCTGAATATTTTTTTAATCTTAAGTATACACATCTATAAATCACATGAATACTAATATTTAATATTTATTGATGGATTAGTATTAATAAACAATTGTTGAATTGTGTTGATCTTAAGGGAACTTTAAGTATACTTATGTAGAGTATGCTTATACCTACGGTAAAATCCGAGCTTTATCAAATAGGTATAGTATTAAAGATACTAAATTTTAATTTTCAAAATTTTATTTCAAAAAGTGTGGCCTAAAACTAGATTTGGAAAACGTAAAAATTGAAGTTTCTTACCCTCATAGCTCTTGAATAAAAATAGTTAAAAATAAAATTTTGGTGTGTAACATTTCATAGAATAAAACTCTTTTGAATAACGAAATAAAAATTCTGTACATATCCTTAAGATTATTTTTTGGAAATTATTTTCTTCTAGAACTTAATTGGAATGGTATTCCATCAGTTTTTTTAAATTTTGATGCCCCTATACAAAATAAAAACGGTCTTCGCCTAAGATTTTTTTTAAATGTGATGCCATTAGAATTATTATTATTATTATTATTATTATTTTTATTATTATTAGCACCGCGTCTTACTACCCGTTCGGATTGTACGTATTTACGCCAATGTGTAATGGTAGGGTGATTGTGAGATGAAATGGAGGACCTACAGCTTAACGTGGAATCCGAACCACGGTGGAGGCCTGGCATTTTCCACATTCACAAGTTGTGATTAATACACGTCTTGTTAGAGGTGAAGGAAGGGTTTGGCAATCAGATAAATCTGTGCCGGGACCGGGGATTGAACCCCGGAGATGCCCTTAGATGCTATTTGAAGTTTGCTTTTAAACGTATAATATTAAAAAAATAATAGAAGGGAGGGAAATAAATCTAGAGGTTGGGGGGGGGGGGGGGGCAGGGTTAGAGATGTATTCCAGGGGGAACATATTTTCATCGGGCAGTTATCCCCTCCAATCACTTTTACCTTTATTCAAGAGGAAATCAATGTACATTTTCAAGTTTCTAAATCTTAGACAAATTGATAGCACTTAAGAGTATTTAATCCCTGCCATTAATTAACATAAAAATCAACTCCAGAGGGCTTCTATATTTATTTTGATATTAGTATATTTTCTTTTTTGCTGGTGGTAGTTGGCTTTCGATCCCCCCCTCAGCCACACTGAAATTTTGACTTGGCCTTGCCGTGGTAGACAATATATCGTTGAGGATGATATACCCTTGATTACGATATACCGTGATACACGATACTCACCTTATTCAATATCGTAATATCGGTACATCGATGTAAATATTAGTTAGAACATGCCACCACCGATGCGGGATTCGGAAAGCCAATGGCACTCAGTGGAAGCAAATGAAATGACGTGTTATTTAGTGTTAAAACACTAAACTAATTATTTTAATGCGCCCCCAGGACCTTTGCGCCATGGGTGACCGCTCTCATTGTGCATGAATCCAAATCCAAAACCAACCTCAACCTTTTTTTTATTTTACATTTGTTAAACCAGAAAATATTATATTTAACATTATTATAATATTTTATATTACTTATTATGGTTATTAGTTTAGGGAAAAACGCAAAAAATCACAGCATTAATTGAAAATTATTTAGTTAACCCTACACTAACAAGACGCGTACAGAACGAGCGCGTATATTTCTTCATAAGAACATTTGACAACACCTTAAAACAATCGAACTAGACAAATTCTACTCGGAAATATTCAGGAGCATTGCATATCAACATTATTATCTGCCCCACCCTCCATCCTCGTTCTCTTTGCCCATTTTTCCTGGAAGAATACAGCGAACGGTCATATTCTATCCAAAATAATTACTCTTGCTTATCAGCTGTTACATACGCTTGACGTACAATACAAGTCAGCATTTGGGATGCATGAAATTTGTTAACAATACAAAAGATATTTGAGGGACGTAAATAATAGTGTTGTGAATTGGAATGATACAGTTTGGAGCAATGAGAAGGCGTATTTGCTATTATCCAATACTTCCATTGTTAACAATTCAAATTGAGAGGAAATATTCCATTTCAAACAGAATAGCCTACATTCGATACATACAATGTGAATGTATTCGAAACTCTCGTCAGTTTCTAAATGCAAGGTCGAACGATTCCAAGAAATCGACTTTATACAAAGCCTCTCTGGGACTGGATAAAGCTTGATTTACACTTTCGCTGAAAATAGAAAACAGAATCTGCTGAATGGCACAGCAACTCACACGCTGTATGTTGACCCATAATGCATTGCAACACTAGTTTTAAACATATGATTATCAACATATATATATTTTATTTTCTAGTGGATACACATATATTTTAGATAATTCTCATGATGGATGTTTTCAAATTATAATGCTGTGTTGTGGCACAATCCAATACATTGATACGCACGCTTTACATCAACGGGTTATTTCAAATCTCCTCACAAAGGCCAACGAAGCTGTTTGCTTGCTTCTGGCTGTACAGCGCATGTGTTGACAAATGCGCATGTGCACTCATTTGAGATGGTTTGTAATCCCTCACTACGGCTTCGGGTTGTGCGGGTTGCATCGTTTCGACGTGCAGTCGCCTGGTGACGTTTGTGGCTAGGCACCGGTCCCGAGGGAAGCGGGTGGGGGTAAGGAAGGGAGATGGGGGAGAAAACGTAGGCTGGTTGTGGGGTGGCTAAGACTTGCAAATGACAGCCCTCAGGGCTTAAAGAAGAAATTGGGGTAGGTGGAGGTCGGGTGGTTGGTGAGAGGAGAAGACGAGAAGAGGAACTAGCTACCTCAGGGGTAGGGACACTTGAAGATGTTGGAGCGAAGTGGGGACGTCCGGGGGTTTGGGTGTGACTGTCGGGGTAGTAAGAGATGGGCCCTGGTTGAGTACTGTTTGGCCGGTGATGTTTCCTTCAGGGTCTTCCGTCGGTTGGCTTTGCCGGAGCGTCGGGAGTATACCATCTCGTGGAATTGCCGGTGACGAGGACAAGCCGATGGGGAGAGTTGAGGGGTATAAGGAGGGAGTTTCGGCAAAGGGGAGTCGCGGCGGGAAGTAGGATAGAGTCGCGGTGGGAGGTAGAATAGAGTCCCGTCAACGTGAGTCGCGGTGGGTGGTAGGAACGGTGAAAGGAGAGGGAGTCAAAACAAAATAGCTCTTTAAAACACGTCACTTTATTTGCTCTTTCGTATAGGTGGGTCACCACTGAATCGGCTCCCCGTACGGCTGTTGCCCGACTAAGAATATCCAAATTGACAGAAGCGCCAATCTAGGTCATCTTAGAAAGAGCTGATTTATTGTTTGAGTACCGAGTTATTGTTGTGACTCTTAAACTCGTGAATGAAATTATTTACTTGATGATGTGATATCAATGAAATGATGCTGTAAAGAATTACATGTTATAATTAAATAGCTCTATGAGGTGAAATTGGTGATCGTGAGTGATTGTGCTGGGTCTCGGGTATGGGGAGGATTTTCTTTTCTTGGGATAAGGAAGATGTGTTCAAGGTATGATGGTGAATTGTGGGTGATTTGTGAGAGTCGCTTTCCGGGACATGGGTCGGTAGGATTTTAACTTTTCTTGGGATTTGGTTTGAAGCGGATGGATACATTTCCATTCCCCATCTGGGGCCGACAATGGCGCCAGTATTATTCTCTGACTCGTAGAAAACCTAGTCGGTTATCCCCGTAGAGTCCGGCGGCGATAAAGGTTATAAAATATCGAAGGGTGGTAGGATTTTCTTTTCTTAGGATCAGGTCTGACTAGGATACATTTCCATTCACTATCTGGGGCCGGCCCCGGTGCCAGTATTATCCTCTGACAAGTAGAAAGCCTAGTCGGTTATCCCAGTGGCGTCCGGCCGTGACTAAGGTAGTGATGGAATGAAATGAGCGATTTGTGTATGAAGGTCGGTGAAGGTCTAGTCAGGGATGTGTCGAGTTCCGGCGTAGTTGATTGTAATGTGTGGGTTAATTAATTCTACAAGCTATGTTAAGTTTAGGATTTTTTTTATTATTTTTTATAGTTTTCTCTTGGTTTTTATATTTTTAATTTTTTTTAGATTATAATAGACACTAATAGGTTAGTATAAAAGCACAACTACGCCATCCAGGGCCGTTTGTAGTACCTTTCTTCTGCAGGGTTGTAGCGTCCTAAGTCCCTAACTATCTCATTTGTGTGTGTGTCAGTCTGTTCGTACAGTCTCTTGTTGCGGTCTTTGTAAATTTCCTGAAGTTGTCTACAGTTTGTCATCGCGTGTATGTCTGTGGTCCTCGTGCGTCAGGGTGCCCCAGTGATTGCTCTCAGTATTTTGTTTTGTGTTGTTTGAAGTCTTTTTGTGAGAGTTTTAGCTCCGTAACTCCATGCTTGGCAGTTATATAATATTATCGGTTGAATCAATGTTTTATAGAGAATTGTTTTTGTGTGGATGGTTAATTTCCTGCCCTTTAGTAGTGGGAATAATTGGACGAAGCTGCCTGTTGCTTTCTGATTAATATCCTCTATGTGTTTCTTCCAAGTTAATCTAGAATCTATTGTGACTCCTAAATATTTTGTTTCAGTTTTTACTGGAATTTTCGTATCGAGTAGTGTGAGTGAGGCTGGTAGATGTTTGTTTCTACGACTTAAGATTATGGCAGCGGATTTGGCAGCGTTGACCTTAATCCGCCAGTTTGTGAGCCAGTCTTGTAAATTACCCAGGTATCTCTGCATCGCCAGACTGGCGTAGTTAATGTTTTTGTTGATGGTGTAGATCATAGTGTCGTCTACAAAAAGTCTGACCTTGGCTTGTGCGTGAATTGGAATGTCGGAGATGTATATATTGTACAGGTGTGGTGAGAGTGAAGATCCCCGGTTTTATGGCGCGTGTGTTGGATATGGCGCCCTCCATAACTACCTGGAACCTTCTCCTTGAGAGGAAACTGGCGACGGTATGGATGATCCATTGGGGGTAACCAAGTTTTATTAATTTTTGTATTAGGCCTATATGCCAAACTTTGTCGAAAGCTTTTTCGAAATCTAAGAATATAGCTACTATTGACTTTTTTTTCTGAGAAAGCTTCTGTTGCGTCTTCGATTAAATTTAGTACTGGGTATATAGTGGAATGTTTTTCCCTAAATCCGAATTGTAGTTTTGGGATGATATTTCGGGTTTCACTAAAGTGGTTTAATCTTTTTAAAATTAATTTTTCATACACTTTGCTAAGAGTGGTGAGGAGACTTATTGGCTGTCTGTTTTGAGGAAAAATTGGGCCCTTTCCTGGTTTGGGGAGTGTTATCACTCTAGCCAGTTTTCACACGTCGGGGAAGTGACACAGTGAGAGTAGGGCGTTGAGTATGTGTAGTAGCGTTAGTTTGGCTTTGGGTGGAAATTGTTTAATTGTCTCGTTTAGCAGTCGGTCGTGGCCTGGTGCTTTCTGTTTTGGGAGGTATTTAAATGTGTGGTTTAGCTCGTCTAATGTTATTAGGTCAGCCTGTGACATAATAGGCCTGCTTAGATATGACCTTAGCGTCCCTAACAAAATCGGGGTCTTTGAGGTTGTTATTAGGGTTAAATTGTTTCTCTAGCGTCACGGCTATTGCTTCTGCTTTCTCCGAGCTTGTGTAGGCCATGCCGTTCTCGACGTGAATAGCTGGAAATGATTGTTTTTTTGTTTCATTTTAGTAGTTTTGTTATCTTCCAGATTTTTCTGGAGTCCAGTGCTGCGTCTGAGACGTAGTTGTTCCAGTTGTTTATTTTAATTGATTTTAATTTGAGTCTTACTTGCGCTCTAAGGTGATTGTAAGCTGTTCTATGTTGTGGTGTCCTGTATCTCTGCCAGTCTCTCCTCGCCTCTCTTTTCTGAGCAATCAGAAAGTCAAGATCCGGGTTAAGGGGGCTCTTAGGTCGTGGTTTATTGTCTCAAAGGTTGTGTTGGTTCTGTAGGCCTCCTGTACTATGTTGGTAAATATTTGCAGTGTTGCGTCTGCTTCCTTTGTTGTTGTAATGTCAATTAACTCGGGTAGTGTGTTGTTAAGAGATCTTTTAAAACACTCCCAATCGCTCGTGGGTTTAAGTTGTTTAACCTGTCTGCGTTTTCGTTGAGTGTTTTCCCATCCCTATTTGTTAACCTGCTGTTCCAGTTTGGGTGTATACTGTTTAAGTCACCTGCTAAGAAGATTGTGTTGGAGTCTATTATCGTGTTTAAGTCTTGTTGCAGTAACGTCTTCGTCGGTGGCTTATATATGGCTGCAAATAGGATGCTTCCGCTCTTGGTATTCACTTGCAATGCTGCTGCTTCTAGGTTTTGGAGGTTATTGTAATTGTGCCTGTAGTGAGGTATATTATTTTTGATGAAAACTGTTGTTCCCTCTCCCCTTCCGTTGGGAAGGTCGCTCCTGTATATATCGTACGCGAAGAAATATATATTTGTATTTGGGTGTAAGCGGGTTTCGTTTATTAAAGCTATGTCTATACCGTAGGTTTTGAAAAGTTCCTCTAGTTCCTTTGCTTGCGTGAGTATCCCGTTCGCGTTCCATATAAAAACACATAGTATGTCTTTAGTCCAAGTCCTTTGTCTGTAAGTCATCCTGGGTCATAAAGTATTCAGTGACACCTTCTATCAGTATGAACATCTTATCTGTAGCGCTAGTGCATTGGCTTAGTCTGGCAAGGTAAGGTTTGAAGTGTGTGATCATTTTGAAGATGTTGAATTCCTTTAGCAGGCCTATTAACTCTTTAATGTTTGACATTGTTGAAGTCGTCTCTTGTCGTGGTGGTTGCGTGCGTGCCTGCTGTCCTTGTACTGCTGACGTATAGCTTTTGTGAATGCTGGCCGCTGTTGTGTTATTTTTCCTGCTTGGGGGGACACGCGCCTCCTCTATGGTTGATTGTTGGGACCTATTTCTCAATTGGGGAAAGCGATTAGACGAGGCCTGGTGTGCTGGAGGGTGTCTTGTTTGTGTGTTTTGTCTTTTGTATAGCTTGTTATTTTGCGTGGATTTTCTCTTTTCGAGTAATTCCACGTAGACGGGGCACATGCTGTAGTTAGCCTTGTGGTTTCCTATACAATTTATACATCGGGTGGAGGTGGTGTTTTCTTTTTTCGGGCAGTCCTTTGTGTAGTGTAGGTTTGTGCACTTTACTAATCTTGGAATGTTTTGACAGTTTTTTTTGTGTGTCCGTATCTTTAGCATCTGTGGCACTGAACAATGGTTGTTTACGGATGGGATGTATGGAACAATTTTTACTCTTGTGTGGTTTAAGTATTCTATTTTGTAGATGTTGGATGTGTCTGTGTTATTGGCGATAGTTACTTGAAATGTTGGCAGTAGCGTGACTGTCTGTGTGGTGTTGTCTGCTTGTGTCTTTTTTGAGAATTGCCTTACGTCCGTGACGGAGTATCCTAGCCCCATGAGTTCCTGTTGAATGTCCTCGGTGGCCATATTGGGAGGAAACCCCTTGATGACTACCTTGACTGGTTTGTCCCTAGGTAGTGTGTATGTGTTAAATTCTTGTTTGAGGTCTTTCAGTGGGTGTTGCATCAGTTCGTAGTCTTGTTTGTTGGTGGTGTGAATTTTAAGTCCGTTTGCGATGTATGTGATTTTAATTTCGTTTCCCATCTCTTTAGCTATTTTGGGCTAATTTTGAGTGCCCAGTGTAACTATCGGTGGGTAGCGTATCTTGGGTGTAGTGGTAGACGTTTGTGGTTGGTTATCTTTAGTTTGTTGTGCTTGATCGTCTTGTGTGGTTAGTTGGCTGGCGGCCCTTTCCAGGGCCTCGAACTTGTTTGTCACTGCCAGTGTAGTCTTTTTTTTGTTTGTGGGGTTGGAATTTTCTTTTTCGCCCTAGTTTGTCGGCCATCGTGAAAGTCCCTTGTCCGTCGGTGTCGGTCTTCATGTATGAGACGTCGGTCGATGTGTATGGCATGTCTGTGGCGTTTGGTCTAGAGCAGTCGGGGGTGGCCATTTCGCTCAGCCCTGAAAAGGGCAGGCTAGTGGCCAAGTGTGGAAGGGCTAAGATACCCTCCTCTGTACAGTGTGAGAGGGCTTGTAGTGTTGTGTGGTGTCCCGGAAGACTGACTCCGACTGCGAGGTATTGCTTTGCAGCCGGTCACGTTTTACAGCCTACTGTGGCTTCGTTGGCACCGTTAGGTTTCAACCACAGGAACTACCACCGTAACGTCCGTCCCGAGTTTAGTTAAGTGTAGGTGATTAGGTTTTCCCAGCGGGCTTAAGACAGCCGTTTAACGATCTGCTCCGCGCTTTGATAAACGCGTTGAGAGCCGACAAACGATTGGATTTACCTAGCGGGTGTAAGACACAAGTCTGACAATTTGCTCGAGCGCATGCGTTGGGTTGGACTGATTCGGACAGACAGACAAAAGGCATGCTCCGATGCTTCCAGAAGGGGAACACGAGAGCAAGTTCCAACACGTACCGACCAAATGGTCACACCGTGTGGTTCGCAAAAATTAAAAAACGGGTGGTCGCGTTTCGCGAGTTTCTGGAACAAGAAACAGAGATTACATAATATTAGTAATATTGGGGGTAAAAAAAGGGGGGGGTAAGAAATCGAGAAACCGAATAAGGGTTTTTAAGAGTTACGTGCGGAGACACTACTCTATGGGGGGCTGGGTGAGAGCCTCCCAAACCGCTGTTGACACTTCTCGCTTATCCGAGCAGGGCTCTGGGACATCGATGGCACCCACCAGGGTCGATGACGTAGTTCCCAAGCCCCTGGATAAGAGGATTGGTGGCACCGGGAAGTCTGGCGTAGAAGGACTGCGCCAGTTTCCGGAAGTGGTCCTTGATGGTAGGCATATCCAGGTCGCGATGAAGAGTCTCATTCTGGACATACCAAGGTGCGCCCACAATGATCCTCAGACATACGCTCTGGAACGCCTGCATCCTCCTCATATACGTGTCCGCCAGGTGACCCCAAGCGGGACACGCATAGTCGAGGATCGGTCTGAGCAGCTGCTTGTACAGCGTCAGACCGTTCCTTGTGGCCAGTGCTCTACGCCTGTTAAGCAGTGGGCCTAGGACTCCCAGCCTTTGTCTCGCCTTGTTGAATCTTTCGTTACAGTGTCGTCTCCAGGTCAGTTTTGTGTCCAGCGTAAGTCCCAGGTACTTAACACTGTCCGCCCATCTGATCTGTTCTCCGAACAGCTGGAGTGGGGCCGGCCTGTAGTACTTTCTTTTCCATGTGAAGAGCATTGCGGTGCTCTTCTCAATGTTAATACTTGTTCTCCAGGTGGTCAGCCACCCCTCCAACTGCGTCAGGTGCGTCTGGAGTCGCCTCTCCACCAGCTGCCCTCGCCACGACTCCGCTACTAGAGCCGTGTCGTCCGCATACAGAGCCAACTCTGTGTCTGGAGATTTTGGAATGTCGTTCACATAGAGACTGAAGAGCAGCGGGCCCACCATGGAACCCTGCGGCACTCCAGCCCGGATGCTTCTGACTTGGGAGGGCCAATAGGAAGAGGTGCTGACTACAGTGGTGAAAGCGCCATGGACGGCTCAGAGAATATGGACTGTGGGCGGTCCAGGCAGTAGGGAGAGTGGTTGGAGCGGCCTGTACAAGTGCGGAGGAAAGATACAAGTGCCGACATAACAGTGAGGCACAACAGATTGGCTCTGAGATTTTATTGGTTCTCCGTTCTCCTGTGCCGAACATCTCAGGCAGAGTGGACAGTGTAGATATGAGTTGAACTTTAGCGGAATAGCTCGCTTTAATTAGGCGGAAATCTTAGAGCCCGTCACGTGACCACGTTTCTGTTCTGCGCGAGTTTTTCGGCGAACGTGTGAATCCACATTAATGCGCGTGCGTGACAAGTGGCAGCGCCCATCGAGACTTGCCTGATCAATCCAATAGGTTACCCGATGATTTATTCGTTGACTATATTGCTCAGGTGTGTGTTTTATGACTTAGCCTGCTACCCATTTTCTCATCCACTTCTATTCATTTTTCGTACGTCTATTTACCTCAATAACAATAGGTTCTTCAACCACTTGAGCCAAAGCCTGTGCAGATTCCGCCATTTTTACGGTGATTGATGTGTTCACTATCACACACTCACATTGATTCAGTTCAACGTGTGAACGAATACTCCCGTTACTCTTGATTCACTGTTATAATGTAAGCTTCGTTAACACGGTGGCAGTACTATAACGGCTGTAGAAGTAATGAAAGTGAGCGATTTTTTTCTGCCGCGGAAGTATTCGTTCACGCGTTGGGCAGTATCTGTTCACACTTTGTACTGAAATCAACGTGATAGTAAATACCTCTATCACCGTAAAACTATCGACTTTTTGCCGGATCTTGCTAGAGGGGTTGACGAACCGATTGATATTGAGCTAAATAAACGTACGAAAAAGAAACACTATTGGATAGGAAAAGGGGTAGAGCGAAGAGATATCCTGAGTACATCACACACACTGCAAAGGAGCTAGCATTGGAATATTCTTGATCATTCTGCAATTTTCTTCGAATTGATAAATACGTGTTCGATGAACTGCTGAAACAGATGAATAACTAAACTAAATTTTAGTTTAGGCTATGAGACACAACAGGTACTTGGCGCGAAAAGTAAAAGGTTCACTGTCACACCGTCGTGGAAGTCGGATAAACAAACCTGTTCAAACGGTGCAAACAACTGCGATAATTGACGGTACTGCCGCGGTATCGCTACTGTCACATTCACATTCTCTTACATTAATATTTGATTCGTGACATTGCTAATATGGCATTCTGACAGTGACAGTAATATCTGTCCACATAATGGCATAAACTGTCACTATACAACCGTAACAGTACTTTCACCGTGTGAACGAGGATGATGCATAAGAATATGCTATCTAGACTTCTGTTCCATACATGTACAGCAATTCATATGACAATTTTTTCTTCTAGGAGCCTCCCTTAGTTTTAGCTATATGTTGAATAACAAGCTCCTTTTAACCCATCGTAAATACAGGTATGCATGAGATAGAGGTGGAAAGGAAGGAACTCTTGTCAGTCTGGATTTCCGGTGATGAGGAAATCGGAGCTCAAATCTCAGTCGAGTATATTGGGGGTGGTTTTTCCTAAATAGTTTACAACTCTCTCTCCGCGTAGATTTGGGTACACTTCCTATACATTTCTACCTTATCGCTATTCCATTAGCGTACCTAATAAATGTATGGGTAAGTACGAAAAGGTACTAAGATGTAGTGAAAGATAAAAAGAATTTCACAGTTTATGACATCACACATGATACAATGTTTTCAGATGTCATTTTACAGTTTATCACATCACACATGACACAACATGTATTCAGATGCCAGAATAGGCTATTCTTACACTTTTAAGTGTAACTGAACTTGGAAAGTGATCTATCATTGGTGTTGTTTATTTAAGAACTGAATAAATAATCTGGTGACCGGAAAAAAGCGCACATGGAAATTCTGCACAGAAAAAACCCCACGGTCACAAATACTCACAGGAAAAATGGCCAAATGGAAAAAAAACCGCATGGAAAAATACGCACAAGGATAAATGCCCACACGAAAAATTGCTCACATGAAAAATGCTCACATGGAAGAATGCCCATAAAAAAATTATAAATCAAGGTTAATTTTTAACAGAATGCAAGTTTTATTGGGGTTTTGCATTACTAACTTTTTAGTTTCCACATGTAAAGTGCGCGTTTGATTTATTCTTGTGCATTCATAGAGTTTACATTCTCTTTTTTCGGTCTTTTTTGATAATTTAAATTTTTTTTTTGAAGTTTTAGTGTTATTTTATGGATAATTTCTGACACATTTTAGCTCATCAAAATCCTGGACCTGGTATAGCAACATAACCAATGTTTACAACAGTTGCTTAGGGTTCAAATAAAATAAAAAATATATCAAAATAGAGTTATATTTAATGGTTATTAAACAGTTAAGTTGGATCTACATGCTGGTGTAGTTTAATAAGTAGGCTACATATTACATAAAATAAAATAAAGACAATTACTCTAAATATTTTAAACTGTAAGTCGACATTTTAATATGAAGTGTTGACCCTTGGGGACCCAATATCAATATTTTTACTTTCTCGCTACTATACAGGTAGAGCAAGTATTGTGATCTTTCACGATCCTCCGAATCCGAAAAAGTTGTTTTCGCAATGCTGTCTGTCTGTCCATCTCTCTGTCAGTCTGTATCTCGGGCTAGAGCCTAAACTATTTTACCGATTGGGCTAAGACTCGGTATCTAGGGTTTTCATACGGTTACCCCGAGGAAATTTTAGAATAGGATATCCACTCTTAAAATTAAGGGTAGTTTTTTTAATGGCAGAAAGAGAAAAAAAATTGATTTTATCACAATTGGCTTTAATGATTTTGATTAAATTTAATTTCTTAACTTTGATCAATATTACAAACTAAATGGAATGCCTCAATTTTTCGTTAAAATGACTTTAAGGATTTCGGTCTGATGTGGAAATTCTAATTGAGAAAAAATCCATTTAGCACTACAATTTTAGTACTATTAAAAGTAAAAAACTTTTATTTGAAATATATTTTTATAAAACCAATAGTTTCTGATATATTGGCAAATATATCAATATAATTTGGTGAGCTTTAGTTGTGAAGAGATACTCAAGTTCAAAAGCAATAATTCTCTAATGCCATTGAGTAAGCAAATAAGTAAGTCTTTCAAGAAGTTGATGTTTTTCCTTTAACCTCTTAGGGTGTTTGTACAGCACAGGGGTGAATCCAGGATTTTGGTGAGGGCGGGAGGGACGCGGGTGCTCTCATCGGGATCTAGTCGGGGGGTAGAGGCTTCAAGAAATTTTGACATAAAAATACTTCAAAATTTGAGAGGAAATTTTTCAGTGTAACGCTAAACTTGAGAATAATCCTCTAATGAAGGGTATAGCACGAAATTTGCGATTAGTACGGAAATTTATTAAAAGCAAATAACATATTTAGTGATTATTAAGAGGAAAATAAGTTTAATCATAACAATTAACACGTTATTTGTGTGGTATTTTTCAAAGACTTTGTTTAAACCATATTATTTAAAGATAAATGATTTTTTATTAATCATTGAAATAGTAATAATAAAAATGATAAAATAAATTCAAACCTAAACAATGTTTGTGCAACAAAGTGAGATGTACACCACTTAAATTTGGGTAGTTTCATTTTCACCATTTTAATACATAATGTGGTTGCTTTAAGTATTAATAATAATTGCCGTATATTAATCATTTAATAATATTACCAATAACAATTAAAAATATTAAATCTGGTTAGTGAGATAGTATTATGTGACAATAAAATTAGTAGTGACTTTAACATTGATTTAATTGGTTTAATTTCTTGAAGGGGGGCGCGCGCCCACCACGCTCCACTCCTTGATCCACCTCTATTACAGCAATGATTTAGCTCCATCGTTTTCAACTCAATAGTCAATAATTACCTATTTTATTGGTCAAAATTTATAAAAGAGAAATTTAATAGCAATAAGATTACCATAAAATGTGCATCCGATATTAAAAAGTCGAATATTTTAACCGGAAGTACAAATTTTAATACGAAGTGTTGACCCTTGGAGACCCAATATCGATATTTTTTATCGGTCCTAATGTAAAAATGAAGACATTAATTCTTTAGAAATAAAATTATAAATTTTAAAACAGTGAGTCAAAAAAATGTTTGTAATCATATCACAATTTGTTATTGGGTTCACTAGTGTATATTATATCACAAATTTTGAGTTAATATTTACATTTTTAAACACGAGAGTGAGAAAGTCCGTGTGGAGTTTCGTACCATTTATTTTTGTAGTGACATACATACCACAGATACCAATTTGAAACAAAATCGTTAGAGCCGCTTTTAAAATATCTCCAATTTTCTAAAATTACTCATCAGTAGATTTATTTACCTTCAATTAATTTTTACCCAAAAACCAAATCAGGTGTTATCTCACTTATTTGGGAGCTAAAACATAGTCTATACATAAATTTCAATCAAAATCATGAAACCCGTTTTCAAAATTGGAATTCAAAAAACACATTCATCACCCTTAATATGAAGGCTAGTGGGAAAATGAAAAAAATAAAATAATGAGGTATAAGCTTGTAAAAATTAAATATCAAGTTTGAGCACATACATAGACAGACAGACAAGGAGACTGACAGAATTGTAAAATGCAGGTTTTTTTTTTCTTTTCTAAATTTTTTATTTCGATTTCAATTTTTTTCACGACGACAATACTTTCTCTTATGATGAGAAAAATATAATGAATGGGGGAATTTGTCTCTATGGACATTTTTTCGTGTGCGCACGTTTAGTGTGAGAATTTTTCGTTTGAACATTTTTCATGTGGGCTTTTTTCTGCTTGGGATTTTTACCGCGTGGGCATTTTTCCGTGTGGGCTTTTTTACTGTGAACATTTACGGTTGTGAAGTTATTTTCTGTGCAGAGTTTTCGTGTACGCTTCTTTCACATGCACTTTTTTCCTAGAATCAAATAATCCAAGTCATTTGAGAGGGTCAAAATCCTGTTTGATGTAATGAAGTGGGTCCCAAGCTGTGGGCTGCAAGTCAATTTTGGTGGTTTGCAGATAGTCTTAGAAATGAGAATATTTTGTAATTATTTTAAAATATAAAATTATGATAGTGGTTCCTTTAATTTCTCTGGCATTTTATTTTTGTCCACTGGTTAGCTAGGCCTTTCATAGATATACCCTCCACTTTAGTCCAGGCTTGGGACCGGCATGTGAAAATAGATCCCCATGGCATGGTATGATAATGGTAGGAATAAAAACTGAATTTTGAAACAAAATAGCAAATTATCATCGGACTCCTTGTGCCTAAATATGACTCGCATCGATGTGGATGTCAGTGCCATCATCAAAATAAACTGGAAACAAAAGCTCCCCCTTCCCACATGCTTCATTATAAGAAAAAAAAAATCAGTTTTATGTAAAATTATACCTATTCGATAATACATTAAAAATAACAGAAACAAAAATACCCCCTTCACCCCTCATGCCTATTAAAGTCAGGTTGGTTATGAAAGTTTGTTATACAAATTGGGTCACAAGTCTAAAATGTTTGGGAAGCACTGATGTAATGCAAGGGTTCCTTTATGATAAATATTTCCAAAAGTCTGCTTGTGTATTATTATATTATTGTTAATAATTGTTAAGTATGGCAACGTCACGTTTGTCAAACATGATAAGAGAGTCTCCAAGTGCAGCCACATCACTGCTGGAACGAATCTCATAAGCTCTATCAAAGTAAAGGATAAACATTAAAGTGTTATTGTATTAATCGCTTCACGTTGGCGTCGATTAAAACGTGACGGATCGACGATGGGCGCCGATTGAAGTGATACCGTTTAGTAAGCTGATAATTGCCCCGTGATCGAGCACTAATTAAAGCGATACAGTATTTTGGTATTGTGAGATAGTTGGTATTTATAGCCCCGTGATCGAGCGCCAATTATTAAGGTACGGAATTATTATCAGATATGTTAATTTAATAAATAACACCTTTAATGTTGCACACAATTTATTAAAGTGATTTTATCTTTGGTATGAAAATATTATGTAAAATGATACAATTTTCGTTGAGCTACAGATTATTTCTCTAACATTTCCTGTGTAGTCTATGGATTTCAGTTTAGTGGCACTGTTTTATTACAACGTTCTGTAGATTTATATCACCGGCACTGTGAATTGTTTTACTATATTTATGCTACCGGCACTTTGTGTATTCATACGCACAAGCACTCCTTGCCCCTTGGACCTCTCGTGACCAATGTCAGAACCAACAAATCGAAAGAGTCCTGGCGACAGGTGTTGTGAAGGCTAGCTTCCTATTGTGTAGAGGGAGCTAGCGTTACTTGTTTTTTTGGTAAATACTGCGGAGTTTACTTTTGAAAGAAAAAATAAGTTTTAATTGTGTAATCCTTTGACCTTATTTCTGAAAAGCGTGTGATTCTCCATGGATTAAGTATTGAAAGGATTTTTTACATACAATACTTTAAAGAAAATTACCTTCATCCATGACTTTTTTTAATGTATGAGAGGGGTCCAAACCAGTATCGTTACAACATGCTCAATTTATCAAAACTTTTCAAGCTAAAATTAATAGAGACTCATTGTTATCTTTGCTTTATAGGACTTACATAGTTATTTTCAGAAAATACCATTAGTCTTTTAATTTTTTTTATCAATAGAGCTTAAATATTGATTCCATTACATATTTACTATTTATTGATGTCTAAAAATTGCCTCATAATATTCCAAAGTCTTCTTTTAATTGTATTATGTTGAAGTCCAAGTGATGATTTAAATCAGCTATTGTTTATAAAATAATATATACACTTAAACGGGTTCTAACCATTTGGTTTATTTTTATATAGCAGGGTTCCTGCGGTCTGGAAAGTTAGGGAAAAAAATAATAGTCAGGGAAAGTCAGGGAAGCTTTAAAAAGGTCAGGGAAAGTCAGGAAAATGACAATTCATGTCACACTTAGAAAAAAACAACGAAAATATTTTTCGTATTTACTGCGTCATAAGCCACTGCCCCAATGAAGAAAGATGAGGGGCACTTACCATGCTCAAACTTGCTGTAACACAAGTTATATGGTAGCATTTTATTTCAGAAAGTGAATGCAGAAATCTCCTAGCCTGCACATGACAATTCTTTTAACTTTAGTGATCCATTGTTTTGGTTCTTGTTCAAGGTTTGGCATCGTTATCGTTGGATACAGTGAATTAGGACTGATTCGGCTACACCAGCAATGTCTAACAAAAAAACAGTTTTTAACCAGCTCTGGCTAAGCCCAAAACATTTTCCTGAATTCTCATACTGGATCAGTGGCGTTGAAAGTAATAAGTTGTAGGCATTTTGTAAGGTGTGCAAAAAAATTATTAACCTAAGTAATATGGGAAAGCAAGCATTAGCTTCCCTTGCAAAAGGACCAACTCATATCAAAACTCTTGAAACTTTGACAAATCAACGCTCTCTGTTGACTTTTTTCTCAAAAAAGTCAAGTGATTCAATTTCATCGAGCTCCCTTGTTTCAACAGAATCTCTGGCACACAAAGACATTCTACCTAGTGGGGATTCGGCTGGTAAGAGTTTTTCTGTTTCATCGGAAATCGTAAAGCCGCAGAAGGAAGCTGTTGCCAAAAGTGAAATTAGTGTAGTGCCTCGAAGAAACCATAACACTTTTGTTATAAAAGTTGATACAACTAAGGCGGAAGTAATTTCGGCTATGCAAGTTGTTTACAAAATAAGTCTTTCAATTCGTGCAATAATTAAAGTACAATTTTTCATTTGATGTTTCTTGAGTGTTCCATTGCCAATGCCTTTACCCTTGGTGGAGACAAGGCTGCATACTTCATTGTACATGGCTTGGCTCCATTCTTTCATAACAATTTACTGGACTGCCTAAAATCATATAATAACTTTCTAATTTGTTTTGATGAAGCGTTGAATAAAGTTATTCAAAGATGACAAATGGACATTGTAATAAGATTCTGGGACAAGGATAATCATAAACTCATCAGTCGTTACTTAAACAGTGTGTTTTTCGATAGGAGCACTGCTGAAGAATTACTGAAGCATTTTCTGGATGGTATTTCTCCTCTTCCACTCTCTAAGTTTATACAAGTGTCAATGGATGGCCCAAATGTCAATTTAAACTTTATAACACTTCTTCAGGAACACATCAAATCTGTCACAGACAATGAAGTATGTAGTTTGCTAAATCTGGGAATATGTGGGCTTCATGTTGTTCATGGTTCCTTGAGAACAGGAGTGGAGTATGTTGATTGGGATATAAGTAGCTTATTAGGTCACATGTACTACCTGTTCACTGACTCTCCAGCTCGTCGAACATTGTTTACCCAGTTGACAAGATGTGCATCTTTTCCATTGAAGTTCTGTGGTGTGCAGTGGTTAGAGAAAGCAAAGTGCTTTCAAAGGGCATTACAAATTTGGGACCATGTTGTTAAGTTTCTCAAAGAAGCAAAACTTCCTAAAACAAAACCTGTAGAGACACTGAAAAGAGCAGCCTGTGATCCATTCCTAAAGTGTAAACTAGCTTTCTGCAAGACAATTGCAGATGAATGTCAGCCTTTCCTGCAATGGTTCCAGACATCTAAACCAATGACTCCATATCTTTTTGAAGCTGTAGAGAAACTTCTAAGATACCTTATGAATCGTTGCGTGAAACCTGATCTGATGAAGTGCACGGGTCCAAAGTTACTGTCTATTGACACAAAAAAAAAAAAAAATCGGAAAATTTGATCCTTAGCAAAAATATTGATGTAGGATTTGCAACAAAACATTTGTTAGGAGAAACTGCAATCACAGTAACAGAAAGACAAAAACTAGAATTTATACACAAGTGCCGCAGTATATTAAACACCATGATTGCAAAACTACAAGAAAAAAGTCCCTTAAAACAGAAAGCTGTGAGTGGTTTGTCTTCATTGGATCCTTGTGTTATTCAACATTAACCTCAACTGGGCCAGAAGAGATTTTCCTTTCTTTTGGAGGAACTCAACCATGCCAACATCATAAATGATTTTCTGGCTGAAAATGCCAAGAACGAATACTTGCATTTTTGCAACCTCAAAAAATCTCAGCTTCTAGAAATATTTCGTCCTGGTGATTAGTTAAGTGATGAAGTAGGACCTGACACTATTTATGGTAGCTTTCTAATAGGAAATGCAAACTACAAACATCTTTGGGAAGTAATAAAGATTTGCCTTGTCTTGTTGCATGGGAATGCAACTGTTGAAGGTGGTTTTTCAGTCAATACATCTTTACTGGTTGAAAATATGCATGAAAAAACAGTTACTGCACAGCATCACATTCATGATGAGATACAAGAAGCAGGAGGGATTAAAAACATACACATTAGCAAAAGGATGTTGGACTACGTGAGAGGTGCTCGGAAACGCTATCATGAATATTTGGAGATGAAGAAGCAGGAAAGAAGTGAAGTAGACAATAAGAAGGCAGAAAAGAGGAAATTAGATATACACGTTAAAGATTTAAAAGGAAAAAAAAAATTAATGATGGCAAATAAAGAGAAACGAGAAGCAATAGAAGTGGAGTTGCAAGAGCCAAAGAACAAACAGGCTTCACTTTATTAAATCTAGCATAGTATCTTATTGTATGACTTGATAATTTTAATAAAAAGAAAATTGACTTGAGACATGAATAATATGAAAGCAGACACAGTTCCTCCTGTTGTGAGCTATTCAGTTCAGGATATGTACAGTTTAGGTAAAATAAGACTGTAATGATACCAAACTCTTTAGTATGTTCTTAGTGGCCTGTTATTTTGTACGTCTGCACATGATACCAAAGTCAATCAAGTTTGTTACAATTTTTTGAGAGGGTTAGACATATTTAATTGATTTTCCATCATTTTCCCTGAACTGATTGGCAAGACGTCTGCTTTCTTATTCTTCCATGAGAGGTGAGGTAAGGTTGGCTGTAGGAGAGGAGGAGGCCGAAATAGATTTATTTAAATTAATATTTTCACATGTATAGTATCGTAAAGTTATAGTAGAAATTTTATGAGAAATTGGTCAGGGAACTTGGGGAAAATAGTAAGGGAAAGTCAGGGAAAAGTCAGGGAGATTTTTTTTTACAAATACTGTAGGAACCCCGTATTGGTATTGGGAGATAAAGACTGTTAATGGAAATTATTATACTGTTTTAGAGACTTTGGCCTATTGAGACCGATAGTGCCAAAAACATTAGCGTTGTTTCACTAAACTTAACACAAGAAGCAAAGATTTTTTTTTTTTAACTTATGAGATAAAAATTAGATTTACTATGTATGCATGTTTTTTTCCTTCAACAGTTGCCAGATGTATTGAACCAGCGAGATGATTGTGGGGACTTGCCATTAAACTTAGCTCTATGTGAGAAGCAGACTAATATCACACTTACATTGGTAGAACATAATGTTGATCTCAATGCTAGGGATAGTCATGGACTGACATTGTTACATCTTGCTACAGAAAGAGGTAAAATTTAATTGGATTTACTTTATCTTTGAAGAACCCATTAAAACCTAGCTCAATTTTCACTACTATTTTACCTGCATGAATGTTTTTTTTTTAATTCAAATTTCTTTTCTTTGAAATTAAATAATTTTAAAAGCATTCTGGTGATCATATTGCAATCTTTACATGCTCATGAATAGCAAACTATTATGTAAAAGATCAAAAATTATTTACAGTTGATAGTTTAAGATATAATTATTTTGAATCTAATTCTGTTGTTTAGAACATTTTTTAAATCAAATAATGATATTTAAAAAGAATAAACATATGTTTAAATTAAATTAATTTTATACGCTTTAAATTTTAACCAAAAATTGGTTTTCTCTTAAAAGTTCTGATGCACCATTCTCCTTAAGAAGAGTCATTAATATTATAATCAAAGCCATATTATGAATGGTTCATACTTAATAGTTGATAGCAGAATAGCCGTTACTTAATTATCTTTTGGATATAATTTAATCATATTAATAATTATCATATTATATAGTTAATCAAGAAATGATCATTTCACCAAATCAGAAGTTTTTTTTTATATCATTGCGAGCTACCAGTTCAGGTTATACACATTCTGGTTACTTGAATATTGTTTGTTTTATATTTGATTTTGTGTCTTTCTAATTTTCTCTATTTATTTTAACTAGCTTTAATGATATGTTTTAAAATATAATTTTTAATGTTTTAATATTCACATCAAATGGTTTGACACTTTAATAGTGTAACTATTTTTTTTTGCCAGAAGGCTATGCAATCAACACTTAATTGTCTATTTTTATCATTTTAATTTTCTAGTATGAATAAGAATTAATTAACAACTTAATAATTGAACATATGCTTGACACATGATCATGTCTTATTCTTAAATTTTTAAGCACAAACTAAGCTTATCTGTTGTTTTTGTTTCCAATTGTTTTAAAACCCGTAGAAAAAATAACTCCTTTATCAAACCGTCATTGTTTGTTTTATTATTACTAAATTCTCTTTAGTCAGCTTACTTGCTGTCTTCCACATACATTTTTTGCATAATTTGATTAATTTTTAAATTTAGCAATTTTTCTTTTATTTGTGTGTTTATTTTAATTACCTTTTATCTAATACAAATATTTTTGATTTTTTTCCCTTATAAGTTGTACTTTTTTAGTAATTTTTGCACAAACACTAGGCCTAAATCAAATTGTTTCATTTGGCTAATGAATAGGAGGTAATTCACAAATCATATTATAAACACAAACCTTGTTTGAAATGGCCCTCGGTTAAACTGGCTCAGATTGAATTATGTTGAAGTTATTGAGCTACTGATCAAAAGTCTCAATGGTCACGGAGCTTGAAAATCAACTTTTTTTTTTTTGCTAGGGCCAATTGAAATGCTATATATTGTCACTGAGAATATAGCTTATAATAGACAATTTTTTCATATAGATGAGAACTTTGTCTTTATGTTTATGAAAAAATATGGGTTTATGAGTGTGTGTGTGTGTATATCTAATATACTATTCATACATGTAGATGTGAACTTTCTATGTTTGTTAACAAAAATATGTGTGGTATTTGTATGTGTGTGCGTGGGTTCACGCGCAATGTTACTGGCACCAACACAGCAACCCACCCCCCTCGGTTGTACAAAATCATACAAGAAGAGTCGGCAGAAATATTGTCTTTTTATTTAATCAAACCAATCTGTTATGATGATCATAAAGTACTTAAAACTTATGATAGTCAAAAAGCACTTAAAGCTGCAGGCGAGATAAATCTTTCTTTCACACATACACATTTTCATCCCATTTAACCAAGGGCCATTTCATATAAGTTTTGTGCGGGGTCATTTAACTAAAGGAGATTACCACGACCAATTATTGTAAATTGCCACCATTTTAATTTCCTTCCAAAATTGATAAGATTATTTTATTTTTACAGCTGACTGTTATTCTGCAAGATTCTTGGTGGATCATGGTGCATCACTCTCAATTGCTACTCCAGACACATTAGGAAATACTGCTCTTCATATAGTAGCCAGCTATTCTCCAAATTCAATCAAAGATGACATCTTGGCGGAAATGACGGAGGTTGCAAGATTTATGTTGGATAAAGGACTTGATCCAAACATTCAAAACAAACAAGGACTGTGTGTAAAAATATATATCTCATATATATTATATATATATAATTTTCTCTATATGTATATAATAATATAACCTCACTGTCAATTATTAGGATCATTCATTATAAATAATTTACCTGTACAAACTTAATCTAAACCTATGTTTACAAATATAAAAATTATTACTAATTTTCCAAAAACCTTTTGACTTTGCATTTTTAATTTGTTGAACTATTGAGTAGTTAGATATTTCTTTGTTTATTATTAGTTATTCAAATATACCTAATAGTTTTTAATAATTGTAATGTCAATTTTGACAGTTTTGTTCTAACCTAACATTACAAAATTTGTTTAATTTCAGTTCATCTTTACATTTATGTACAATGGCTCAGAATAAGTATATGTTCACACTTCTTCTCAATTTAACAAATAATCCTGTTGACATCAACATCCGCAATCACGATGGACACACTGCTCTTTGGTATGCTCTGCATTTAACTGATACATATGATGAGTCAAGTTTTGCTGCACAGCTTATCAAGAAAGGAGCTATTCCCAATCCTGTAAGATTGTTTTATAATTTAATATAAGATCCTAAAAAAAATACACCATCAGCATATATTTAATATATAAGATATCTTTAGAAAATTATGGTACCTTAATAAGGGATTTATAATTTTCATTTAATTTTGAAAACATTTGCTCTTGAAGCCCATGTCACTTCACGGGTAAGGTAAATAATACAACTCAAACCAAGTGTTGAATTATTTAATTGTGGTTTTCAATAAGTTTCATTATATAACAATGTAAATAAGACCTGTAAACTACTTATATATAATATATATATTTTAAATAATTTATATTGAAAAAAATTATTTTATAAAGAAGAAACTTTACTGATCCTATTTTTACTATTGCCAATGGCAGCAGCAGAGACTCTATTTAACTAACTACATGTTTACTAGAGAGCAGCACTATCACTATGTTAATATAAAAAAAGATAAATTTTTACTTATTGGTTTTTCTTTTTAAAAAAATAATAAAAGGGTACTTATGAGTGATTTTAAAAATAATTATGATTGGGGAAGTATTTCCTCCATCACTATTTATGAGACCATACACTGTCTATCTTCATGTAATTATTTTTATCAGTCTCAGCTCCTGCATGCCCTAAACAAATAAGTGATTATTTTATTGGAAAGGTGACCTGGTGGTCTAGGGGTAAGGTGTCAGACTTCTGTGCTGGCGGCCGGGGTTCAATCCTTGGTCCCGGCACAGATTTATCTGATTACCAAATTCTTCCTTCACCTCTGACAAGACATCTTGTGAATGTGGGGAAAGCCAGGCCTCCATCGTGGTTCGGATTCCACGTTAAACTGTAGGTCCTTCATTTCATCTCACAATCACCCTTCCATTACACATTAGCATAAGTGCGTATAACCCGAATGGGTAGTAAGACGCGGTGCTAATAATAATAATAATAATAATAATTTATTGAAAAACATATTTTTATTCAATTAAGACAACCAGGACATGTGAATCGAACCTGGGACATTTGGCTTTGCGCGCTAATGCTCTACCACTGAGATGCATAAACTTGGCCCCACCCATAAAAGCACTAACAACTGGACCTAATACAATTGTTATTGCTTCTCAGTAAACAAAAAAAAATCGTTAGTGCTACATTTTTGTGGAAATTATAAGCCATAATAATTAGGCGAGGCCAAGTTGATGTCACCTTGGCCCTGCCCAATGCACTTGGCTTAGAACTTCCACATAAATGCCTCAACGATTATTTCCTTACTGAGCAGCACTAACATAGCACTAAAGATTGCATTAGGTTTGGTCAATAGTGCCGCACCGCAAGATTGTGGGTAGAGCCAGGTTGACGTCAACTTGGCCCGATCCAATTGTTTGGGCTTATAACTTTCACAAAAATGTGGCACTAACGTTTTTTTTTTTACTCAGCAGCACTAACAATTGCATTAGGTCCGGTCATTAGTGCTTTCATGGTTGGGGCCAAGTTTATGAACCTCAGTGGTAGAGCATTGGAGCGCAAAGCCAAAGCTCCCATGTTAGATTTACGTGTTTAGGTTGTCTTAATTGAATAAAAATATGTTTTTCAATAAAATAATGATGCGAGGATTGACCATGTACGGTCTCGTAAATACTGACGCAGACTGCCGGTCCTACGACTGACATCAGTAAATTACCCTTAAATTAGTTTTTTTTTAGGAAATGCTTTCTCATATACCAATTTTAAACTAAATCATATTTCTTATTTGTGGTCCATGTTTAAGAAAATGTCTGAATGGAGACCAGGAGTTTTGTTAGAGTTGTTTATTTGAAAACTGTCTGAATGGGGACCACTCAGAATGGATATAATTCAGGATTTAGTGGATATAATGAAAATAGATACAAATCCGACTTTTTATTTCTGGTGCCTGTTTAATAATGTCTGAATGGAGAGCATTCAGATTGGATATAATTCGGCTTCCCCAACTTATACCCTTGAAATCAAAATCCAACATAAGGGTGGATAAAATGGCTGTGAATCAGAATATATTTTTTATGAAGGCAAATTAGGAAACTGCTTTTAAATATATTGTTAATGTATAGTTTTTTTTAAACATTTTATATATTTTCCTTAGTTCGTGTGAAATTGAATTGATATTTTTGTGTAAAAAAAGTTACATTCCATAAATATATTTTAGAAAAAGTGGACTTTTTTTATCAAATTCATGTGGTTTGGTTTATTCGTGATATGCCTTTTTTATTTTTTATTCTTGACAGCAAAAATATGGTAGAGGCGAACGGGATAATGCACTAGTTCTAGGCAATGAGCTACTCTCACAGATTAAGTCAAAATGATTTTTTTTAGAAATTTGACTTGGGGAATCTTGGGAGATTCATCAAAGTGTGAATTTAAGTGCGGAAATATTGTATTCCATATTTATATTTTATTAACTTATTGGTTTTAACAAACATATTTTGGCAAATTTGTTTAACTTATATTAATTGGTTTTACTGACCAATCTTTTTATATGTTTTTATTATGTCTTTAGATCTATTCATCAGGGGATTCCCTTCTCCACTTAATTGTCCGAGAACACATGGAAGATGCTGGCCTTTTCTTGTGTTCATTCGCAAAAAATATTAACCATACAAACAAAGAGGTAGATATGTTTTTAACTTCTGATTACATTTTTAGAAACTTCATTACAATATATTTTAATTTGAATACACTCGGAAATATTTAAACAATACATAAAATTTGATACCTTTTGGCCAATCCACCTCCATTTTTAAACTTATCTAATACTGGGCCAATATTTATCTGGCCTCATCCATTTGACTCGACACCTTCCACACACAACATCAGACACTCCTATCATTTTAAATCAAATTATATCTCAATAGTCCATTCCATACCCACAGACTTTCCTTCAAAACAACACAACCTTCAAGAATCCAAACTATCTTCCTTATATTAAAACATGATTGAAGGTAAACCCAAATCCAGAAAAATCTCAAGTGCCGAGGTGCATTGGGAAGCCATCACAAGAATTTAAAGAGCCCGAGCCTATCTATTTGTCTATCTCGCGTTTCTGGCTTTCTTGTGTTATTTCTTAGTACCGATTTATCTCATTGGGGAACATAATCCAGTTTATTTGTTGTTTTATTATGTTTTCTCCCAATTTGGAAATGTATATATCAGCAGTTTTACTCCGAGAAAATCTTAGTATCCAAAGCTCTCCGACTAAAATTATAGCCCTGACCAGTGCAAAAAAAAAAATGTCTCAGCTTTGTTTAAAGAAAACAATACATTCGGAATAGTTATCCTACTGTACCACAAACATTATTGGATCTGAGGTCTCAAGTAATTATTATTGGTAAATCTTATTGTATTCGAGAGATTTGAGATTCGTAAAAATTTCAAAAGTGTATCTAGTACAATTATGAAGACCTTGACATCAAATAACAATATTAAGTAATTGGTAATTTTTTTATTTTTATAGACTTGTACCTTTGAAAAAATAAATATTCACAAAAAAAGGACAAAATAGTATGAATATAAATAATTTACATAAAAATTGTTCATTTAGCTATTTTTGATACAATAGACATGAAAAACAAAATGTAATTTATGAGTAGCCAAGCCTTGAACAAGTTTTTTAAATCAAATATAAAAAAGCCACTTTAACATTTTTAAGGCTTTGAAGATTTGAATTTGAATTTGTTATTCTAAAGTAAATTTACTATTCAGATTCAATAAATAAAGGATTTGACCCATTTCTACTCATAATATATACAGGTTATAGGATTCTATTTTTTAATTTCTCTATTTATAAAAAAAATCATACGTACCAAATTATTGTTAATTATTTATTAATATCAAATATCTTACTAAATTTCCCTCACTTATTTTTTTCAAGTAATACTTACATTTTTTCTTTATTAAAATAAAAAAATTAAGATAATTTAAATTTCAAATATAACATAAATATTTTTATTCACAGAAAGCCATGTCTAATATCTTGAACTTATACGTTAAGTGTATATATTTAATCTAGTAGCTCTTGTCAATTTAACATATTTTCATGGTAGCTTATCATTTCTTAGGAGTATATTGGTACTCTTTTTTTTAAATTGTCACCTACATAATCTGGTTATTAGTTAATACGATGTAACTCTTTAATTGCCAGCTCTTGAACTAGCGTCCCAAGGGCATATTATCATGTGCTCTAAGCTTATCCAAATAAAATCATCAAACTTTAAAAAAGATCAAAACTATTTTTTATCTTAGTTATGTTTAAATATTTAGTACTTTTCCCTTCAAATGTATATATATATATATATATATATATATGCTGGTGGTTTAAAATAAACCCAGACATACTTGTGTTATTTTAGATTAACAACAAACTGTGCTACAAAGGTCTAGCAAGGCTTTCCCTTTAGGAAGATAACCATAAGTATGTCTGGATTTATTTTTAACCACCAGCCATTAATTAAACTAAAAAAAACCATAAATGACAGATGTTTGACCCCAAAGCTTTATTTTCAAAAATCAAATTCGTGCACTATATCAACTTCAGAATAGTTGATCAAATCTATGTGTTATTAAATTATATTAAATTAAAACTATTTAACTATAGCATAGTGAACTCTTGTTTATACAACATTATTCTAGCGGCACCTATTCTTTAATGGCACATTTCCATAACTTCCACAACATTTTGAACGTAACATATTTTTGTCACTATTATCACACAGCATCTGGAGAACATTCCCAAAGGTCTAAGAGTATCCTGGTGCTGCTGCATACACAATCAATCTGACTGAGTGGCCTCACTTAGTTTGCAGTTTGCTGCCATTGTTGTGTGCTACCTTAGTGGCATTCCTTTTTCCTATCGATAGTTGGCATATATATTTTTGAACTATAGCCAAATAAATCATAACATTGTATTGAACAAAAATAAAAAAAAATATTAGCCCTAGTTCATTAACTAAGATTACTAGTAAAATATTATAGCATACATGAATACTATGCGTTCTTGGCCAGATCTTTCTCTAATAGTATATTTAATAAAAATAAACTTTTTAAAATTAAGAATAAATACAGAAATGAGAGAGTAATGATACTTTCATAATATAGGTGTCATTTGTTTACTTATTAATAATTTTGTTTTCAAGAATGAAGGTGCGCTCCACATTGCTTGTGCCCAAGGAATGGCAAAGTTGGTGTCAGCTATGTTAGCCAAAGGAGCGGATCCAAACCTTCAAATGGGATCAATAAGAAATGTTGACATTGGTGAAACAAATGTTGATGAGAAGTTTGTATCAAAACAAAGCCCTCTCCATTTAGCTGTTTCCAACAATCATGAAGGAGTAATTCGTGCAATTATTGAATATAAAAGTGAAGTATAATCTAGTTTAACTTTCATACTGTCGTGTATTCCTAGTAATACTTTCTATTCTCAAAATACCTCTTAAGTTAATTAAACTCTCAAACTATAAGAAGGTCCTATGGCAAAATGTCTTAAGTTTATTGAGTAATTCTAGACATGAAATAGTCTACTTTAGTACTTTAATGAGTTCCTTCAAAAATGTCATCTACTCTTTTGAATATGAACATTTGGTCATGCAACCTGTGGTGTCATACTCGCACTAGACTTGATTGCCTGTAATCATATTATATTAAGGTTTGAATGTCAACCAAGTGCACTTGGAGCTCTTTTTCCATTTGTAATCAGGGTTGACGCACACATGGAAAAAGGAGAAAGCTGGGAAAACAAAGGACTTTTTTTGGGTCTGGAAAAAACCACAGGAATTTTGCATAATCTAATATAAAATACTAAAATATTTGTTAATTTGGGACATTTAATTGAAAGCTTAAATTAGTATATCTTTGGATTGATTAAAAAGTGAACTGAAAAACTAAGCACTCTTATTGAAACCATGTCTTACTACCCCTTAAATAAGAGCTGTGAAGCGACAGAAGTTTTATTGCCACATTATTCTTAAATCATCCCGTTTTAAACATAAGTTAGATGAGTTTACACTTGTCAATTTTATGAAAAATGAATGGTAATGGTAATCTATCATTTATGTTTCCATTCCTTATTTACTGTTATAAAGATGCATTTCCTTCATTTATCCTCTTCCTATGTTCACAATTACTAATAGAATTGAATCTTCTAATAACAAACACTTATTCACACATTCTTTCAGGAAATTTAAAAAGTCTTTCTGAAAACAAAAACTTCATTCCTGACTTTAACATAAAGGATTCAGATGGCAATGCTCCGATATCCCTAGCTCTGAAGAAAGGTTTTAAGCATCTTGTCGGTATCCTTATTGAAGGTAATTCGCTCAGTTGGATTAATTTTAGAAGGTTTATGGGCACTAGACCTTCATTTAAAATTTAATTGTAAGAATATTATATACCAAATGTAGGAGTGACTGTTCTTCCATAGGAAATTTTGCTCCATGTTATAAAATATTTAGGAGATTTAAAAAAAAAATTAAAAGTATATAATTTGTATTTGAATTTAGTGAGTTGTAATAATTTGAAACATCAATTACTACTCCTTTTATACTCTAAGACCACCAAACATTTTATAAATGTATCACGAAGGTAGGTAGTACAGATCAGACCATAGTGCAATTTTAAACAGTCTTAAGCTTCCAAGGATGCTATAGGGATAAGGAGCAAAATAATCGGTAAAGAATGGGTTACGATAGTAGTGTATTCTGATAAAATTAACAGGGATTCTGTATTCTAAAGGCTGCAAGGGGGGATTCGGGGGCCAAGGACCCATAACCACCATTGACCAAAATGGTCAAGGAATTCATTCCCGGGAAATATTTGACCCTTAATACCTTTAGAACAGTGGTTCTAAACATTTATTATTTTCCCTTACCCGTATGCTATCTTGAGAAATTTAGCACCCCCTACTCTCACCTTGTTTTTTTTTATTTATTTATATCTTTGTTTGAATATCCACCTTTACAGTTTACTAAATATTTTGACTTCATAAAAGTACACCTAAACTACACATAAAAAAACGTGATGGTACCAATGATTATCATCCACTCATATTGTAATAAAATATCAAAACACAATACACTTAAAATTATCGTAATACACATATATTTGACCTTGGTGGGTGCACGTTAAATACCTCAAATAATTTAGAAAAAAAATCTTTAACTACACTGGAGTGGGGTGTTAGATATATGCAATATAAATTGGTCAAGATAGAGTTTTCTTTCTAAAAAAATCAATTAGTCCACGGGATGGCAATGTATTTAATCAACATTCTCTATGGAATTCTGTTATTTTATATATTTTTATTATATTGCTCTTTTCATCAGGAAGTTTGCGAACATGCTATTTGTAATGTTCATTATATCTGCTATAAAAACTAACAAAATTACTATTTCTCAACACATTGATCATATTATTTAGATTCATAGCTTTGTAATACATAAAGGTTGATTACTTAGCAAAAAGTCTTCAAATAAAAATTGGTTGGCAACCCTTATCTTTTCTTAAATGTAAGTATAGTAGTCTTACTGTGACTGATTAATATATGGCACAATTTTATACCTACCTTGTTATATACTTAGTTTTATTTTCAATACAATGTTTAATACCTTGATTCCAGAATATTGCCATTTAAAAAAGTAAAATCTGTTTTTAGCTCAGAACAAACTACTGTAGCATAAATATATTTAAAATAAAACTAACTTACTATGGAGTGGTTACAAAGTTTGCTTCTTTTGCTTACAAACTTGACACTCACAACAAAAGATACTTTTTTTTTGCTTGGGTGGGGGTAATAAACCTATACATTTTTAAACTTAAAGTGTAGAATGTAATGAGAACATATTTAGTTTTAAAGAAATAACTATGGGCAGCACTGAAAAGCAGATAAGCTCAATTATTTTTAGACTTGTTTTAACAAGACAAGACCTGTGTGAGTGAGTGGTTCATATGTTCTAAGGCGTAACTCTCGAAATTGATTTAACTAATACTAATGTCAGTACAATCTTTTTTTTTTTTTTCAGACTATGCATAGGAGAAACACAAAATATCTTAAACTACTACTATAATTGAATGTTAACATTACAAAAATATTTTTTCTGAACAGGTGGTGCTGATATTAATATCTGCGATAAAAATGAATTGACCTTATTGCATCAAGCCATTTTGAAAGCAGATACAGAAACTGCTCTCTTCCTTCTTGAAAAGGGAATAGACATCAATGTTGTGTAAGTTTGCACTAATAATATATTTATAATATTAATGCATAACATTTGTTATGTTCCCCAGGTGGATGGAAATTGACACATTAAAAAATGTATAAATCTTCGACACCCTCCTTTTCGCCCAGTAAAATACCCTTACAAAAAGGTTGGAACTCACTTCCAAAGTATGAAAGTATATATTCATTTTATCTACATTAAAACCTAAAAGATTATATTTGTATATTTTTGTGTATAAATTTTAGAACCACTCAAAATGAAACTCCCCTTGAACTAAGCATCAAAAGCCATCTACCAACTGTGGTAGATGCACTATGCAGAAAAGGTGTTGATACCTCTGCACCCACCTCTACTAACTGCAGCCCCATATGGATGGCTTTGGAGTCTGGCCAAGAAGATATTGCAGCAATACTTGTTAGGTATGGTAGACAATAAAATTTTTGATCAAACATATTAGATGATTTTTTCTTCTTGACAAATTTAATTTCTGATCATTTAAATACCTAAATTATCAAGCATATACATATTGTTAGTAGTCAAACCAACCAATTAAAATCTATTATTTATAGTCATTTTAAACCAAATAATACAAAGATATTTATCAATCTGAAAGAGGCATAATTCTAAAGATTTTTTTCTCTTTAATAAAAAGATGTCTTAAATAAATTGTCAACAAGATAAATACCCTACTAGTAGTAATAGTTTGGTTAGTTTGTTTCTATATTTTAATAAGAGTTAATAAAAATCTCCCATATTAACAACCTATTAACTTAGTAACTATATAATATAACATCTATTAAAATAACATTTTTAGAAGATATTTGTGATATGCAGAAATTGTTGTGTTACAATATTAATTATCTTAAAGCGTTCATTTCTATCATATACACTGCCACATTTAGAAACAAGAAACAGGATGAAACATTCAGTTACGGTCTTGGTAGTGTTTTCTTTTTCTATTATTATTATTAAAAAATTTAACAAATTTTAGCTACAGGACTGTTTTAATTATTTTTTTTTAAGTATTCAAATGCTTATAAGATAAAAATTCCAAATATGTAAACTATCTTGCTGTGATTACCTTAACTTTCTGTAATTCCACCCCGCATTTAGTACCTGTGTGGCCAGCAAGGAAAATAAATCCAGATCTATTTAGCAACTTTCATAACAACTTGATTCTAATTTAAACAAGTGATACTTTTCAAATTAAAATATTGTTGCTCTGATCTGGACAAAATATTTTAACAGTGTGCGACTTAGTAAGAGAATGATACCATTTAATATTTTCTAAAAATAAACAATGAAAATTTAATGTACAGGAATGGAGCTGACATAGACTATTGGTCAGAAGGACCAGGTGGCTGTCTTCAAACACTCCTACACAGAGCCATAGATGAAAATAATGAAACTATAGCAAATTTTCTTATTCATAGGTGAGCTTCAATTTACCATTTATTAATTTCTTGTAGTATACATATTATTATTTTGAATTAATGTATCATGTCTGTTGTTTAGATTTGCCTAATTTAGAATTAAGTTAATATTTATTTTAATTGGATAACTACCCGCTTCGGGGGACGCATGGTCTAATGCATTAATCTCGTATTGAACTACACTGATGAAGACGGGAAAATTGGGGTTGATCTGGGTCGGGTGCACTGGGGGTGGTTTTCCCTAAATGGTTTCCATCTCTTCCTCTACTCGAATGCGGGTGCATTTCCTCTAAATTAAGCCTTTCTAATCATTAACCCATTAGTGTAATTAGTACATATGCGTATGACCTGAATGGGTAGTAAGACATGGTGCTAAAACAAATTTTGGCTATTAATTGTACCAATAATAATATTTAATTACATTTTCATTTTCCTTTATTAAAGTCTAGCAAACAGTTGAGGCCTTTAGCAGGTTTTCCGAAGATACACAAGAACATGTTATGGCTTGCAATTTAAAAAATAATAAATACATCATGTTTATATAACAGCTGAATACAATAAAAAAATTTAATAGCTAAAGCATGGTAAGAAGGAAAGAAAAAAAAGTATGCTTCACTAATAATTATTATATTTAGGGAACAGTTCACAATGAACAAACCAATAGTAATTAATGATATGGGCGTTCCTTAAATAACTCTCTTATTTTGGTTCTTTATTTATGGTATAAATCATATTTCGGAAATATAGAGTTAACACTGCATATACAAGACCCAAGAGAGCTGTGTTTGTAAAGTTACTTATGAAAAATATTTTGTGTATTGCTAGAAGCAAAGGCAGGCACAATAATGACCAAATGTTCGAGATCAGATTGGCAAGAAATTCTACTATTAAAAATGTTAAAAACAAAAAGGGTATTCCAACAATGTCTTCTTTAGAAGAAATTTTGTAGCTATAAAAGGTTTCGAATTCTATCATAATTATTGTAAAGACTGTTGAAAAATAATTTATCAAACCAAGCAGTGACAAATTTGCATTGAACACTTTTCAATCTGAGAGAGTTAGCTAAGGTGATGGAATTCCATGTCACACTAGCATATTCTAGTTTGGATCTAACCAAAGTAAAATACAAACTTATAATACAGCTAACACTTAACACCTAGGTCATTATTGTAAATATATTGTTCAATATTATCAATATTAAGTTTATAAGTGAAAAAACTAGATGTGATTTTCCTGGTAAAAGCTATAGCCTAACCTGTTTTGAATTTATTGAATTGAATTGATTCCATTTTCTCTAGACCATTGTACTGGACCATTTGTAAATTTGCAAATCTAAACAATTAGCAAATTAATCGACGTTTTTAGTTTGAGATTATCATCAAGCAGTAAATAGTTTGAAGATTGAATAAAGTTAAAGACCTAAACTTGATCCTTATTCCCATAAGCATTTGGAGGTACTAGAATCAATTTTAATGGAAAAAGATCTCTTTTGCAAGTAGCTCCTTAACCATTTTAAAAAGGAAGTTGATAAGCCATTAATAATACTGATGACGATGTTGATGATGATGATAATAAGAAGAATGGCGGCGGTGATGGTGACTATAGTGGTTTGTAAGCAAGCATCGGTGGAATATTGAAAAGACTAATTGTCCATAATTTTTTTGTTTTATTTTGTCTAATATTTATATTATTTGCTCTCTTTTCGTTAAAAAAAATATTAAACCTAAAATTCATCACCAACATAAATTTTGAAAACACCACCAAGTATTTCCCCAAATATATTTTTAAATTTAATTACTTCTTAGCCATAAAAAAAATTTAGCCAATACATATTCACTGCTCTATATTATAGCTACAACTTTTTATGTTTTAACTCCTTTTCCTTTCATTTAACTGGGCTATGTGAACTACCAAGATAATTATTTAATTTTACTTCACAATACATTTATACACAAGTTTAGGTGAGCCCTGCTTATCATTGTACCTTTGTGTCATGGTTTATTATGTCATGTCAACCTCATCAAAATATATCAAGAGGGTTTAGCTTATATTAAAATTATTTACAGTCTAAGGGGGTAAATGCCCTTTTACACGCCACAACCCCTCCCCCCACTCGCCATATTTTAATTGGATAATCCACTAATTGCCAATAATCTTAATGTTATTTATTTTTTAAAGTTTATTTAAAATTAGAATGGAAATATTATCCTCAAATACATTTAAAACTAACACCACTGATGACAGTAACTTAAATTATAAATTGTACTTTTGGGGTAACTAAGATTTGGATTACAGGAACCTGGAAACAATATAAAATATTTTATTAATTAGTGATGAAATATATTCATTTACTTACCACTTTTGTAATATCATCTCCTCAACACTTGTGACGTTAATAATAATAATCTTTATTAACTTTGTTAAAGTATTTATTTAAAACAATTCTACATGTTTTTAATGTGACTTACTACCTGTATGTTAAAATATTTAGCATTTTACAAATACAACTTCATATCAACCACTCTTTAACGGGTGTTGCTATAGTCTTATTATGGTTGGAAGAATTGTTTAGAACATTCACATATTTCTTTGCGGCCAACATTGATAACATTGATAACATTTTATAATATTATTTGTGTTATTTTATAGGTACTGATAATATCTATCAAAAGCGACAGCTGCAAATATTATAACTTCATGTATGAGTACATTAAAACCGTTTAGTAACTTGAGTAACTGCCGTAAAATTTTCTTCCTACCAAAATCAGGATAAACTTTCAAAGACACATGGCACATTTTAAATTAGACTTGTGTCGCTTATGTCTTTCCCGAGCTTTCTTTCTTTGTGATATTATTGTGCCACAATAGGCTAAGACTCTCCCACCAATAAAGGGTGCTTAAATTTGTTGACTTTGCGCATGGTTAGACACAGATTGCGGAAATGATTCTTTGAAAGGAGCCACACTTAAGTATCTAACTCTGCGGTACAATACTTGGGTGTTGATTACTGCATAAAACAAAACTGACAAAAATATTCAGACTTATTCTCTATCCTAGCCTTACATTGTTAGATTAAATTTAACATTGTAATTAGATAAGTTTAAAAACAAATTCAAATAAAAGTAAGAATAAATCATTGTCATTACAGCGATTCCATTATTTGATCTTCCTAGGTGTTTGGATTAAAATTTTCTTGTTTAAATGGACATAAAGATTTCAGTGTTAAGCTCCAAAAATGTAGGGCTTTTTCTGTAAATATGTAAAGATATATTACAGCTAGGTTATAAATTAATTTATTCTTTAAAAAAATGCTTCACAAGTTATTCTTACTATTTAGTTCTTGTTTCATTTATACATATAAACAGAATATAAGAAAAAATACAACACCATGTCAGGCTACCTTCACACATATTTTAACTTGAGTTTATTTCTAATACCCCATAATAAATTAAATACATTTGGTATAGTATGTAGTTAAAATCGCCAAAGTAGAAAGTAATGCTACATACTACAAACTATACAATATTTACTACCTAGTGCACCCATATTCAAATTATACTTGGATTGTTATTTCCATATAATTTTAATGCAGGTCTAGTATTGGTAATAATATCCTTGTATCAGTTGATGATAAAGTTTAATTACTACTTGCTTGGCAACATGAACTTAGATTAAGTCTTGGATGCTGTGATTGTGGATATCACTTGAGAGGTTACTTTAACTAGTTACCACAAAGAGACTCGTTACTCATCAAGTGAAGATAGGCCCTGGGTAGGAGATGCAAAAGGATGGTGCTATGGTTGCACTTTGGCATGCAAAACTAAAGTTATCAGGTTCAATTCAAATATTCAGGGTGTCATTTATCCCTTAGTTGAATATAAATTTGTATTTACATTAATGTGGAATGTAATTTCACAAGCTTAAGCTCACTAAGAATGAACATAGCTTCAAACTTTTGTGTCAAATAATATTTTGTTTAGTAAAAGGAAATTTTAAAATTGTAAAGTAAATATCAAGAAACATCAATGATTTAACTTGTTTTTCTATAAATACTAACTTTGATTATCAAGTAATTGATTCAAAAATCTTGATAAATGCATGTATTTTGTCAGTGGGTGCAGTTTGAACTGTTCTCGTCGCCCAGGTGTCACAGGAAGGAGTTGTGAAGAAGCCCATGACAAAGCCAGCCCACTGCACTTGTGCTGCCAATGGGGTCTCACCTCTGTTGTGCAAACTCTTATCGAACATGATGCAGCAATTAATATCAAGGTATTGTTTCTTATAATACTGTGCCTTATGTGTGTCATTCACCACAAAATTTAGATGAATATTTCATTGAAATATTACACCATAGTAAATATAGTAATATATTTTCTAATTTAAAACTGTTTAGTAGTCTTATAGTATTTGTCTCTTTGCATTCTCTTTAATAGTTTTATTATATTTAAAACAAAAATAAGTTTGAAAAAAAATTATACACAATACATATAGATATATAAATTAATTTTTTTGAACAAGCTGTAATTTTTGTTAGCTCAATAAAACATTTTCTTGAATTATTAATTTTTCTTTTTGGCCATGAAGAGAAATGTGTGTAAAGGTACATCATACTTAACACACGAGCTGGTTTTGAATTGTGTAGTAAAATTAAGAATATAAAGTTTTCAAAACTGAACAGTAAAAAACACAACCACAATAAGCCTTCTTTATTAGTTATAAAAAGATATATCCCTGAATATATCAAATTCTATACAGACAAACTTCTCTACAAACATCAAATTATAATTTATATGAAGACAAATGATAAACTCAACTTTGAAACATATAATGAAAGACCAATCCAATATGTATATTTATTTATATGTGTGTGTGCATGCATGTGTGTGTGGTTGCACTGGAACATTTAAGTATATGTACTAATTCCTTAGGTGTTAATGTAATGGAATTCCATTGCAATCACATTTAAGTTCTAAGACTTGCCTGATTGATAAAATGGAGCATTGGGGAGTACATTTCTATTTTGGAGCCTGTTTCAAGTATACCTATGGTGGCATCATGAGAGCCGAGGACATAGCCATGGCCATAGAGGTTAGGTTAGTGGTTTAGTGATGTAGGATTGGGATGAAGCTATTTTGCCTTTGGAAGCCAAAACCATTTTATTTCTTATTTATGTAGGTGATTTAGTTTAAATTGTTTGGCTACCTGCGAAACTGGCCCATTCCACTCAAGTTTATGTAGGCTTAATCTTGTATTTAGTATACTACTGCATTTGAGGCATACTAAGTTTAATTATGAAACAAGCCCGATGTATTCTTTAAAATATGTAATTAAGTCTTAGATTTTCATTACTTCCAATTGATGCTACAAGGAAAGATTTTAGTTTATGTTGACATTAGGTTTTTCAGTTGGACAACAGTTAGACTAGTCATTAGTATTTGCAAACTGTTAACAATCTGTTTTACAATCTCTAAATAAAATGACAACTCAGGTGTTCAAGCAAGGCTCAGTTGTATACTTTTTTTTTTTGTATAGTTGTAGTTGCAAATGAATATCTGCTTGAAAGAATGTGCGAATAACATAAAATCTTCCACTCTGATGATTATAGTGCTGGTAATCTTAATGTTAGTATTAATAATAATGATTGATAATTTACATTTACATCCATTAATGTTTCCAGCCTATGGCCTGGGTCGGTTTTTTATTAAAGTAATATATTTTCCACTACCGGCTGAATAGGCCTGTTGTAGCTTCATCTGATTTATAATCTAATTTAAGTCTAAGAAACAACATCCAGTCCCCAGCCATTAATTTATCAATGTGAAGGGGTAAACCCATATTTTAATAATAATGATTGTTATGGGAGAAAAAGGTATGCCATTTTTTGAATAAGGAATCAATATCTATTTAACAAAAATATAATCTTACAAATTAATGATTTTCTTTTAAATTTAATCTTATAAAGTTATAATTAATCATCTCACTTCACACATAAAATTGTAACAGAAGAAAAATCAGAAAGAGGTTTTATTGTTCAATGTTCATTATTTTATACGTGTTCAAGATTACTATATATAATTTTAAAACTAAACTGTTCATAATATATTATACAAATTATTGTGTTAAATATGGCCTTAGAGCTTTATATTATTTAAATTGATTGCTTGATGCACATCTTAGTTATAATGTAATGCAACAAGATATAATAATCATTTATTCCATTTCTTATCAAACATCAAATTAAAACATCAATTGAATCTAGCTCATTTATTTGTAATTGGCTGTTAATGGGTATTTTTGTATGATACACATGCTCTTTTTTTCTCACTCACAATTTTTTTTATATCTTATTTGCTATACCGGTATCAATTTACACACATTTTTCTAACATATTTTGAATTACATGAATAATTGGGATTGTTCCAGAATGAAGAGTTAAAAACCCCCCTTCATGTTGCTATTGAGAACCAAAATCCTTCCATAATCTCCTTGCTACTATGTCATCCTAACATTGATTTAACTCTTCGAGACAAAAGGGGTCTAACACCATTTGCCACTGCTCTTACATGTCGGAACATCAAAGCTGCACAGGCCATCTTGGTTAAACTACCAACAGCTGCAGA
Organism: Timema cristinae; assembly: GCA_039000515.1. Classification (NCBI taxonomy): domain Eukaryota; kingdom Metazoa; phylum Arthropoda; class Insecta; order Phasmatodea; family Timematidae; genus Timema; species Timema cristinae. The sequence continues at coordinate 85,612,341 of JBCFYV010009882.1, forward strand.
ACAGGTTAGCCAGTTAAATAGTTTCCTTAGAGCTTAATTTTTGAATATTTGTCGGGTTTTTTCTTATTTTTTGGCTCTATACCTTACTATATATCAACAAAGTCCAACTAACCGAATGGAATGGAACTACATTTTAGGGAACTATGCTATCTTTAACCTTTTGAAATACTTAAAGACAACATTGTTGAAGAATCATCCTTGGGCCAGCATGGCATCCTACCCATTTATTGCAGCATGTTTTTATTTACACTTTGTTTACCCTGAATGATAGCAAGATTACTTTGATGGCTTACATTATGGTGGAGCTTATTAGATAAGCAAAACTCTAATTGGTCTAGGTAAAAGTACAGTATTAAAGCAATATGGCCCTATCTTAGAAGCTGCACCATAATGTAACGTATCAAGTTAAGCTTGCAAACTTTCAGGTAACTAAGTATACATATTTTATTTCCAGAAATCAAATTTAGGTAGAGCTAAAAGATTTGCATTTGAGCCTGAATTAGAACCTGTTAAGCTTAGCTAGTAAGAAGTAAATACACAAAGCAATAAGTAGAGTCTTCAGATATAAATCCAACTGTATATTTCCTAATGTGTTTTTATTTGTTTCTGGCCAAATAGTTTGACAACAAAGGCTATAACTTCCTTCACACAGCTATCCAGAAAGGTGACGTGGAAAGTGTGTTGTTTTTATTGTCTATACACGTAGATATAAACTCCCGTGTTCAAGATGTCACTCAGACGCCACCACTTCATTTAGCTGCTCAATTAGGAACAGAAATGATAATACGAAGTTTACTATTGGCAGGAGCAAGGGTAAGAGATTTATCATAGGCCGTCATTGTATACATTGCCAAATTATTTAACTTTTATAAAATTTCATGCTTCTTATTGCTCTATAATGTCAAAATCTAAATTTACTAGAGATATCCATGATTTCAAGATAATGACCAAATAAATATATGTTTAAATAGTTTGTTAAATCAAATGAAAAGCTATATTGAAGGTTTAAATCCATTTTTATTAAATTAAAATATGAATTAAAATTTAAATACCCGAGTTAAAATTAAATATATAATTTAAGTTTAAATATCATAAAAGATTATTTTAAATTTTATATCTAGTTTAAATATTATTAATAGTAATTTATATTTGTATTTATTTGAATTTAAAATTATGTTTAAATATCAAGTTAAATTTTAATTAAAAATATAAAATATAACTGAAAAACGAATGTAAATTAAAATTTGATATTAGATTTGATTTAAAATTTAATCAATTAAGCTACAATATTTTTAAGGGAATTCCTTTATACTTTCAGACATGTTCTTGGGCTAGTTTAATACATTTTTTGAATTTTCAAATTATAACAAAATATTTTAAATCTTTTTGCTATTAAATTTTAGATAATCTATATGTGAATCTCATTTTAACCACACAGGCAGATGATCATGATGCTTACCGCCAGACAGCTCTACATGTCGCAGCAGCAGCTGGTCATGAGGCTGCTGTTTCTGCCTTGCTTCAAAATGGATCTAATTTTAATGCAACTGACTCGAATGGAGACAATGCTTTGCACATAGCAGCAAGAGAAGGACACTTGTCAGTAGCTAGAGTATTACTGACAGAGTCAAGTCTTGATGCTGAAACTGTCAACATTAAAGGGCAAAATCCTTTACATGTCTTGTCAAGATATTCTCGAGAAAATTCTTCTGCCATGGGTGAATTGTTTTTAGAGTGTATGCCAAACTATCCTCTGAACCAACCAGATTTAAATGGAAACACAGGTATTTTTAATTGTACTCTTTATTGTATTTTAAATTGTAAATTTTTAGCTATATATTAAATTCAATAAATGTATGTTACAGCTACCAATATTTACTTCATTGTATTTTTTTCTGTTAGTTGCAATTGTCTTGCAACTCGTCATGGCTATCCACATGTTGACAACCAAAGTTTACTAAAACTAGGGAGTATTTGATGTTATAAAATTTACCTCAATTTATCCATTACTAAGCTTGTGAAAGAAAGTTAAACAATGGCAGCTCATCCTTAAGGCCCAAATATGTGAACCCTCCTACAAAACAAAGGTTAAATAAATAAATGTTCGCATTTTAAAATGTTAATACTATTACCTTTTTTGTAATATACTCTTTAAGTGTTTTTTTAACTACCAGCTATCTTGGGGAATTTAACGCGCCTTAAAAGGTACGTCCACCAGATGATATGCTTTTCCTCCCAAACAATCACCTCTTTGCCTTAATCATTCTTTTAATTCTTTTCTATGGTGTCTCTAGTGTCGAGTACATTAATAACCCTCTTTCCTACCTAAAATAAAACAAAAACATTTCTTAGAATTGACTCGTTTAAGCAATATACAGTAAACAGAAATTATATTAGTTACTTAGAAAATATTATACTCAAATTCTTGAAATAGACAACTGCAATTGTATGCGAGATGATTATAAAAATATATTTCTTATTATAAATTTAAAGACTTTGTAAATTACACAACTAAGATATTTTACAAAAATACAAATCTTTTGTGAAAGAAGTAAACTAAATTAATAATTTTTTTACAGACTGCTTGTAAGTAGTAGCAAGTAATTCTACCCATTCAATCCAGTGAAAAATAATGACCTGGACATGGGAATCGAATCCGGGACCTTTGGTATGTGATATGTCACAACTGGTTAAAATATCAGCCACTCAGAACTAGCTACAATCACAGTCCATGGTTTCTAATAAGTGACAGTGTGGTGCCGTATACTTGATATTATTAATCTTATATCCAGGTGGTCATTTTTCATTTAATTAAATTTGATATAGCCATCAGGACTGATCCAGTGGATAACCATCATGTAACAGTTTGTCATACACATTAATTAATAATTCTACCTACTTTTTTCTTGGGATTACAATTTTTTAGCAATTTTAAACAAACTCTTTTTGGCCACTGGCCAGTCCAACTCATTAGTGTTGTTTTTCTTCCAGAGTTAACAATACAGTTAGACAAATGTGTCAGCCTTGTCTTGGGTGCCAATAATTGGGAGGTTAGTGTTTAAATTCTTGCTGGGGTATAGGATTTATGCTGTGTTTTCAGGTTTAAAATCTCGTTCCGGTGTACTGAGTATTTTTTTATCTAAATAGTATAATAGTATCCCAATACCTCTCAATGCAAATTTTAGTAAATTAATTCTTAACTTATATCTTTCTTAAACTAATCCCATTAGTGAAGATATGCAGATAATTCATGTAAAAATTTAAACATGATGCAAAAAATAAAACTCTTTGATAACTAAAACAGTTGGCTTTAGTTAAAGTGGTCTAAGCTTAGAAATCAATTTTAAATAAGATATACATTTTAAAATTAATGGACGCAGACATCATTTAATTTAATTTATTAAGTAATTTTCTAAGAGAAACTTAACCATTTATTGACTTGCAGCTTATTTGACCTGTATATTATGATTGTGTCATTTCAGCTTTGTTGTTGGCTTACATGAAAGGTAATGGCAACTTGTGTCGTATACTTGTGAAGGCTGGGGCATGCTTAGGTGCCATGAACAAGGATGGTGTAACGATTTTCAACTACCAAGTTGCAACAAAACAACTTCTCTACAGGTGTTTACCTAATACTTTTACATTATTATTTTGATGTTAAATTAAATTTTATAATACTAATATATATATATATATATATATATATATATATATCAAAATCAGAGTAAACAAAACATTTAAGCAAGTAATGAATTTTTAATATTTGTTCAGATAGTTCTTCTTTGCCCTGGCTGTAAAAAAATAATTATACACTCACATTTATCCATGCAAATTGGCAAACCTGTCACAATGTGACACTACATAATTATTATTATTGTACATAACAATATCACAAAGTATATTTATTTGGCAACACTAGTTTAATACTTATGAATTTTCTCACAAAGCTATTTCTCATTTTTTCATTAAATAAGTTGAATAAAGTTCTAGAACCAATTAAGTAAAAGTGTGTCAAGAACTCTTTAGTGTCTTTCACAAAATAGATCCCTTTTATTAACAACAGTTGCTAGGTCAATTGTTGTATTACACAACGTAACATTTGAAAGTGAGAAAAATATGAAACCAGATTTTGATGTAAATGACAAATCTTGTAACACTTAACCACGTTAAATAATTTAAACCAAAATTTGGGAGGGAAAGGAGGAAACATGTTAGGGAAAAAACAATTAACTTCTTAGGTGGCCGCATGGTCTAAAACACCACTCCCACAGTAGACTAGACTGCTGATGACAGGGAGATTGAGGTTTGAATCTATCGAGTGTATTGAAGGTGGTTTTTCCAATACTCCCTACACACAAATGCTGGTGCACTTATTAAATTAACCTTCCTCATCCCTAAGACCATTAGTGTAATAAGTACACTTGCATATAACCCGAACGGGTAGTAAGACGCGATGCTAAAAAAAAGTACACCTGTCCAGCCGTCATTGAAAACCCAAACTAGATCTGATTGACATTTAGTATGTATGCCCATGGCACCCCGTTTTTAAGACTTTCAAATGGAAGATAAGTGTGTCTTAGAATCGAAGAAATATGGTATATTCAATTCAATTTGTGTGTATCTGTCACTGATAAAGTAGGTGTACAGTGTGTACATTCTATTTAATTGAAATAACATTTTAAAAACTGACAATTTTTCACCAACTTTGGCCATCTTTTTCGGACTCATTAAATTTTTTTAAGATACTTAAAAAAATTTTAACAGCCCATCATCTCTAACAAAGTGTGGTTCTCGCTTTGCTTTTTCTATCTTCTGTACAAACCAATTGTGATGCATTTATCTTAATTCCAACCTCCTTATACCATGTATTTAAATAGTTTGCACAAGTAGCGACTGTAAAAACTATGTTACTGGAAGAAAAATAAGGAAAGAAATGGCTATATTTTTTTTAACTATAGGGAAGAAAATGTATCATTATATATTCCTACAGTAATAGATAAACTAGAGATAGGTCGAATCCACTATTTTTCGGATCCTAATCTACATTTAATTCTCGAATATTGAATCCGAATTCTAGCAAATTATTAGAAATTTTAATGGTTTACAATTAGACCTACATTACACAATACCTAAGCTGTAAATTAAGATTTATTTCAATCATGCTTTCAATTTTAATCAACTCCAACCACCCCTTGTAGAATACTGGCTAAAATCCAGCCAAATTAAACAATCTAGACTCATATTATTGTTTAGAAATCAAATCAATCAAAATTTGAGTGTCTTTTAAGTTATTTTTAAAAGTGTTGATAGAATGAGTTAAGTTTCTAAACAAACTGATTAGGCCTAGTTACCTTTTGATCAAATTTAATCATATTGAGGTATTATAACTTATTTTGATAAGAAAGCTAAAATAAAAAAACAGATTTAAAAAAAAACACAACATGCTTAACAATTAAACATACATTGGAAATAGTGAACTCAATAATGCCCAAGTATGTATTATTATTACTATTTTCTTTTATATCTATTTTGTATATTTGCTTAGAAAATAAGAAATATATTCAATCCTTGCGATATATCAATTTCTGAGAATACATTCTATTTAAAAAATGAACATATTTTTACAATGACTTCAATAACATATTTGAAAAAAATAACCTCTTAGTTAAAACCAATTTTTAAAAATTTATGAATTAGCAAGTTGTTATGTGATTCTTAAACCTTGATAGCACACACTAAGTAATCAGATTACCCAAATTGATTTTAAACAAATAATTGATATACAATACGTAAGCCGGTAGGCATAAATAAACAGTCTTATCGGTGTCTAACTGTTGACAGTATTTATTTTTCATGAAACCCAACAAAATATCTAACTTAAGGCGTGTATAAAATAAATTGGGGTTATTTGCATAGTTATAGATAATTAAAACCAGTTGGTTAGTAATAATTAAGTCATGTTTATTTAATCATCACTCTGGCCGCTGGCGAGTAAACATATACATCATGGTGGCTGATTTTGTATCGTGTGTAATGTGTTCTTATTTCGCTTTTTTAAAACAAGCTGTAATTTGTTTTATTTATTTCAAGTTTATTTGTAATTCTAGTTTTGATTTTCAGTTTTTGAAGAGCTTTAATGTGTTACTTAAACTATTTACAAGATTGTTTGTGAGGTGAAAGTTTCAGAAGTAAGCATGTGCTGAAACGGTTGAGTCAATTTTTCCCATAGGGGGGAAGGGTAGGGTATCAGGCACCATAAATTTTCTATAATGATGAAATTGTGTGTACACTTTTTAACATTGAGCTATGTCAACAATAATTGCCCATCCAATTGTCATTAATTTAAACCTCAATCCTATCACTGAGCTATAAAAATGGGTAAGTTCTTAAATAAAGATGATTAATTAAGATGTCCACCCAGTTTAATATACCGGAATTTTGTTTATACTTTCAGGATTCTAGACCATTTGTCTCAAGAACCAACCTGGGCTGAAAGCGATATTTGTCTCGAATGTGGAGTTAAATTTGGTCTTACAATGAGAAGACATCATTGGTAATTTGACATTTAATTATAAATTTAATAAACAGTCTGTTATTAATAATATATTATTTGAACAACTAGATACACTTCCTATTGAGTTTAATATTAGTATTAGTTGCAGATCTATTTTTCAGTTTGTTGAGAATGAATCAAAAATACAAGCATGAAGGCATGTATGGAAGCTTAATAAAAATGTAAATCTGTCAAAGTTATAGTTCCGAAAATGGAAATTAATATGTGCACTGTGGGCCACATGTAAAGTGTAGTTTATTCTAATCTGGCAATCAGAGATTCCAACCAAAACACTGTATAGCGGAAATATTTATATTCACACTTAGGTTTTACTATTGTCTTCCTATATATGGTTTATGTATTTTGTCAAAATTATAAATCATCCAGGACTCTTAACTGTTATAATTGATAGCCCTAACGTTATACTATCATTTTGGGAATAAATTTAGATTTTGATAGTTGATTGGTTAATTTAAATTGTAATATTTATGTATACCACTTAATTATTTGATTTTTGTTTACAATCTACACAATTTTAGCATAAATGTAGCTACAACTAATATTTCATATATGTTTAAATGTTGTAACCCATAGTTTTAATAATTACCTTAACTTAGATTTAAATAGCTACAACCAAAATCCGACACCTTAGCTCAGTCGGTAGCATGTCTCTCTGCCGAGCTAAATGTCCGGGTTTTGATTCCCAACATGGCAAAAAAATTTATCAGTGGTGAAATTTGGGTTTACCCTTTCATAATGATGAATTACGTCCGGGGACTGGATGTTGTGCCTATCTTATTATAAGGCATATGAAGCTACAACAGGCCTAGCAAGCGGGTGGTGTAAAATATATGGCTTTAATAAAAAACTAACCCATGCCACAGGCTGGAAACAGTAGCAGATTTAAAAAGCTTTAACCAAAGTATGTTTAAGTAAGTTGTGTTGACTTAGCCTTTCAACCACAGAAAATTAGCAAAATTATTTTAATCATAAATTGAGCTTTCTCGGACAGTACATATTCGACTATCCCAAACGTATAAATTGTTGCGTTGATATACAAATGAAAACAGGTACAATGTGGGGTTAGAAATGGGTTAAAGGCTAGTAAGGAAAATTTACCCTCCCTCCAAGGTGTTTTGGTTTATTGGTGACCCTAACTCATTAATCTTTCTAAATTCTGCTAATATTTTTTTTTTTCATTTATCTCTTTATGTTTTGATGAAAGTTAAAAAACACATAAATAATGTTAAACGTGTATCACCTTCAACACACTATTCATATTTTTCAATGTGATTTTTTGTTTTCAGCCGACACTGTGGACGCATATTGTGCAGCAAATGCTCAGATCGAGATGTTCCAATACTAAAATTTAACTTGAACAAACCAGTTAGAGTATGCTTTGTTTGTTTTGATGTTCTTCAAGTTGGCAGTAACTGAATCAACATTTAGAGAGGACCAACTAATAATATGTCCAGTTCACAATTTTTTAGATCATAATTGTCGAGAGCTGTTTATACATTTTGATATAAATTGAAAAAAAATAATGGAAAAAAAGTGTAACCATTTGCATTTTTAAAACAATGGTAGCTTTCAATAGTTGTACATTATATATTGTAGAAAAAACGTGTTATCTATTGTAATTAACTATATTCATCTAAATAGAATTAATTAAATACCTATTAATAAGTTCTGTACATAAAAACTGCCTTCACTAAATAAGACTTTAACATTCAGCAGATTTATTGATATTATGTTAGAAATATGATTATACACAGGGTAAATCAACACATTTCAATGATAGGTTCGGTTTATTATATTGAATATAGGGCTAGCTTATTTTTACCTAGCTAAATATATTTTTGTACTTTTTACAGTTTCAATAAAATAATGTGAGTGTTCAATTTTGTGTGAGACTACCATCACCATATTAAATATAGTTGTCAATAAATTCTATTAGTTTAAGACAAAACAAGCGAATAATGTATGAGTAGGCTCTATATAAGTGTTTAAATATATACATATCTATCTTATTTTTCATATTTCTTACTTGATACTTTTGAAAGATCCCAATCAAGACAAAATGTATAGATAACCATATTTTAAGTTAGTTTATTAGTTATTGGTTTTCAAGTTATTCTTCCCTAAAACAACCAACTCTTTAAAATGCTTCGAAAATATTAGTTCTAAAAATGATCACAAAGATACAATTTACATAACCACGAATTTAATAGGGCACTATTAATTTAAAAAGTATCACATTACTTACACATTTTAATAATGGCTCCAAAAACATTTATTCCTCATTTAAATCGTCAATATACAAAAAGTGTTACAACTGTGTTTTTTTAATTTAATCGTGTACCATGGATAAAATAATCAGCAAAAAACTAAACTTTTGGGATGAATTTAAACCACTCTTTTTAGAATGGTTAGAATAAGAGAGTTGACTTTTGAAGCTCTTCCTCATTTACTCATTTCTCTTCAGCTTCTTCATCATTTTCTATGTTGGAAAAACCTTGAAAAGATTCCCCATCACCATTATTATTGTCGTCTTGTAGATAGAAGATACCACATCTCGGTTAATTGTTATTTTCTTGCTTATAGGATCAATAAACCTGTACCTCTTGGTATTTTCACAATGCCCAAAAATTGTTAATTTTTCTGACTTAGGATCCCGTTTCTTCCGTAGTGACTTAGGTATATGGACATTGGTTTCACATCCGAAAATTCTTAGATGTGACAAGTTAGGTTTCCTATCACTACATACCTTATGAGGGGTATTCTCTCAGAATAGTTGCAGGCGACAGATTTGTAAGGTAAGCTGCCGTTGATACAGATTCGTCCCAATAGGGCTTTGGGAGGCCTGCGTTTAGGATCATTGTCTGAGCCTTTTCAACCAGTGTCCTGTTTGCCCTCTTTGCCAGCTCATTCTGTGCAGGACTGTAACTAACAGCTGATGGATGAATCCAGAAGAACTCTTTTTCTGTTTCATATTCTCGTTAACATATTGGCCTCCATTGTCTGGGCGAATCTTCTTGATCTTCTAACCCATTTCGGTCTCAACCATTGTCTTTATTTCAGAAAATATTCTATTAATCTCAAACTTATCTTTTATGAAGTAAACAAATATTTCATGAAAGTAATCATGAACAAAAGTAAGGAAATATTTACATCCCCCAATAGATGTCATCTTCATCCAACCGCACATGTTTGAATGCACTAATAGAACAGATTTACTGTATATTTTGCTTCTCTTGAACGAAAATTTTGCCGGCTTACCCATGTTGCATAGTTCACAGGGTTCATCAACTAAATAGTTAAGGTACATACACTCTGAAATTTGTATTAGTTTCTTAATCCCTTTCTGATTGAGGTGACCAAGTCGCTTGTGCCACAAAAATATCCTTGGATTGTGTGTAAAAACTGTATTCTTTTGCTCACTATATTCGGTTTTTAACATGGGCTTTACCAACTAGCCCGCCATCACTGTTATTAACATAACCTCCTGTTTGGTCATATCCTACTTACTGTATGACCTTTCTGGATTATTTTACTAACTGATAATAAATTCATCATCGAGTTTGGAATGTCCAACACATTACTTGCTTCTACTTCTACATTAGTGTAATTTACATTAAATTCTAAATTAATAGTCCCTGACACTTCTATGACTAAATTGAAATTTTCAGCAGTTTTCACCTTAGTTTCAGTTGGGGTTATGTTGGAAAGTTTATTTAAATTGTTTGTAATATGAGTTGATGTGCATGAATCAGAAATCCATGATCCATGTCTTCTCTATAGGCCAAAAAAGCTTTCTTACCTTTGGCAGTAGAAGTCTTTTCACTAAAATGATCACTGTGCCTTACCATACCTTGATGATTACTATCCGTATTCTGTTTACAGTAGTTGGCAAAATTGCTAGGATTCCCACAACTAAAACACTTCATAAAGGGTGTTTTTTTCCTTTAACTTTATGATATTATGATATAAACAAAGTTGTTTCAATAGTCAAAGTAGAATAGTTCACTTTGATCTCTTGCAATAACTTCACTTTGATAAAAATCACCCATAATTTTTGTACCAGAACTTTTGAGGGCCATTATCTTTAGCTTATAATTGTCAGGTAAACCAGCAAGATGTATTGACCGTACCCATTCATCATTTACAGGGAATCCCATCTCATTCAATTTGTATGGAGTTGATACAATCGTGTCACATTATTTATCCACAGACTTACAGTTGCTAAGGTCAGTACTAACTAGTGTTCTTAATAGCCCCACTCTTCCATACAGGCCTTAGTCTTCGAATGCTTTTTCCAATGCATTCCATCTTTCATCTTTGTTCTTGGTATTCTTTATGTGAGAATAATTTTTTTTTTTTCCATGAACAATATTATTCTTTATAGGGCTTTCCTTTCTTTACTATTCCAAGAGACTATTTTAAATGCATCTTCTGTCGTGGGAGGTTGTGTTTCTATCACTTGAGCAGATTACCATGGTCTAGTTAAGCTTGCATTGCAAATTTATAGCTGGAGTAAATTTCTCTGTTGATTAGTTTTTCTACTATTGGCAATCCAGTTGTAGAACCCCTCATTTTTACAAATTATAGTGTAAAACTTTCTAGAAACTAATGTTTGTACTCATGCTAACTCTTAAAGTAAACACCAAAAACGAAATCACCTATTTCGTCTCTTTTCATTTTATTATGTCACTTGCACAGTGTAAAACTTAGCTGATGCATGAATTTTCCATCTCAATATTACTTATTTATTTATTCTCTGGCATTTGGAACTCGAAAGTTCATTGTTGCACTTAAAAAAAATATGCCATCCTAAGCTAGTTCTATCCAGTCCAACTCATTACACCATATCTATTTTAGGTCTATTCTAATGCTATTCCTCCATCTGCCTCTAGGTCTTTCCAATGGTTTTTTTCTCTATTGTGTTTACCATTCAATACCCTGAACATGGTTCTAGATTCTTCCATTCGCACTGCATTCCTGCCCACCGTAATTTGCGAGATTCAATTATCCTAACAATGTCTTGTTATGAGTACAGGGTATGTAACTAATCATGATGTAACCTCTTCCCTCCCCATTATTTTAATCGTGTAAGGTAAGAGACCTTGTTTGCTCACTATCACAGTTTGTGATTTTATATTGTGCATAGTTTGGTTTTGATTTTCGCACCACCATCATGTCCCCAACAGCATTCAAAACTTTTTAGAATTTAATTTTCTTAAGAAACTAAAACTAAATAGAACATAAGCTTCCTTAATTATTGTTACATCTTTTACAAAATTAAGGAAAAACATAGGTGAAGTCTCATCTCAAATATTTATTGAGAGAGTAAAACCATCTTGATTGTAGTGTTTTGCTTAGCATTTTAAACAGTTTAAATAAGCCACAGTATTTCAATTGACAAAAGTTTAAACAAACCAAATATTACTGGCTTGTAATATTTTAATAGCAAATTAGTCTGCCAGTATTAAGACCCATTAGATTTGATATGTATTTTTATTTTATCCTTTTGTTGACTGTAATACAGTTTGAAACTAAATATCATTGTGTACCGTGAATACAAATCAACATAGCCACCAACCTCCGCCACCTTAAGAGAGTGTATACACTTTACTCCATTTCACCGGTAAGTCAGCGCCTTGTATGAACACTCCACGCGCATAAACACAGAACACTGCTCATCGTCCGAGTTTGGCTAGGAAACAAGATTGAAGTGGCGTGTGACCCCTGTTCGCTTGTATGTATCCCTGAGTTAAAGACGCTGCGCATATGCTAAAGCTTGGGAAAAGAAGCCAGAAGCGCTATCACATGTCTCCCTACCCCCTCATGATCACCCTCACGACGTTGTGTGCAGGTGTCGGTGAGAGGACCATTTCTGACTTGCTGTGAATGACTTCATTGGTCATGTGATATTGCCCTACCAAATTTCCCCACTGTTCAAACTCTAATATAAGCTAGTACCAGAATGGAAAATCACTCTTTTATGCTAATAGGAATTAGGGGCAACAACATGTAAGTGATCGTTATTTTGGAGAAGTTTTTTTATATTATTTTTATTGAAAACTAAGGATCGGCTAAATTTTGTCAAAATCATGTAGGGCTTAAATTTGGTTATTTTTGGACCTTTTTTTTTTTAACTAAATTTAATTTCTATTAGTATTTGTTTTGGGTACTGACATATTATGGTCTTGAACCTTTTGGATCCAAGTTCGGATTATGCACTTTAATTCTGTTTCTATATGTGTAGTTTTGAAGTAAGTCCGTGTGTTGTTAATGATTTTTGTATCATAATTTTGTTATACTTAAAGTTATTGGGGAATACATTAGATATTTTTATAATGTTAGAATGTTATTGTTAACAGAGCTGATAGGTTAGAAACTACTTAGTTATTTTCCTGCCTAAGCTACTCTGGCTTCGCGGATTATTGGATGAGGATAATCATATTTCTGATTCAAATTAGGTGTAGTGCTATATACGAGCAAAACTCTACAAGTATCTTATAAAAGTATGTTTTATTATGACGCATATGTAAAATGTTTAGACTTTCAAGTCAAGCTTAATATCATTTATTTAGAGTTATCTTTTGAACGACTTAGCCCTTATGGGTAGGGGATAGGTTGTGTCCATGTTAGCTTTCTAATTTGCGTATTATTTGCAACTATCGACCTTGTTTGTATTTGAACTGATGATGTTTTCAAACGATAAATATTTCTAATGTAGTTAAATGCGATTTGATCACTTTCTTTTAAAGTTGTTTGGTAGACTTAAATATATTACTTCTTGACATATATTATGGATTTTGTCTAATATTGTGCATTGTCCGTTATCTCTAAAGTTTATATAATTTTCCTTTTTGAGACTTACTCTATTGTCTGAGAATAAATCAGACTTTTGGCCTGTGTTAATTCCATGTTATTTGTTTTGTATTAAGATTAATCAATACCGTAACTCCCTCAATATCATTTGTCGAATGCTCATCTTTATCAATGTTAAGATAGCTAGTTCTGGATACTTGGGCTTGGCATATTTGAGAGTAGGTCAAATAAAGATCCCTGGCGATCTGCATTTTCTTATTCTTTGTCTTGCAACCTTTTCTCTATGGCTGGTGTCTTGAATATACATGGCACATATGTTCTAGTATCCTGAGTGCTTAGTGAAAACAGTTGAATTGCAATATATATTATTATTATTACTATCAAAGACTAGTGCATTATCATGGTTTTATGGGTATGATTAAAATGACTTGATACACAGTTCATTTATAAGGATATTCTATTCAATATTTTCATACATGGTACTTTTTACTATGTTTAACAAAATGAGTGGCCATTTGTTTGGTTTCTTAATATGAATGATTAACTGTCATATTTGTGGAAGGGATATATATAATATCAACATTCACCTTATCTCTTTCACATTTTGACATTTAATATTTATATAATTATATTTTGTGTGGGTGTGTTTCTTTTCTTCTATCGTAATCCTATAGTTTGATAAGACTAGCCTATATTTATTTTATATGTATATTACTATTTTGCAAATTTGTTAATTACTAATTCTTTAATTCAATAAAACATTACAAATTGTTTGAAACAAATATTGCTATTACCATTCCAGACTCCTACACTATTGGAGTTAATTCACCTATTATATGTTAAAAAATAAAAATATTAAAACTATTAATTTTCTGATCTGTTTCTAGTAAGAGTATTTTTATTAGTATTATAACTGTCCATGGAATCTATTTCATTTTTGGTGGCTCTAAAGTGTTGGTCCGATATCCCTGTTAGTCTAATTTTTAGTTCCAAAAGGAAAAATCAATGCACAATTTATTTATTGTCTACTTTTATTAGTCCTTTAAATCCGATTTGAAACATATCAAATCACTTCTCTGAAAACTTAACAAGGCATAATAGTAAAACAAGAATAATAAAACTATTCCCCTTGATTATTATATCATGGAGATATATTAAAACTAATCAACAATGCCTTAAAAATAAATGTTGCATATTATTAAAAATTAATATTTTGCTTACATTGTTAACTGTAGTAAGCAATATATAATTAAAGATCTTTAATGTATGTTTGATGACAAATAATTGTGGTATAGTTTTAATGAAACGCTAATGTATATTCATATTATCAGATTTTCTTATTCACAAATCATTACATCAAATTTCAAGAAATTTTTCATGTAACAAATATGATAAAACCAAGTTCTAGAACTAAACATATTTTAGTGATATGGCACTATATTAAATTTTGCATTTGAACAAAGTTCATTTTTGATAGATCATGTATTTAATAATTTTAGATAAAATAAACTATGGATAATCACCTTTCTCTACACTCATTCACTTTCATTTAGTGAATGCTTTGCACATACTTTTCAACTCGGTAATTTATGAAATTTAGTACAAATATATAGGTAGAATATGATTTATTTATTATGTATTAGTATCATATTTACATTGTAACAAGCTACAAGTTGGATGTAACAAGTTACGAGTTATGGCTAGATCGAATGGGGGACACTTACCGAACCTACTTGACGAGCTGCAGCACACGGGCACTAGCGCCGACCTCCTCACTCCAACCGATCGCCCGATAGACTAACGGAGCGTTCAACAGGCGCCACTAAGCGTCAAACCTGAGACTGGCCAGAAACAAAAGAAGATAGTTCCTTCTTCCGTCACACGTAGCGTCTAGATTGTTCAGCAAGTTGCTCGATCCATCTCGTCGTCCCGTTCTCTCGCTTCTCCTTCCTTCCCTCTCCTTGCGTCCCTCCCCTCTCTGTGAATTTAATTTTGTATATATATTGGTGCGCTGATGGTCTATGGTCACTTATTACATCACCAGCACCCGCCTCGGTGGCGTAGTTGGCTAACACGCTTGTCGTGTTTAGCTCGACTGCTGAGGATGGGGAGATCGAGGTTCGAATCTCGGTCGGGTGAACTGGGGGTGGTTTTTCTAAATGGTTTTCCATTCTACCTCCACGCAAATGCGGGTTCACTTCCTCTAATTAAACCTTACCAATTCCTAATCCATTAGCGTAATTAGTACTTAAAGCGTATAACCTGAACGGGTAGTAAGACGCGGTGCTAAATATAATAATAATAATACGTCACCAGCTGACCTAAGGTGAGAACGGTGATGTAGGGTCAGGGTTTATTGTTTTGTATCTAAATTCTCTTTCGGCGTAATGGGAGGAAACCAGTCAAAATTATTGTTCTGCACTTAACTCTTATTTTAAATATTAAACCTTGCTACGTCATGCACTTCTCGCAGTAGTTGAAAATGCTGTCGCCTTTCTGCCGTCTTTTTGGGCTCCAGCCCAAGTGAATTGCGCCTATTGACTTTGTTGATATATTTACATACTATTGAGTGCGCAGAGTCAAACTCTGCGTCTTGGGCTTACCACCCGTCTTGTAACTATTCATGGATTATGCTTATTATTAGGTGTCGTCTGGGTAAATACAATAAATTAGGATGCAGGGCTCTTATAGGATAGATTGGGACTTGGTCCACTGTTGATTGTTATTATTGCTACATTAGAGTAACATTATTGTTGAGGGTTGTTGGCGCGTAACGCCTAGCTTCTGCAGTGATCGCTAATGTGTTACGCGGGAGTTTTGAATATCCACAGCTTTAGAGCTCACCTTAATAGATTAGATAATCTTTGAGCCTAGAACCATTGGCTTTGATATTAATCATTTAGGATTGTTGTTTGATATGTATGATTATGTTAGTCATGCTTGCGCATAAGCATTTGCTGTTACTCTTTGTTACATTTCCCTACATGGTTGAGCATTGTTGAGTTATGGTCTCCGTACTCTAAAGGGATCTATTTCTATGTTAGAAAGGAAGATGCGCTTCACGCTCTATTTTTTTTGTTGGTGTGCTATAATTTTGTACTATTTCATTGTTTATTACAAAATAAAGATATGTTGTTAAAATGAGGCTATTTCACCTGATTTTCCAGTCATCCTCACCCTAGTATAGAAAAGGGGGGGTTGAAACATTACCTTAAATTGAATAAGTGATATTAAAAGATCTAGAGTGGTTTAATCTACTGTAGATCAAATTAAAGCACTCACTGATTGAAGCATATTTATAAAAGAAGGTAAAGGAAAGAGAAATAGAAACACACAGAAGGAATAAACTTGATGTCACATTTACAATGCAAAAAACAACACAGTTCACACTTTGCATTGCTGTCACTGGACAAAGAGGAAATCACTGCCTCTTTAATAAAAGCGAAATTACTATCCAATCCCTTAATATAGGTTTAATTCTATTGAAGCTCCTCATTAGTAAGTGTGAAACTCAGTATCCATCTTATGATAAGAGGGGAAAAAAAACAAAAGGGAAGAAAAGGAGATGGGTAAAGAATGTTTGGAATATGTAAAAGGAACAAATAACATAAAGGCCAAATACAGGAAATGAAAATGGGATGTGAATATAAAATATATCTCTTTAAGGAAAACCTCTTTTCTTTGAATGAAAGACGTTTTCACTTAAAGAGATGGAGACTCTATAAACATAGTGATTGATACAGACATCAAGACATGAATCATTGTTTGGTAATGATTTGAATGAATTGACTACAGTTGACCTATCAATAAAAAATGACAAAATCACCCCAAAAATTAATCAACCACTAACACAGTCGTGTTCCTACAAAAGATAGATTATACTCATGGATTTTGACACAACTTTTGGGACCATATTGAAAAAAAAAAAAAAAAATGCGCAATATTTTATAATACAGAAAAGGAAAACCTGAAATATAATTATTTCAGTCAAATAGAACCTAAAACATTGCCAACACAATTAATGGTTAATATATGAAACTAATCAACACTAACAATCTAATCACAACCAATATGACATGTGTACATATATACATTTTATCTAAATGCTCTTTAAGTTTAAAATTTCAAATAACTAAATTTATGTAAATGCACTCACTATACTGGTTCATCAAATTGTTTTATATCTAACATTCATTTCTCTTAAATATGTTTAATCCATTGCAATTGTAAATTTGATAAAACAAATATCTTACTTTCTCATACCAATCCCATTTATGATATTCTTTTAAGTTACATTTATTAAATCATTTTAAAGAATGTTGAAGAAGGAGCATATAATATGCAAAATGGAAGATATTTAGAAAATACTTGTTTAATTTATGTTATGGTTTGGTCTTGTTCAAAAACTATTATGGTAAATTATTGATAATAGAAAATATACAGATTGAGTTTGTAAAACCTATTTGACTGGTTTTACATACCTATTATATGTATTTATGCTCTATTATAAATTTATCATAATTTTTGACCAAGAATCCACGGGCATAGCTGGGGGTTTGGGGCAGCTCCCCTCCCTCCACGCTAAATCAAGTAAGTTAATAAAAAATACTCAAATAAAAATAAAATGTATGCGGGGGAAGTTAGGATATAATTAATTGATTTTGGAATCCTTTAAATATGGCAACACATACCATAGCACTATGCCTTTATTAAGCTCTTCTCTTACTCTAAGTTGATCAACCTGTACTTTGAATCAAATTTTCCAATGTGCTCAGTATTGTAGTTTTCAATGAGCATTTTGTGAGCATCGTTAGAGGGTCTGGGAGATTATCACTATAAGGAAATGGCAACATAAAGAAACAGGCATTCCACCTACATTCTGCTTCCACCAAAGTTCGAAAGAGGGAATGCAAGTATCTGATCTCTGCCATCGATGTCTATTCCTAATGGGAATAGGCTGTATGCATCAAAGCTAAGCTGGAGAAGAATGTTACTGCAGCTATGGTCAACATCCTTCGGGCAGGTGACCATAAACAGTTTACATCCTGTAAGTCATCTACATACGGATAATGTCCTATAGTTGTACATCATCACTTTTAAAGCTCACATGGCAAGGAAGAGAATCAATTGCTATTCAATGTACAGCAACATCAAAGCCAATGTCTTAGAACACTTTGATCAAACGCTCAAGAACAAGATTGTGATGAGATTCATGGCTAATCATGGTGGCTACAGACAGGGAAAACCTGGAAAAGTCAGGGAATTTTTGGATGACAGGGAAAACAGGGAAATGTCAGGGAATTTAACCAAAAATAAGGAAAAGTCAGGGAATTAAAAAATATGTCTAAAATATCCCATTAATTTCACAACTAGACACTAAAACAAAAGTTAATAATACCTAAATTAAATAACATTTTAATTTTTAAAATAACTGATAAAACCTTTTATGTTTAGTAGATATAAACTTTTTTTTAATATGTGATCAATAATAAATAAAACTAAAAAGTCATCATCCACTATTAAAACTGGAAAAAAGTACTCAGGAAAAATCAGGGAATTTTGTGAAATATGTTTTGTAGCCACCCTGCTAATGGATCAATATTATCGATTCTTCACTTAACGCAGTTAGTCGATTCTCTACTCGACACATATAATCGAACAATACACTTGACCTTCAATATGAAGCCAATAGATGTTAAGGATGGCAGACTTTTATGTACCATCTATCTACACGCCAAAACTAATTATCCTACTCAGAACAAGTTTAAAGTAGGTGATATTACTCATATCAGTTAACATAAGGATGTTTTGACAAAGAGGTATAGAACAAACTGGCACATGAAACTGTTCAAGATAAGTAAAAAGCGTTGAGACGAATCCTATGACCTTTCTACTCAAAGAAATGAGAATTAAACCTTTCGAAGGAACATTCTACACCAGTAAGCTTGAGAAGACATAACATCCAGACGTGTATTTAGTGGAAAAGCTCATCAAACAAATGGGAGATAGTGCGTAAGTCAAATGGCTAGGGTTTTACTGTACACACAATTTGTGGATCGACGCGGCCAACATTGTCTTAAAAGAGGGTAGGAGAACAACTGCTTCTCATCTCCTCTCTCTTTCTGAAAGTATAAAGACATGCGTGAATGAAGAATTTCATCGCATTGGAAAATGGTTAGCTGGCTAGGCGATAGGTTGGAGGATATGAGTGGGATAGAGATCGTGGACAGAGGGTTAACATACTACATTGAGGAGGACAAGAAAGGCTACTGCGAGTTGTGCAATGATTCACTGGCTGGGAAATCATAATTCGGGGATGTGAGAGTCCCACCAGTCCATGTAGGCCTGCTCTAAGTTCTGCTTTGTGTACAAGCTGGAGAGTATTAGTATTCCTTAGATCCTGTAAACACAGCACTTTGAGGGAGGAGGACTTGCTGGATGAAGATACATTGTGCATAGCGTTATACTGTCAAGAAGGAAAAATATGACTGTCTAAAGAGTTTGCCGAAACTCAAGAAGGGTTGAACCTAGAACGTGAGTCGTTAAGAAGGAGAAAAAAAATTAAGAGTATGTGACTTAAAAATCCAATATCATTGTGTAGAGAGTTCGTCTACCCATTAAGAACTTTTGGTGGGAAGTTATAAGCTGGTTTAATGCTTCCCAACCAGGTATATTGTATCGAGGAGGGGATACATAACTTTACAAGCGATAGTGCCTGATAACATAGAGAGCGAACCTAATGGTGATGAAGGTGCCTTCCAAAGACTCAGTGTCACTTGAGAGAGGAAAAAAAAAACTATTCTGTCCTGTATGTGAGAAATAACCTATCATTTTGGTTTGTACAATGATAATTTTATGTTAAAATAATGAATATATTTAAACTAGCCCCCTTCCCCATAAAAAAATATTGTAAAGAATCCTATAAAACAAAGCTTCAAATCATCCATCATGTTAATATAAAAACAAAACTTTTTTTTTTACTTTACTTTTTTAAATACAGTCCTACCATCACTGTATAGCCCCCTACCTCATTTTATCCTCCCTCCTATTTTCAACTCATTCCTCTTTCCTCCCCCCTTCACCAACCCCCTTTCCATTCAACAACTTTTTTTTTCCCTACGACTATATAATATAGTATCGACATTTTTATGAGGAATAAATTTAATTTTTTTTTAAATGAAACATAGCCTATATTACTCGCTGATAATGTAGCTTTATATTGGTGAAAGAATTTTTAAAATTGGTCCAGTAGTTTTTGAGTTTATCCATTACAAACAAAAAATCAAATCTTTCCTCTTTATAATATTAGTATAGATAATCTACATTATTTATTTATTCTTAGCATATTAATAGGGCTTATGGTGAGAGAGACCCTATCTTATTTGTTTTTACAGTGATCAATTTCTATGCTAACCTTAGCTTATTAATAGGGTATATGCTAAAGGAAAATCTGCGAAGCAAAAACATTATTTTACATGAAAAAATGTTAAGGAATATATATTATTTACCTTAGCCAAATAAACACGTATTCACACTGAAAGGGCTGTGTGCTAACTGTCCACCGGCTGTGTTGTGCTGCAGACAATCTTGAATAGGTAATTTCCATATGAGTGCCCTTGTAAGACTGTTGTTTGATTCACACTGAGAGGGCTGTGCGCTGACTGTCATCTTGAATTGATTCAAATGTGTTCTCCCAAGGTCACGGTCCAGCACTGTAGGCGAACAGCCCTGTCAGTGTGAATTTAAATCCGGGCGACCTATGGTCGACCATGTGTCATTTCTCCTTGTTCGGCTTATTCTGGCAAATGTGAACTTACACAAATGTTCTTATCTACAATCTGACAATGTCTGGAGAATATTCCAACACAACCATTGTGTGCAATTATTATGGCTGAAGGAAACTTAATTATTTTGGTACAAATATATAATTTTCAACATAAAGAATATGAAGATAATCTCGTAAAGAAGCTATATGGAAGGAAATAGCGGGAAAAAACTCATTATTTAAAGTAACTATGGTGACGAAACAACACAGCTGGCACAAAGTCTTGTGATAGTGAATAGTAGTGACACAACACAGCCCTCTCAGTGTGAATCTGTCTTTAGGGGTCTATGGTCAGAGAGAATCGATAGAGATGGAAGATACCAGCAGTGGAAGAAGGGGTTATCATGGCTAATCGCTGAAGGGAAGGGTAAATCCCAAACGAGGTAGGGGGGACATTTGGGAACTGGTAGGGGGTGCCCTCAAACTAACACCAGGTATCCATCCCATGCCTTGTAGTGATATACAGGTAGTTTGCCATAATATAGTGGTGGCAAGGAGAAGGTATTTAATTGTTTGCCCTCAGAATGAGGAAAACCTTACACTTAGAATAACATGTTTTTGGTCTCTCATGGACATCTAGTATGTAATCTGCACTTTATATTAATTGGTTATCATTGTATGAGAATTCTCAGCCCATAAACTTCAAATTGACTAAATCATTTTACAAGTCTGGCTAGTAGCTTGTGAAATATATATTTAAAACCAAGAGTGGTCATGTCTAGTGAGGCTCGTGGTTTTGGAAAAACTTGGGCATATGGCATTACTAATGAGTAATATCGGTACCACAACTTTTCAATACATTGGGTTAAATTACCCTAGAGATGAAAATGGCAACTTTGACTCTCTAAATAGTGAGCTCGATAACCAGATCTTCTATTAACAGTTGCAAAAAATTCCAAAATGAAGAATCAAATTGAGAAGGTGGTATAAACTGACACATTCTTCCCAGAAAAGGTATAATATATTAGAATGGGAAGTGTTGAAGGGAGAAGGATTAAAACACCGTCACAAAAATTCAACTATAGAATATTCTTCAACAGGTGTTTTGTCACACTTGTAGGGCTAAAGGTGAAGATTTCACTGAGAGGGATAAATTGAAAATGTTGTACTCGCTCAAAACGTGTGAAAGTTTACAGGGAAAATTACTGTAGGTGACAGGTACATCACTCAGAATGGCACCCAAAGAAACAATCTTGTCTGTAAGCAGAGTAACATCACTAGAGATTGAAATGAGGTCAAGGGAAGGAACACAGATTGGCAGTAGTTGGCCAGTAATACAAGTCGGGTGGCTATTTATAATATAGTTCCTGAGTGGAATACAAGGTTTGAATCCCAGTAGAGCTCTTGGCAAGTGTAAGTCTCCCAAACTTTCTACTGGAAAGATAAATAGCAAAGATTTATATGCCATAAGTTTAAAAACATCTCTCAAAGTGATACAACTGGATAAAATGCTTTTTTCAAGAAGAAGAAATATTTCTCTTTCGCTTCCTCTAATGAGACTAACCACATTTTATAGCTAGTTACCCGCCTCGGTGGCGTAATGGGCTAACGCGCTAGTCGTGTTGAGCTCGACTGCTGAGGACGGGGAGATTGAGGTTTGAATCTCGGTCGGGTGAACTGGGGGTGGTTTTTCCTAAATGGTTTTCCACTCCCCCTCCACGCAAATGCGGGTACAGTTCCTCTAATTCAACCTTCCCAATTCCTAATCCATTAGTGTAATTAGTACTTAAAGCGTATAACCCAAACGGGTAGTAAGATGCGGTGCTAAATAATAATAATAATAATAATAATAATATAGCTAGTTTAATTTTTTCTAGCAGTCATCTCCACTTTAAGATTTCCGCCCCTCTTCCCCTACTCTAAAAGTATTTCTATTAACCTTTAGAAGAAGCTAGTCTCAATGAGTTGGCAAATACTGTTTTAAAGTGGTTGTAACAGGGGTGAGAGGGCAGTTGTAGAGGAAAAGGGGGAATGAGGGGTAGCTCTAATACCCGAAAATATTACAATGAAGGTTATTCAAGTATGAAACAACTTTTACTTCTACCTGAGCTAAAAACATTTACCTATTCTAACTAAAAATTCATGAGCAAATACACTAAACTAGGTCAAATATTCAATTGAAAAATAGAATTTTTATTTTTTACCGTCCTAAAAATTACTGTTAGCTACTTTTAATTTGGACTATGAAGACATCTTTTTGTGTACTGTGCAAGTTCAAATAGTTTTAAAATCATTTAGTTTCAATGTAAAGTAGGTTTAATATGGAAGAAGGAAACTTATAACTAGGTTTATCTTATAGTGTGCCATAATAAAATCTATTGTTGTCCACTGTCTACTGTTGTTGATACATGAACTAGAATAATTTGTGCCACAAGTTTGTTTTTGCATTGACCTTTATTTCCAGTTAGGTCCTACGCACCTTGCACAAACAATGAGGTTCTACCCCTGTTCGTAAAAAGTTACATTCCATAAGGATTATTTACGTCTATATTATGTTCGTCTAGGATAAGGTCGTCGTGACAAGATTCTTCATCGGGTGTACACCGTTTCTTCCTCTTCTCGAGCTAAAACAAAGTGAAAGTTGGCTTGATGTGATTTCTATCCATCCAGAGCTAAGCATGCATTCACCATTTCAGCTGGTTAGTGCTGCTGGCACCATCTAGTGGAAATCCTTTGCTATGGGAGTTTAGGAAATGTGGTAGTTCCCTGTTGCCTTCCACACTATATTTTGATGTGCGTGCACAAAAGAGCATACCCATTTTGCCGGAGAGGTATTTTACATATATTTCAGAGTTCTTTAACATGCCACAATCAACATGAGGCAAAATGTTTTACTTCCCCTTCGAAGCGTGTTACATCTATTACTGAGTACCTTACCCCAAGATCACTGAGGTTGACATACACCACTTACAATGGATATTCATTAAGATGGGATCCATCTCTTGTGTGTGAGTTTGGAATGTCGCAGGTATGTCCCTATTAACTGGCACTTGATTTTAACAATACACAATTGTGTGGACAGAACTAGTTTTTTACTCGGTTTTATTGATCAGGCAAATCTTATAAATTCTCTTTGAGTCTTACTCTATAAAGTAATTCATTTAGTAAGTGTCTAATGCAGAGAATTTTTTTTTTAATTCAGAGTAGGTACTAATTTTAATCCTTGTAATTATATTTTGTTTCGGGGATTTTACTCTATTATGAATTTTTTTTTTTAATACACTAATGAGTAATGAACTTCCTGTGTCGATTAGTTTTCAAATATCAACAGTAATTATTAGTTAAGCAGTCACTAGCCAGTGGTCTAATTGGTGGGAGTTCAGGAGACGTGAGAAAAAGTGTGACCTTTTCTTGCACTCCCTATAGTAGGAACACAGTAGGAAGGATAGTTTTAAAAAAAATAAAAGAATATTTGTGGTGGTCAACATTGATTACATTTTGTTATATAGCTATATAACTAGTGGTATATGTGGTCTAGTGTTCATAGTTTTTAGCTACTGATCCAGAGGTCACAGGTTTGATCCTCGGTGCTTCCAGAATGTTTCTGCAAAGCAGTGGGTCTAGAATCAGATCAAACTCAGCCTCGTGAGGACAATTGAGAAGCTACTTGAATTAATAAGTAGCAGCTCCAGTTAAGAAAAATGAGCTTAACGACCAAGCGGTTCAGTGTGCTGACAACATGGCACCCTATCTCTGCAAATGTTAGCACTAACATTGCTAACAGTGGGGGTGGCTCATTCGATATAGCTCAATCATGATCTCCAAGGCATGATTTTCTTTTAAGTGGCAGTTTAATATCACATGACTTGACTTTAAATACATGAAAAATTAATATTGTTAGTAACTTTTGGAACTGTCAGATATGGTTATTTCTTACTATACTTTACTGGGGTATGGAATCAGTAACCCCATTTTCCCCTTCAAGTTTATGTACAGTCTACATGGCTACATAATTCCTGTTATAGACCTACTCTTCCATATAATATAGCAAAATGTTACTTAAAAAGTGAAAATAGGTTTTCTTTAAAGAGATATGTTATAATTATAATGAATAGAAATGGTTAAAATAATTTATTTTTTATTTCAAGAACAGATGATTGAACTGATGAACCCAGCAAAACATTGGTACATGTAAATCAGTTCTTATAAACTATTAAAATAAAATTATCAAACATATTACATCATTGTTCCTTGTTAAAAGTTTGTCATAAAAAAGTAACCAAAATTCGTAAGAGGTATATAAAAATATCTTAAAATCACAGTAAATATAAGTCATTTTTACAATCATACACACTTTCACAAGATACGCACATAAATTTACTGACATCATTTACTATAAGATAATAAATAAACCATACTTGCATTCTATTAAATAATACTTGGATATTAATAAATTAATACAGTAGTGTGTAAACATAACAAGCTTAGCTCAATGACTAGAGATCAAGTGGATATATAAATTAAATATATAAATAAATACACACATAAATAAACATCAAAATAAATACAAAAGAGTTAAATATACATTTTTTATATAAACTTTATAAATAAAGTTGCATACTTCGTTATAAAAAATTGTCGAATTGTATTTTAAAAATGTAAATGATAAAATATCTCCAGAGTAGTAGTATATAATGTAATAAATTATTTGGATAAAACTTTCTTCAGAATTATATAAATAAGTAAAACACTAGCATTTAATAAATATCTACAAATATAAATAATTACAAAAAATAAATAAATTAACACCCATTCAAATAAATATTTCATCTCTTTTATAAAGAGGTAACTTATGCCTCAATTTCAAAAAACACCAAATTCACATTATTTGCTCCCAGGAAGTAGAAATATTTGTTTTCTAATGCACAAACACCACAATAGAGTAGTATTTAAAATTTACAATAGCACTAACAATGATAATAATAATACAAAACAACATTTCACTTATCATATTCATAGCAGGACTATAAATAAATAGTATATAAGTTGAAATATACTTACATCATGAAATACGAATTGAAAAAAAAAAATTAAATAAATTTGGTACTCATTTTAACTTTGGTTAACTGAATCTAAATTCAAAAAGATGTATGTGTACCCTGGGATAAATATTATTTGTTATTTATTTGCTACAAATTGATTTATTGTACTTAAACTTTTTTATTGTTTTAATGATAATTAAACTAATTGGTCGTTTATTCAGAAGAAGAACTGGATCTAGTTGCAGGAACAGATGTGATGAAAGGAAAGGCAAGAACGAACTTGATATCTGGGACGTTTCTTTTATAACTGGAAACATAAACAAACAGATATTTAAACATCCATTAATTATGTTATGGTATTATGACATTGGTGACCTGGTGGTCTAGGGGTAAGGTGTCAGACTTCTGTGCTGGCGACCGGGGTTGAATCCTCGGTCCCGGCAAAGATTTATCTGATTATCAAACCCTTCCTTCACCTCTGACAAGACATCTTGTGAATGTGGAGAATGCCAGGCCTCCACCGTGGTTCGGATTCCACGTTAAACTGTAGGTCCTTCATTTCATCTCACAATCACCCTACCATTACACATTAGCGTAAGTGCGTATAACCCGAATGGGTAGTAAGACGCGGTGCTAATAATAATAATAATAATATGACATTATATAAGGCCGGTATATTTCTATTAATTATTTTGACAGACGTTTAACAAGCAAGCGAGATTATTAGCACTTGGGGATGGCACCTGGAAGAGGCCGAATAATTGTCGCAATTTCAACCTAAATAGTCTTTCCAAGGTGGTTAATTGGTCAGCGTCAGAATCAAGATCTAGGCCTATATAATCTCCACCATGGGTGAGGCTCCCCTTTGTAGATATATTTACTAATGACGATAATAAGAGTTTGTAGTTAACTGAATTATTTACAAAATATTGTTAACTAGCGCTAACACCTTAGCTCAGACGATAGTGTGTTTGTTTATTGAACTAAGCATCCCAGGTTCGATTCCCGGCATGGCCGAAAATTCTATCATTGGTTAAATGTGGATACTGAATGTTATGTCTGTTCTATTCTTAATTTAGAATATAAGGCATATGAAGCTACGACAGGCCTAGCAAGCTGGTAGTGAAAAATATATAATTTGAATAAAAAATTGAACCAGGCCACAAGCTGGAAACAGTAGTGGATGTATGTTAACTAGTAGATTCAACATATATGACTATATTATCAAGCCTCTTAACATAGTTTGTACCCTCTTCACTGGCCGAATGGTATAAGGCGTCTTTCTCGTGTTAGACCAACCTAATGGTTACGGGAAGATCGGTGTTTGAGTCCCCAAGTCTACTGATGATGGTTTTCCTAAATGGTTTCCAAATCTCCTTCAACGCAAATATGGGTTCATTACCTCTATAATGCTTCCTTCCTCATCCCTACCCCATTAAAGTAATTATCATATGAGTATGCCTGAACAGGAAGTAAGATGCTGTTTCAGATGTATGATTTTAAAGAAATTTTACTTTGTTTGATATTGGTGCAAACATTCATGACAATTATTTAAAAGATTGTTTTGTACTTGGTCTTAAAATAATTATTACATTTAAAATAGTTAGTGCCCAATTATATGTTAAAAATGTTTACAAATATAATTGAATTGCATTTTTTGAAAGGCAAATTAGAGTGGCTTGCTTGTTCACTTACAGCTAGTGGAAGAGTTGTCAGACAAACATACCATAATGATGGCTTTGGATTACATTTTACGAAAAAATTCAAGCCTCATGGGTATAACACAATCTGTAAAAATGTAAGTGAATAAAAAATGTTAGTGCAGGTACGTACTGATGGGTAGATGTCCCAGTCGTATTGCCATTCCGCTCTATTATCCTGGTCAAGGCGGGTCAGCAGGTCATTCAGATTTTCGTTGGCGTCATTGGCGAGAACGTCATCGGCAATGGATTCTTGTCTCGAAGAATTCATAAGATCCTTTAAAGAATGTTTCAAAGAGCGTCGTCGCCGACCTCTGAAACAGATTAACTTTGTTAGTTAAGTGTCTGCTTATTGTGATAGTTTGACAGTGAATACCTAAACCAGAGTGAAATTTGTGTAATTTGTGCAAGCTGTTGCTAGAGTGGTTGAAGAAGTGATTGCTATCGAGGTAAATGAACGTACGAAAAATAAACAACATTTGATAAGAAAAGGGGTAGCGGGAAAATATAACCTGAGTGCATCAAACACTCTGCTACAGCATTGTAAGATACTTGATTATTCTGCAATTTTCTTCGAATTGATAAAGACATGTTCGTTGAACTGTTAAACCAGATGAATTCTAAATTAAATTTTAGTTTAGGCTGTAAGACACAACAGTTGCTTGGCGCGAAAAGGAAATGGTTCTCTGTAACACTGTCCTGGCATCCGGATACACACACACACACACCTGTTGTCCTGTTCAAACGGTGCAAACAACTGCGACAGTTGACGGTACTGCCGCGGCAGCGCTACTGTCCCACTATCTCACATTAATTTTGATTTTATTTGTGACAGTTCCTGCCATGACAATCAGGCTTTACTAGCCTCGTCGAGACTTTAAACACCTATAGCCTTTTCCGAAGCGACAATGAAAGTTATGGTTATCTTAGGTACCAGTAATTACAAAGAAATCAGACAGCTAATGTACTCGTAAACAAAGAGTATTTTGTCTTACGGTAAGTCTAAAAGTCTGCAGTGTGAATTTGTTAAAATTTAATGGGAAATAGGCGTACGTACAGAAGAGGAGCTTTAAATGAGCTAGAAGTATAGGCCTACGTGCCATTTAATAATAATAATAATGACTTTATTTGTGCGAAATTAAGGCCGGCACCTTTTCTTACTCGTAACCCTTTAATAATAAAGAATGTACATTTTAGGCCTATTCTTATGTGTTTAAAGCTAATTTATAATTTATGTAAAAAAATATTGCTTGCATACATGATGTAGATTTATTAACATAGGGTATTGAAATAACATAAACAGGAGCAAAGTAGAACTAAATAAAGGCGAGAGGAAAAAAGAAATATTAATAAGGCACACAATCGTAACACACACACACACACATGCACATGTCATTAGGTAAATATTACGCATAACATATCCAAACATGATAGAGATAGCAAATAATTTAAAAAGAAATCAATGCTGATAATTTATATTAACCGATTACAGAATGGCCCTATCCTGTATGCTGCACCATGGTGTAACCTGTCAGGGTAAGATTGCCACTTTTCTCGATAAATGGAGTGTACATTAAACTGAAAAATTAAAAAAGTTTACAAAAATGTGTTGACTAATTTAACGTATTATTTGAAAACAATGTCAGTAAAAATAAAAATAGATGTGGGTGAGATAGATTTCAACGTACTACCTGGTTGAATTTAAGATCAACTAGGTCCTTTACCCACACCGCTGGGTGTGAGCCTCATCGGGTTTGGTTTGCCAGTGGCGGGAAGATGTCGTCTCGTGTTGACAGTTCTGCTTTGAGCTTACAATTATTGACTATTTGATTTGAATGTTAGTTTGTCTCGAGAAGTGGCAAGTGTGTTTAAAATAGTAAATCAGATATATAATATATTTGTATTATATTTTTGCATTTATACTAATTCAGTTTTTGTGTTTAAAAAGTAGATCAGGTAAGAGAAATTGCTTTTACAACAATTGTAATTATTGTTTTTCTAAGAACACTTGTATACATTTTGTGCAGTTAAAAAAAATCACAATCGAAGGTTATTTTAAAGAAAAAAAATATTTAAGGGGCTGCATTTCGAAGACTTGCAACATACTGAGAAAATCTACCGCACGGCCCTGTTCTCTCTACACGCAAAGGCTGGTACATTTACTATAAATTTTACCTTCCAAATTTCCCTACCGCGTTACTGTTATTAATAGCGTAAAGCCCGGACGGGTAGTAAGAAAAGAAGTAAACAAATAATCATCAATTAAATGAAAACAAACCTTGAGTTGAGAGGAACTTTTTAAAACTATAATTGTTAAACCCCATTTCGGTGGCCGCATGGTCTAAGGCGCTATTCTCGCAGGAGACTAAACTGCCGATGACGAGGAGATCGAGGTTTGAATCTCACTCGGGTGTACTGAGGAGTTTTTAAAATGGTTTTATACTCCCCTCCCCACGCTAATGCAGGTACACTTCCTCAAAATATAGCCCTTCTAATTCCTAAAACCACTAGCGTAATTAGTACATAAGCGTATAGCCCGAACGGGTAGTAAGATGCGGTGCTAAAAAAAAGTGGTTGAATTGAAAATCAGAGCTATTATTAAATAAGATAGATAAAGGTTCTTAATTGTTAGCGTACTGACCACAGAAGTTATTGTAGTCAGCCGGATGACTGATCACAATATCGTAGTATTGGCTTATCTCAACAAGAATCTACTTGACGATAATTTGCTCTCGTGGTCTTTCCACTTCCTTGATATATTTTTTATTACGTCTTAGAGCGGGTTTCCCATGGTCACAAACAATCGTTCACCGGGACTGTCTAGTGATTAAAATGGGATAAGTTAATCGTATAACGGTCGACCAGGGGTTACAATTGGCCCGGGACTACAATTGTGACGGCTCTTAATATCCATCCATAATATATTTATTCGAGGTATTTAGCGCGCAATCTCTGAACTGACACGTTATATCAGCACACGACTTATAAAATAACTTAAATCTAGGACAGGCACAACATCCAGTCCCCGGTCGTTAATTCATCACTGTGAAAGAGTACACACACATTTCACCAATGGTACATTTTTCTGCCATGCCAGGAATCAAACCCGGGACCCTTAGATCGGTTAACAGACACGCTACTGACTGAGCTAAGGTGTCAGACCATTTATAGATGTCACAGAAGCTAGGTTTCATTCAGTCTAAGCTGAAATGGTGAGGGGGTAGTATTTATATAATGTGTGTATATATACTGCGTGTATTTATATATTATATATAGTACCGCATCTTACACCTGTTCGGGTTGTACGCATATTTATTTATTACGCTAATGTGATAGATATGAGAAAGGTTGAATTTTGAGAAAGTGTGCCCGCATTTGCATTGAGAGAGGGGGAAACCATTTAAGGGAAAGTAATCCTTAGTACGCTTGACTGGTATTTGGACCCCGATCTCCGCGTCATTGGAAGTCATAGTATATTGTGAGAGTAACGCCTTTGACCATTCAGTCACCGAAGCGGGCTACATGGTTTTATTTAAAAAAAAAATCATATCCGAGACCGTTTGAAGACAGTAATTATGAGTTTATTTTTGAAATATTTAATTTTGTAAAACAATCTTCCCCCCTTTAATTGTGTTGATTACAAAACTAATAACAGTCAACGTGTCTTAGAAAATGACTATAAACAACACCAAGAAACAACAAACAGGATGATTTTACATTTAATATCATCTTTCCATGTTATGTATTCTGGACACCCTCAGACTTATCTACGGGAATGTTTGATAACAATTATTTAATAAAAACAACCATTTAAAACTGACTTCATTAGCTTTTATTTTAGTTTAAAGTAGTAGTGGCGGCGGAAATCAAACCGGCCCACCGGAATATCTCCTGGTATCCCGGCGGACCAATTCACTCCTGCTGTCGACAGAATTAAACACACTGTATTTATGCTTGAAACTTAGTATTAAGTTAGTGTTCGTCCCAGTAATCAAACGTTAAAATAACCGGCGAAGGTAAGGAAATTGGACTGTATTCGACATTACGTTGCGATAGGATTAGCTTACCTCGTCCTATTTGAGGTTCGTGATCAAACGTTAAAATAACCGGCGAAGGTAAGGAAAGTGGACTGTATTCGACATTAAGTTGCGATAGGATTAGCTTACACCGTCCAATTTGAGGTTCGCCTACAGTGGAGGCCTACCTTGTGGGTTCCTGGGTTAGAGTGGGAAGGAATGCGGAAACAAGGGGCTAACTCAGTGGCATATCTCGAACTACGGTAGTGTCTTGATATTTTTTAAAGGGCCACGTTAGTACCTGTAACACCCAACTTACACGCGGGAAGCGATTCATGCAGCACTTAGTGCACCCATTATAGCAGACATCCTATGTGAACTAAATAACGAGCTGAAAATATGAACTACACACTCTTCAAAGAACTAACGATCCTCATTCCCCCTTCCCTACAACTCTCGAAAATTGCGAGACTCTCAAAAATGGCGGGAGACGTCTGAAGAACAAACAACAATCTTACAAAACTAATCTAAATAAAGAACTAAATCAAAATAAACTACTCTAAATAAGTTATTACAAACAATCTATTTTACAATATTAAATATATACAGTTCAGAGACTGAACAGATAGGCTGACCACAATCACAGTCATGTTATACCAGCCTCCCTTGAGTAATTGAAAACTATATTTACTTAGTAACTAGTCTTACTATTCTTTCGGGCTATTTGAAATAAATAATCTAATAAAACAAGCTGAGGAGGATTTTTAATTTTTTTTTAATTGCTGCACTAAAGGCGAAAAAGCACTTAAAGCACTAATGGAAAATAGATCACCCGGTCTTGCTTGAACCCTGACTTCTTGGGCTAGTGAGGAGTGCCAACCACTATAAATAAATAACCCTCTCAATGATAACGATTCTTCTCTTACCGTATACACTCCCCTGGATTTGTCTTGATTCAACCTTTACTAATATTGTTTCAGAAGTAGCTATCATTAAAAACACAACATATGTTTTATATGTTTTACATTATTTGAACGGGAACAGGAATTTTATGATACAAAACTACAGTTTGGGCTCATGAGCTAGTTCATAGATTATGAATAAAATGTCCCCTCTCCCTCATTAATAAATATTTTACATAAGCCTGGTGATAGTAGTTTAAATGAGACACCCCCTCTCCCCCCAAAAAAATTGAAAGATTAATTATCAGCAATGAAAGGTTCCCCTCTTCACTCTAAGAACATTCGTGGCCTTTTTGTTGTTGTTGTTGTTGTTGAATAATTCCACTTGTATAGGTTGGTAGCACTGTTAAAGTTTTCGGTTGAATTTGAATTGAATATGATTAAATTAATGAATCTATAATTATATCGAAACAAAATTTAGCCAAGTGTTCGTAATTACATATCCAGATATCCAGAGTTCAATCCCCGGCACTTCCAGAATTTTTATGTGAAATAATGGGTTTGTAACGGGGTCAACTTAGCCTCGTGAGACAAATGAGGAGCATTTATGTGTAACTGAAATGATAATAGTACCTATACAGTTTTATTTATTGTTTGTAACTTTTAACGTAACTCTTAAAATATTTTAATACAACTAGGCAATAAATAAATCTACTATTCTGAGCTGATGAAATTAATAAAATACAATTACGCTTATAATAAATTCCTATGAAAAAATTAAAATTTTATTAAAAATTCCATTAAGCGTTTCTTCTCATTTGGGCGGCGCCCTACCATTTTAAGATGACAAAAAGCAAATTGATTTAGATGTAGTCTGGGACCGCGTTAACTGTTGTTAATATTTTGACATGAAAAAGCCATTAAATATACATTGTAACGTAACTTAGGCAGTCTAGAAGTTCGTGGATAACAGGATTATTCCTCTCTGCCATCTTAGACGAACACAAATTGAAGGGAGGTACGGTCTGCTTACTTATTTTGTGGAACGATCTAAATTAAATTGTAAACTTGTACACTTTCATACTACTGATCTCATTCCAGTTTAAATATGATTACATATGGAGCTCTTCAACTTTTAAAGCAAAAGTAGACAATCCAATTTAATAAAGACTAATACTCCTATGCATTCGTTCTTTATACGCATTGTAGGCCTACATTACATTAAGTCCCTTTAGTTACGTTCTTCAGTACAACCATAAAATTCATTTAAATTAAAAGAGAGGTATCATATAAAATATTTAAAATGTGATAATATACTGAGTAAATTTTGTATTAATCTGGGAAATTAACATTTAATTCGGAACAAATGATTAATCAATTCTCCCAATAATCACACGACTCTGGGGGAAATTATTACACTATCCGTTAGAGGAACTCATTAAAAAAACACAGTATATTTGTACCTCCAGAATTATTATAATTATGGTTATCGCATATGAAAATAAATGTTTAAAAAAATGTATTTCAAGAAAATTTTTTTAATGATCCTTGGATTATACTTGCAGGAAAAGTGGTTTAGAACGTTGGTTCCCAAACCATGGGTCGTGAAAATTTTTTTGAATAGTTAAGCCTACAATTTTGTGATTATTTGAAAATAGAAAATATGAAAAAAAAGGAAAGTTAAAAAACGAGAAATGAGGATAAAGTAAGGCACATAATATACAGATACAGGAGTAGGGTTTCATATTCATGCCTGTGGCGTGGACGTCAATTCCGTCAATATAAACCGGAAACAAGCGCACCCTTCACACGCGTCACATTATGAGAAATATATAAGTTTTTTTTAAAGGGGTCGACCTTAAATTACGTAAGGTTTTTTTTTGATGGGGGGAGGTTTTCAGTATTTTTCAAGTTTTTACGAAAGGGGAAAGGAAGGGGGGGGGGGGTCAGAATCCAGTTTACGTTAGTTTTTTTTTATCAATGTTTATGGTGAGACAAAATCTAAAAAAAAGAATTGTTAGAAAACAAATATATTAAATTTAAAATTTAACTTTACTTACTGTAAATAAAGTATTCTAAAATTTCATATCACTCGCTTTATCCTTAGGTAATCCTTATGTATAAATTTAAATAAACGATTCAAATAATCTAATTCATCAAATTGTAAGATATAGGGGGAGGTGGTGATAGAAAATCTTACGTGAGGGGTCGAAAATTTAAAAAAAAAATGTTTTACGTAATTTGAGGATGACCTTCAAAATTATCTTCAATGATATTATTTTAAAAGAAGTAGTTAAAAAAAAATCCCTTCCCCTTTTCATGTCCATTAAATCTCACAGGACCGCAAAATGCCATTGTTATATAAATTGGGTCACGCTTCTAAAATGTTTGTAAACCATCGGTGTTAAAGAAAAATTCAGAAAAAGTTACGAGTTTAGTATAAAATAATTAATAAAATAATTGAATTTACCATTCTCTCTGGTTCTAACATGACAGACCTGGTATCACCAAGCAGCAAAGAAGGATGAGGTTTGATATAGTGTACAAAGTCCAATGATGCATTACATAATATGAAGCAAACTCTTATTCGACAATGGTTGATGTCATTCTTGAAACTAGCGACTGTATTCTTCATCGGATTATTAGGCGAGACTCATCTCTACTTTCTTTTAGCATCGCGTCTTACTATCTGTTCAGGTTATACGTACTAATTATTACGCTAATGAACTAAGGATTAGGAAGGTTTAAATTAGATGAAGTTAACCCATATTTTCGTGGAGAGTGGAAAAACTTTAGGGAAATCACCCTCAGTATACTTTATCGAGATTCGAGCCCCGATCTCTCTGTCATAGGTAGACTAGTCTATTACAAGAGTGACACCTTAGACCATGCGGCCATCCAATCTGGCTCATCCTTTCTATTGTGACTCTAAACCAAATTTGAACTGAACAAATTTAAGTTAATTACTAAATAATGGCCTATACACACTAGAAACTACTGAAACCATTTTATCATCGAAGCATATCATTATGTTAAATATGGATTAAAATCTCAACTTCTTGCACATTTATTGGTCAATAAACGACGTTCTGATACTGTTAGATGTATTATATATTTTAAGCACCTTTTGGTGTATATTGACAAATTTTAAGATGTAAAACTAAAAAGTCAATTACATTAGTATTTTGATAGGAAACGCTTTTTCTTACCAGAATAGTGCTCAACAAGTTGAATTTTTAAAAAAACTTTAATTTACTTTACTTTACTTTATAAGCAATGTTTTATCTTTAAAGCCCCATGTGTCATTGAGATAGTTGAAAGCTTTGAGCGAGACATGCAGAACAAATCCCCTCAGACATAATGGTTGTCCCGACACACTAGCTCAGTCGATAGCGTGTATGCCTACTGAGATAAGGGCCACGAGTTCAATTCCGGACATGGCCGAAAATTTACCATTGATGAAAATATGGCTTTACCCTTTTACATTGATAAATTTACGCTCGGGGACTGGATGTTGTTCCCATCTTAGTCTTAATTTCGATTATAAGGCATATTAAGCTGAGATAGACCTAGCAAGCTGGTAGTGGAAAATATATGGTTTGAATAAAAAACTGACCCAGACCACAGACTGGAAACAGTAATGGATGTAAACAATTTAAATCCAGTTTTCAAAAATATTTTCCACATATACTGTGAATAATACCATTTTCATATTATTTAATCACGCTACGCTAAGCTATTCAATTGTGTATATTTTAGTGTCCATTATTATTATTATTATTAGCACCGCGTCTTACTACCCGTTCGGGTTATACGCACTTACGCTAATGTGTAATGGTAGGGTGATTGTGAGATGAAATGAAGGACCTACAGTTTAACGTGGAATCCGAACCACAGTGGCGGCCTGTCATTCCCCACATTCACAAGATGTCTTGTCAGAGGTGAAGGAAGGGTTTGGTAATCAGATAAATCTTTGCTGGGACCGAGGATTGAACCCCGGCCGCCAGCATAGAAGTCTGACACCTTACCCCTAGACCACCAGGTCACCGGTGTGTCCACTGTTTATTAATGTTTTTAAATATACATATAATACTTTAAAAAATTAACAAATAAGTAGAAAATAATAAATGATAATCAAAATTATGTATTCACGGTCTTAAATGTTTATAAAAAGTAAAGTTCTCTCTCTTTTTATCTCTATTAATAGCATATATGTGTATGTATTAAATAAGCTTTAAAACATTTCAATCCAACCGGTTATAATTATCAAACAAAGCTAATTTTAGAAGTTACACACTATAATGATGACCCCCAAAGATTAAACTGGCCACAATATATCAGTTTTTTATCAGTTCATCTTCGGAAGGAAACAGTTTAATTGTAAGCTGCAAAACTTTGATAAAATGAACATTAATTCAAATCATATTTAATTATTAAGCAATTGAGTCACAATTACGTCGATTTAAAATATATATTTGAATACAACAATCTGTTTTAATATAATGTGTAACAAAATTGACTATCTAATCTTGAGATAAACAATAAACAAATGAACATTTTAAACCGATCTCGCAGACTCATCCTTTAAGTAATGTTAAGATAACTTTATTACACCATCAAAACTCAAGACTAAGAATGTACACGTATAATATTGACTCACCTCTAAAATGTCATTTCAAGTTTAGACTTGTCTAGTTCATCATTTCAAGCCACATAACAGAGAGTGTAATACATAGGATCGATGGTGTAACTTGTAGTCATTTCTACGTATTTAGATAAGTAAACATTTCTGCATCTCCATACAAACACTAGGGATAACTAACAGAAACCACTTTAACAAATTACGGGCAGATGTCAAAATGAGCAACTAGTGGTAGTAGATAAATCGTTCACTAAAGCCCTCATTTCGATTTATTTGCTAAAAGCAAACCTCGATTTATTGTGTGATAATCGTTCAGAGACTGAAGAACTAAACAAATAAGTCTCCAATTCGTTGTAGTAGCCAGACTTTCCTCTTTGCTTTAACGCAAACATTTTAGCCTTAGTGTATCACACCTATTATTATTATTATTAGCACCGCGTCTTACTACCCGTTCGGGTTATACGCACTTACGCTAATGTGTAATGGTAGGGTGATTGTGAGATGAAATGAAGGACCTACAGCTTAACGTGGAATCCGAACCACGGTGGAGGTCTGGCATTCCCCTATCACACCTATTGATGTTGTTAAAGAATTGGATAAAATAACTCTACAAAGTCAAATATAGTGTACAATTAATTATGCAGCTGTAGCATCATAAGGAAAAATACCAATTTTTTATTTTTACGAAAATTTCCGTTGACATGTAACCATTCCGATGTATTGGAAATGCTTTTAACTATTTTTAGTAAAAAAGGAATAATAATGGCTAAAGTATGCAGAATTAATCATTTATGAAAACACGTTTTAGAATGTACACTTTTTTTTATAACATTGGCCAATGCATCTAAAAAAATTATTAGTGTGTTAAAAAAATCAAACCATAATATGCAAGTGATTAAAAATACAAAATTAATATTTTGTATTGATACGTGTTTATTGAGTTTCTTTTTATTTACTAAAAGAAAATTTTTGATTGAGCCATACATATAAATAAAGAGGGTTAGATGTGGACTGTTTCTTCATGTTGATGTTATAACAATGTTTCAGTTTGATAAGAGTTCAGCTATTAATAGTTATTAAATCCCATTATTTCATTCATAAATTTCTAATATATTGGACTATTCACAGATAATACTTGAATTTAATTAATTCTGGACTTAATTCACATGCAAGTTAATAGTATTATTTATTAATGGTCGGTTATTTAATTACCCATACCCTAATATGAATCCTTTCAAAGATAATTTCTCAATTCAGCCATTGCAATTAAAGACCACGGGATCTTTGGTTGCTAATTGCGTGCTAGTGTCAATAAATGAAACTTTTAATTACGATACAGACGTGAGTATATGTCCGTCAAACCCCTCAGGAAGTTTTTAATCAGGCATGAATTGGTGAGCCCCACGGAGCTTGTGATGAACCAACATACAATGCAACCATATTATTATTATTTTTAAACGTCGAAGAAATAAACACATTTGGGGATTTGCCATATTTTGAAAAAATTGAACATGTGATGTCAGTGTAACAAAATTTCACTCTTTTTCCAACCGGGACCAATCAATTCTCAAAATCTGTTGAATTTGAGCACCAAATATGTGCAATATTTAGCGTCACATACCTATGTTAATATTTTTTTCTTGAATTAAAAGATACAAAAAAAACACGAAAAATTTCGGCCTATGGTAAACATATTCAGCAAAAATTATGAAAGTGACTTCAGCACAATCGCCATTCACATAATTGCTGCAAATAAAAGGTTTTAATTTCTGGTTTAAAAAATGGGATATTTTTTTATTTTTCTATATAGGAGCATACTCTTTTATTTTTGTAATAATAAGGTATTCAGTTGAAATTCTTTTTACTTAAATATTGAATCTTTAGAAATGTGGCTCCCTCATTGATAATTATCTTTAATTCCCACTGTGGGCCTTATGAACATAGGAGTTTGACACGCCTGCCTTAGACCAACCAACACACCAGGCTATAGAGTATAACAGGACCAGCTTCATAAACAACGAGTACTCACATGTGATTCAAATCCACAATGCCAAAAGCAACAGGAGCATTCTTAATTTCGCCTTTCATCTTGGACAATGCAAGGTAGGTTTGAATTTCTGCTAGACGCTGATCAGAAGTTCTTTTACGCCTGGAACGGGAGAAAAAAAAAACACGTCAAAAACATGTTCATAGAGTGATCGTTCTTTAGGAAGGCACGATTTTTATTTCTTATCGTCGACTTGTAAGGGGAAATAAAACATTATTTCTGGGATCCTGCTTAAATAGTTAAGTATACATGAATCTGAGTGAGTCGAAAGTTAAGGTTTAGCCACAGACATCCCCACTTATGGTGTTGACTTTCCACTGTGAAATTTATTCTTCTATAAATGAGCAAATACTGGTAGAACATCGCATTTCTTGTCTTGTACACCAAGGAAACTATCAAGTTCACTGATGGCCTATTTTGATATTGGATTGCATACATATCTAAAATAACATTTAAAAAAAATCAACAATTCTTTCTTTAAGGTGTCCATTTTCCTGCCAATTAAAGATCGTTCAATCAGAAATATTTTATTTAAAAAATAATAATTTGTTCACTGCGTCCGGGATATCCGCATATTTATCAAAATATCTAAGCATGAAGGAGGTAGAATTTAGAGGAAAAGTACCCACATAAGCATAGAGGGAGAGTGAAAAATCATTTAGGAACATCACTCTCAGTGCATGAGGCTGGTATTCGAGCACCAACCTCTTCGTCCCCGTTTAATCAGACCAAGCGAAGTTAACGCCTTGGCCCGCGCTCTCACA
This sequence comes from Timema cristinae, assembly GCA_039000515.1. NCBI lineage: Eukaryota > Metazoa > Arthropoda > Insecta > Phasmatodea > Timematidae > Timema > Timema cristinae. Next base: position 85,652,606 of record JBCFYV010009882.1, read on the forward strand.
CATGCAGATAGGAAATTATTATTATTTATTATTATTTAGCACTGCGTCTTAATACCCGTTTGGGTTATACGCTTATATACTAATCCCGCTAGTAGTTTTGCGTGGAGGAAGAGTGGAATAATATTTTGGAAAAATATTCTTAGAACAGCCGACTGTGATCGGCAGTCCAGACTACCGCGAGAGTAGCGCCTTAGACCATGCGGCCACCAAGAGGATAATTATTAATTGGTATTTAAAATATCCTTGAGGTTTGAAGGAATCTTACCAAACCACGATAAGAGGATTAACTCGATGTCTATTATGTAAGGTTTTGGTCGCAAAGCTGTGTGGAGGCGGAGTTTTACGCAATAATAGTGGCGGGGTGGGAATTGTCACCCAAGTATAAATAATTAAAACTGTTAGAACAAGTGAATGATTTTGTGTATCTGGACAGAATGTTCTATACAAATTGAAGGATGGATGGGGAAATTGACAGACGGGTGAATGCATCTTGTAAAGTAGTTGGATGTATGTGAACTATTACAAAGAACGAAGTATCGTAGTTTCGAAAGAGAAAAGGTGGAAGTTTTCTGAATGGGTTTGAAGGTCAAGGATCAGACAGTTGCTAAATGCCTTAGAGGTAAATGACACAGTGGGTTCTTCATCCTTTTTCAATGCTAATGAAACTGCGTTTCCCCTTAAACTACATTCTTCCTCTTTTCCCTTATATATTGTAATTAATAATAATTACTATTTTACCCGCTTCGGTGACTGCATGGTCTCGAAATATACTGGACTATCGATGACAAGGAGATCGGGGTTAGAATCCCGGTGGTGTACTGAGAGTGATTTTCCTAAATGGTTTTCCACTGTCCCTCCATGAAAATGCGTGTGTACTTCCTCTAAATTCAACCTGCCTAATATATATCACTATTAGCGTAATTAGGTCGGAGGCGTACAATCCGAACGAGTAGTAAGACGTGGCGATAAAAAAAATGAATAATATAAATAAAATATAAATACAATATGTAAATATATTTATATATATATATATAACTTATTTATATACATTTATGTATTTATTTTATAAATTTTTAGTAAACCTTTTTTAATTCTGTGTTTATATGTTTGTATAAATAAATATTATATATATATGTATAAATAAATATTATATATATTTATATATACAAACATATAAACACAGAATTAAAAAAGGTATACTAAAAATTTATATATATATATATATATTATATTATTATATATATATTATATATTATATTTGTATATATAAATATATATAATATTTATTTATACATATATATATAATATTTATTTATACATATATACAGGATAACCCGAATTTCTGCACACATAAGTATTATTACATTCTTTCTGTTTTCCCCACAGATTGACTTAAATTAGTTTAATGAAAGAAGAGCGTATTGATCTTGTACTACTGGGTGAATGTGAGGGGTGGTCATATCGACAGAAGGATTCTTCTTCTGAGGTGTGCTGAAGGAAAGGGTGTACGCAATGAAAATCAGAGATTGATCATCTAAAGGACCGCATCATCAATGAATGTGCTAGGATCGATGGAAATGTGGAGTTACTGCATCGTGTTCATATCAATATTTCAGATCTGACAAGACATCTTGTGAATGTGTGGAATGCCAGGTCACCACCGTGGTTCGGATTCCACGTTAAACTGTAGGTCCTTCATTTCATCTCACAATCACCCTACCATTACACATTAGCGTAAGTGCGTATAACCCGAACGGGTAGTAAGACGCGGTGCTAATAATAATAATAATAATAATATTTCAGAGCTCGTCAAACTCTATTATTATTATTATTATTATTATTATCACCGCGTCTTACTGCCCGTTCGGGTTATACGCACTTACGCTAATGTGTAATGGTAGGGTGATTGTGAGATGAAATGAAGGACCTACAGTTTAACGTGGAATCCGAACCACGGTGGAGGCCTGGCATTCCCCACATTCACAAGATGTCTTGTCAGAGGTGAAGGAAGGGTTTGGAAATCAGATAAATTTGTGCCAGGACCGAGGATTGAACCCCAGCCACCAGCACAGAAGTCTGACACCTTACCCCTAGACCACCAGGTCACCCGTCGAACTCTGCATCGCTAAGAATTGACAGCATGTTGAAGATGTTATCAATAACTTGACTACATTTCGCCTAAATTTGCAGACTTTTGGGTCACTCTGTATATATAAATTTTTAATATAAGTATATAATTTATATTTATATATAAATATATATATAAATATATATATGATTATATATATTTATATATAAATATAAATTATATATAATTACATATATTATTTATATAAATATATATATATATATATAATTACATATATATTATAGGCCTATATATCCAACACAAATGCGGGTGAATTAATTTTTTATTTTTTTAGTGCTTTTGAATCAGGTATTGTATGCAATGAGCTTTTCATTAGTGTAACTCTACGATTTTAGTTTTTAACACCAATCTTTATTAATTAAATGCCAGCATTGGCTTAATCTACAGTGCATACAGGTCTGCTACCCGCAAGCTTCCTATTTGTATCCAGAGCTTTTTAAATTCATATTATTCTGCATCAAAAATAATTTGAACAAAGACAAAGTAGAATTTACATCCATATCAATAGAAGGTCAAATAAAATACGAGTATATCCCAATTGTCTTATTAATTGACATATCTGAGCGCTAAAAAAAAAGCTACTAGGTTTACTTTCGCGTGGGACTATTCATACGTCAAGTCATTTGATCTGCAGCTGTACGTTTTGATAGATATTATTAATACACTTAAAATAATACTAATAATATGATATTATTATTGAGGTTGTCTGCAAAAAAAGTTTTTATTTTTTAAATAGATGCTCCAATGGTCGATTTATAAGAAAATCAAGGTATATATGCGCAGAATTTAAACAAATTACAAATAATATAAAATATGTTCTTTGGTTCCAACACATCATCTTATTATTTTTTTATGTTTATGATGGAAAAGAGTTATCAACTTTGATTTGAAATAGATAAACACAACCTACTAAATAGTTTATATACATTATTAAACTATTGAAGTGTAGTCTTATTCAAATAGGGTTTATAAAAATAACTACGATCTGCAGAAACTTTTGCAAGTTTGCTGTTTTTTTTTAAAGCTTTACCTATATTTTTTAAATTTTTTAAATATTTTGACACTAAGCATGTATAAGTCTCTGTGAAACCAGTCGTATAAATTACATACCTCAAATTGGATGCCTCTTAAAATAGAATACATAAAGTAAATTAAATAACAAAGCTATCAAAAATCACTGCAATATGATGCAATATATGTTACGTTAGAGAGTTCTTATAGCTTTCCCATACTTTCTCAGGTAAAAACCCAGCGAAGAAAGATGATGAAATATGGTTACAATATTTCTTACAAGAGCGTTTGTATTCCCGTTTATGTAAGAAGCGTGCCGGGAGGAACTACGGAACTACTAGACAGTACTGCTTTGACGTTTGGTTGGAGGTTTCAACTATTTGAAGCAACGAATGACAGAGCAGATTCGAGTAACCGGCGAGTGAGAACTCTCAATGCCAAGTGTAGCCTAGTCTAGCGTGTTACTGTAACATGATGCAAGATTCGGTTCAATCGACTCATACTCTAGAGTCAACACAAAGACGCGCGCTGTTTACTAAAACTAGGAAGTGGCACATGTTTTGCCTTCACTATTTTTTTTTTCTTCAAAAAATAGTAAATTAGGATTTAAAAATGCACAGAAATATTATTATTGTTTGGCGTAAAAATACGTCATTCTTAATATATACAGATTTAAATATTAAGTAACATACAAATAAACATTCTTCGAATAATTTTAACTTTTACATTATTTTGACTTAATACATTTCATATAAAGTACTTATTTTGGGCGCAATATAATAGCTAAATAATATGTATTTGTAAAGAAGATTAAATATTTTACTTTCTTGTCCAAACGAAGCATCATTTTATTTATTGATGTTTTTTAAAACGTTTAAAAAATTTTGAGTGGAGGGTGGGCGATAGGGATTTGAACCAACTGATTATGTTATTATTATTATTATTATTAACACCGCGTCTTACTACCCGTTCGGGTTATACGCACTTACGCTAATGTGTAATGGTATGGTGATAGGGAGATGAAATGAAGGACCTACAGTTTAACGTGGAATCCGAACCACGGTGGAGGCCTGGCATTCCTCACATTCACAAGAAGTCTTGTCAGAGGTGAAGGAAGGGTTTGGTAACTGATTTATGTTAAAACACGAGAATTTCTATAAGCGAAAGTGAAAGGACCTACTAATTTTGCCGGGCAAGGTATTTTCACATACATTTCAGTGTTCTTTTACAAGTCATAATCGACATGGAACCGACGAATTTACTTCCCCTCCAAAGTAAGTTACGATACGAATTTTTATACCTCAAGAAAAATCAGTCTACCGTGGTTGGATTTGATCCCACGAACATCGAATCCTAAGACAAGCACTTAACCCTAAGACTACTTAAGGGACGCCAAGCGTTTAATGGAGGCTCAAGTTGGTTATCAGTAATCTAGGGCAGCGCTTAAAGTAACTCCAGATCCCTCTTACATCACATTCTTTTGAATCACCTAAAGCAGAGGTTTCCAAACTTGTTAGACCAAAAGAGCTATTGCACTAGAAAAAAAATACATACTGGAGCATTCATTAATATTTACCCTTATACACTAATATTATGAGCATTCAATAACGACAATTGTATTTTACAAGTATAAACGTATAAAACAAACAGAAAACACACATGTTCTGACTATGCCCTTGACATTTATTATTATTAATTATTAATATTATTATTAACACCGCATCTTACTACCCGTTCGGGCTATACGCACTTACGCCTTTGTGTAATGATGGGTAATTGTGAGATGAAATGGAGGAACTACAGTTTAACGTTGAATCCGAACCACGGTGGAGGCCTGGCATTCCTCACACATTAACAAGTTGTGATTAATTCAAGTCTTGTCAGAGGTGAAGGAATCAGATAAATTTGTGCCGGGACCGAGGATTGAACCCCGGACCCTCTCAACACAGAAGTCCGACACCTTACCCCTAGACCACCAGGTCACCCTTTCAAGACTTGTTATTACTATTAAATGTGTCATATTGCATCAGCTATCTTCATTTAGTAACACGTCTTACTACCCGTTCGGGTTATATCCTTAATTACTAATTACGCTAACGGGTTAAGGCTTGCAAAGGCTGAATTTAGAGCAAGTGAACCCGCATTTCTGTGGCGGGAGAGTCGAAAACCGTTTAGGAAAAAAAAACCTCCCGACTGAGATGCGAAAATCGATCTCCCCGTCCTCGGCAGTCTAGCTCAACACGAAACTAGTGCGTTAGCTAACTACGCTACCGAGGCTGGTTATCAGTTAATTCTTAAATTAAGTTTCAAGCTGACAACAACACCTCACACACTGTATCAGGATTTAGTAAAAGTCCCTCCCTCATTACTATACTTAATTACTCTAAGTAACTAGGAACTCGACTGTTCATTGCCGCAATTTCAAAAGTACACCAACTATCCATAAATTGAGCCTTACATATATTATTTAGTCATATTTCTAGGGACATTATTAATTATCAGCTATTTATATTTAATTCAAATCAATGAAACCATTTGATGATTATTGATTTCTAATCGTGTGTATGGGTTTAAATTTTAGTAAAAAAAAGTTTTATAAGCATTAAATAATAATTAATTAAATCCCTTTAACGCCAAAAAATTAAAACGTACACCTATAGCGAATATTACGCCTAGGAGATTATTCAAACCCCCGAAACAATTTGTAACATTCCTCTAATGATTTGTAACATACCTCTAAAAATATAGAACACTCCTCAAATAATTTTTAACACATCCTTAAAAATAAATCTGTCACAATCTTTAATGATTGGTAACATCCCCCTAAAAATGCTTAACACTCCTATAAACTGTACGACTCTCCCCTGATAAGTTTTAACATCCATTAAAAATGTACAACACTCCTTTAATTATTCGTAGCATACTTTTAAAATGTATAACACTATTCTAATTATTGGTAAAATTCATATAAAATGTATAGCACACTTATATTGAATTGTAATATCGCTCTAAAAATGTACAAGACTCCTATGATGAATTGTGATAACCCTCTTAAAATGTATAATAAATTCTAAGTGTCCTGTACATGAATAAAAGGTTCTAATAGTCTCACTCACCTGTAGGGTCTACCGTGGGCGTGTTGACTGAACAGTAGAGCCACCACGAGAAGAACTGGGAGATAACTTCGAGCTTTGTTTAGCATCTCTGCGAGCGGTGATAGCGAGTGTGGGCGATAGTCCGTTAAGAGCGCTGCTCTTCACTTGTCAGCAGTCAAGTCGCAAGTTACTGTGCTATTGCCGAGGTGAGAGTTAGTTTTATAGTCCCTGCCACTTTGGGTGAGAGGGGAAAAAGAGCGTGAGCGGGAGCTTGTAGGGGGTTAGAAAGGGGGGGGGGAGGGAACACCCACGCCTGGAATCACCCTGTCATTTATGATCTGACGTCACATGTCATAAGGGACCAATCCTTGTTCACCCTCTGCGAGAAATACAAATGTACAATCAAAGTAACAAAATATGAGAGAAATTATGACGTAACTACACTTTTGGGGGACGAGTAAATATATCAGCATGGAAAACGTAAAAAATGTTTCAAATTTTGGATCTACTTGAAGGTACTTACAATAACAAATAGACGTTTAGGGGTATCCCCGGTTTAGAATCTTTAATAATGAAGAGATTATATGGAAAATTGTTCTTCAAAATAAGATTTAAGTTAGGTCTTAAGAGATGATTATTATAATGCACGTTGGAATAGTGTTATAGGGTTTTTTGAGCTTTAAAACCACAATGAAATTGAATTGAAATTTTCTGGGAAGTCAAAGGTAAAAGTCATTATATCCCCCCCCCCCTCTTTTTTTCCTTTGTGTGTGTGTTTGAGTGTACGTCAAGGCACTTCCACCAATCACGTTAGGTATACATTGTACAACTGTGGGCTATGCTACACGTATTCCGAGAAAAAAACCTAGCTTGTAAGAGATTATGACGAAAGAGCCTGGTTGGTTTGTTTGGTTTATAAAGACGCAAGTGGAAATGTCGCGCACATGTTCGTATTCACTGCGGCACGTTATCTAAATCACGTATCATTACGATAAGCTGCTTGTAGTATCTAGTATCGATGGAGCCAGTGTTGTGGTTTGCATTTCTCTCATTCAATCAATCCTGTAAGGCCAGTCAGATAATTTATTAACGTGTCAGAACCTGACCAAGGAACTAGGCTGGGGTTTAAAAACCACTCAAACGTAATCAGGAAGCAAGGACGTAGAAAGGGGAAGAGGTTAGGGGGGTGGTCAGGACCCCCTGGCATTTTATGAACCACCTGGGGGGAGAATGTACATATATATACGAATATAAACTTTTATTGGCTAATGGTATATTAACATTTTCTTAGCAGATCCACCTAGAGAAAATGCATTAGCTCTCTACGTCCCCGCAAAGAAGACTTTCTTAAATGACCGAGCAAAGCAAGTTCCGTTAGCACTTAGTATGTCCGGATCTTTGCTACGCGATAAATGCTGTCAAACGCGTGGACCAATAGTTATAACAATCTTTAAATCTAGTTCGAGTGCAACATGTACAGAGTTTTTCTATCTGGCTATGAGTTTCAAGATGGTGGCTACTCAAATATATATATATATATATTTGTTTGTTCCGCGATAACTTCCAAATGCGTAAACAAATTTTAACGAAATTTGGGAGAGATATTTGTTAGACCTAGGCTAAACGATGTATATAGATAGTTTTACAATCTGGTAATTGGTTTCAAACTCGTGGTCTGTCAAAAGATTTTTGATTGATATATCATCTGAAGTGATTTGAATCTATAATTCGGCTACTAGCATTCGATCGAGTATCTACTTGGGAATATTCTTTTTATATATATATATATATATATATATATATATATATATATATATATATATATATATATATATATATATATATATATATATATATACATATTGTGAACAACAGCAATTATTCTCCATGAACACAATGCACTTTTTAACGTAGTATTATTTTGTTTATGGTCTCTAAATTGATCACCATGAAAAATATCTACTTCATATCAAAGGAAAATTAAAGGGAAACATTTAAACTCGAAATTCAAAGCGAAATATTAAGACTGTAGTAATGATAATAACATGGAGGGAGGTCTACTGTTCAGAGAACTACTAGTAAGATTGTAGTAACGATAATAACATGGAGATAGGTCTACTGTTCACAGAACTACTAGTAATATTGTAGTAACAATAATAACATGAAAGGAGTGAGGCCTGCTGTTCACAGAACTACTATTTTTAGTGACTTTACCCACGTTGGTGGATCCATAATCTAAGGCGTCACTTTCGCAATAGAATGAACTACTGAATTTCTGTCGGGTGTACTGAGGATAGTTTTTCCAAAATGGTTTTACATTCTCCCTCCATTCAAATGTGGATACATTTCCTCTAAATATAGCCTTCATAATCCCTAAAACAACTATAGTAACTAGTACAAACCTGGACGAGTTAAAAGACGCGGTACCAAAAGAAATAAATTAATAGATTTGGGTAGTGAAACTGATAAAAACTTTTTTGTTTATACAAAGGTTGAAATGGAGCCAGTGCCCCCTAGAATATTGTAGTATGTCCCTTTACACTACAGTTGAATCACGATTATGGGACTCCAGATTAGTTCCGGTTTAACCGCGCCTATTAACCTTCCTCATACTTTTGCCCCCATCAATGATGTCATGAATAACTTTCGGTTGAATATTTAATATCATAAGATCCGCTTCGGTGGTCGAATGGTCTAACCCTGGCGTGTCAAACTCTTTTGATATTTTATTATTATTATTCTGCACCGCGTCTTACTACCCGTTTGGGTTATACACTTATGCACTAAATACGCAAATAATTAGGGATGAGAAAGGTTATAACTATAGGAAGTGTACCAGGACTTGTGTGAAAGGAGATTCTAAAATCATTTGGGTGACCTGGTGGTCTAGGGGTAAGATGTCAGACTTCTGTGTTGGCGGCCGGGGTTCGATCCTCGGTCCCGGCAAAGATTTATCTGATTACCAAACCCTTCCTTCACCTCTGACAAGACATCTTGTGAATGTGAGGAATGCCAGGCCTCCACCGTGGTTCGGATTCCACGTTAAACTGTAGGTCCTCCATTTCATCTCACAATCACCCTACCATTACACATTAGCGTAAGTGCGTATAACCCGAACGGGTAGTAAGGCGCGGTGCTAATAATAATAATAATAAAATCATTTTGGATAACCACCCTCAGTAAACCCAACCGAACCTCGATCTCATCGTCATCGGCAGTCTAATTTCTTGCGATAGTAGAGCGTTAGACCATGTGGCCACCGAAGCGGGTGTTAATTGAAATTAAATCACTACAAAACGAAAATGTGTATTTAAAATTGTGTAAGTTTAGGACAGCTTGGACGGGCAGTAAGACCCATGGCATACTTACATGCAATTAATATAAGAAATATTTATTTGATTGTGTCTGGGAGAAGGACGCACTTAACTCCAATCAACACAAAATATAATACCTCTAAATAGCTCCCAGAGAAAGGATGGAACAACTATGGCACGCGAACACGATTTGTGTGGCACGCCAACATGAAAAAAAATCAACATAAAATAAAAAATCTCCCAACGTGATATCATTTTTTGAATTCAGTAATATTTAGACAGCTATGTTATTGCCATGTCAATCAATGTAATGTCTCAATGAACTTTATTTAATGTAAACTGTTATAAATCATCTTGGCTCGTACTTAGGTGCATATCGTGTGCTGTTGAATACAACAAGTTATGAACCGGACATAAATATCTTTACTAACAAAATACAGAGTTACCATATTTGTTGGAACAATAAAGAGGACACCTTGCAAATATTAATTCTTTTATCTACAAATAAAGTAATACCATGATTTCCGGATTATAAGAAATTAAGCAGGAAATAAAGTAGATAAATAAATATTAAATTTGTTTAAATGACACTTCAAACAAACCTTTTTGCATGTCAGCTCTTGAAATAATGTGTTTAAATGAATAATACTGTATTTATGCATTAATATAAATAGACTGATCACAGACAATTAACAATTAATAACAGATAGCGCGATAAAACTAAATATTGTTAAGAAGAAACTTGACTCAAAATGAAACGACGGTATTTCTTGCGTCACTTAAGAGAAATCTAAAAAAAGTATTTTGAAAACCCGAACAATTCCGCGATTGAAAGAAATCCACTTGGACATAATATATTTTACGAAGGGACTCGAATCCGGTACATTAGTTTGCCGATGTTTTTACCACCGATCTCCACAATAATGTATTGACGTATGGGTCTATACATGTCTCATTATTTAAGAATGAATCTATTGTTGGGACGTGTGAAATCGTCAGTCACTTAGAACCATCAAAAACACAAGTCACGATGACTCGCGATCACCATTCATCTGTCGATTTGTACCAGTGGTGGAGAGTCAAATGAAGTAACAAAAGTAGCTCTTAATCTAAAACTTAAAATCTATTTATTAAGTTTTAGTTTGGTTTTTACCAGATAACAAAGATATTTTAATATCAAGTAAATAAATAATACGATGTACCGCAAATACTTTAAAAATCTTGTACTTAATATTTGAAACAAATTGATGTACACTGTTACAGACATATATTGAAAATATATGGTACGACACAATCATTTACACTTTCTAATATCGTGTATTAAATCTTCGAAGAACATTTTCAAAAATAGGCTTTTTAATACATTACCCTTAAGTATTTTTTCTTTATAAAATAAACATATTATCCTGTTAATCAAAATAAACACGCTTTATATATATATATATATAATTTGTTTTTATATATATATATATATATATATATATATATATATATATTAAAACAAATTATTTTATTAGATTTAAAATCCCCAAAAATGGGATATTTGTAAACCATCCTAAAATTATTTGTATTTTTTTCTTTCTTATTTGTCATGAAAAGCTATTTACAAATAGCCAATTTGAATTCAAACTTCAAGGAAAATTTTTAAAATTTCAAACTCTTTATAATTGGTTGTAAGTAAGCTACCCTTAAGTCTATATATTTTAGAAAAATAAATATACAATTTTTATTTATCATGCAAAAAGTATCCCCGTTACCAATTTTGAACAAAATCTTTAGATTTTTTTTTTAAATATAAAATTTTACTAAATATAAGTCATCAGTAAACTACTATAAATTGATTTAAAAAAAATATCTATAAGTATTTATAATGCACAAAACTTAAAAAAAGATCCCCATATTTTATTATTATTATTATTATTATTATTTAGCACCGCGTCTTGCTACCCGTTCGGATTATACGCTGTAAGTACTAATTACGCTAATGGATTAGGAATTGGGAAGGATTATTAGAGGAAGTGAACCCGCATTTGCGTGGAGGGCGAGTGGAAAACCATTTAAGAAAAACCGCTCCCAGTTCACCTGACCGAGATTCGAACCTAGATCTCTCCATCCTCAGCGGTTGAGCTTAACACGACTAGCGCGTCAGCCAACAACGCCACCGAGGCGTGTATCCCCATATTGAACTTTTTTAAAAAAATATTCAAATTAAAAAAAAAATCATTAATCAGTGAACTACTCTTGAAAATTAATTTCCCTCCCCTCCCTCCAAATAATTAGGATACAGTGTTATTTTTCATCTCAAAAACTCTCCAGATATATTATTATTAGCACCGCGTATTACTACCCGTTCGGGTTATACGCATTTACTCTAATGTGATATGGTATGGGGATTATGAGATGAAATGGAGGACCTACAGTTTTAACGTGGGATCCTAACCACGGTGGAGGCCTGGCATTCCACACATTCACAAATTGTGATTAATACATGTCTTGTCAGAGGTGAAGGAAGGGTTTGAAAATCAGATAAATCTCTGCGAGACCGAGGATTGAACGCCAGACCCCCAGCAAAGGAGTCTGACACCTTACCTCTAGATCGCCAGGTCACCAATCCCCAGATATGAATCTAAACAACATAACTAAAGCCATTTTTAGAATAATTTGGAAATCCTGAATATAGCTTATTGGTAAATTACTATTTAACTACCCGCCTCGGTGGCGTAGTTGACTAACACGCTAGTCGTGTTAAGCTCGACTGCTGAGGACGGGGAGATCGAGGTTCGAATCTCGGTCGGGTGAACTGGGGGTGGTATTCCCTAAATGGTTTTACACTCTCCATCTACGTAAATGCGGGTTCACTTCCTTTAATTCAACCTTCCCGATTCCTAATCCTTTAGCGTAATTAGTACTTAAAGCGTATAACCCGAACGGATAGTAAGACGCGGTGCTAAATAATAATAATACTGTTTAACTAATTTTTATACAAAAACTAAGTATGCAGTTTTATTTGAAAGGACAATTGTTCTCTAGATATCCATTTTGAAGAAACTTCTAAGAGCCATTTTCAAAAATTTGGGATTCAAAGTGATTGGTTGACATTAAAAATAACACGGTATACTTGAATTTTTGTTGAAAATTCGTTAAAGGCTATACCAATCAGTGACTTTCAAAAATGGCTCCAACGGTTTTGTTTAAAATGTATATCTTGGGAGTTTTTAACATAAAAAATAAATCTATAAAACTTATAGTATTTTTCGGAGAAAATTTATTCAAGGGTAGTTTATTAATAGCTATATTTAAAAAAAAATTATATTTAAAAAAATTGCTTTAGGGATTTGGTTCAAAATCAAAATATTTAAACTTTTTAATTTATAAATAATTTTGTATCTATTTATTTTTTTGGAAAATATCATTTAATAGTAGTTTGCTCGACAACTTATTTTCGCAAAATTTGATTATTTTTTTAAATACCTCTAACAATTTGATTAAATTTTGTAACGTGATATTATTTTTGATGATAAATAATAATGTCTTTATTTTTCTAAAATTAATGAATTTAATGGTAGTTTCTTAAGACAAATTATAGAAAAATAGAATTTTTTCAAAATTGGTATCTGGGTATGTTTTTCCTTGATAAATAAGAATATGTTTTTATTTTTACAAATACAAATAGTTTAATTTTAATGTGTTTTACTTATGAAATATTTTTAAAAATTAAAAATTTGCTAAAAATATTTGAACAATTTGGTTTAAAATCCATATATAAAATGTGTTAAATGTGAATAACAAGTTTATCTTTTATTTTAATCAAGAAAACTTAAAGAGTTTACTGAAACTCTATTTTTTAAATGTTCTTCAAGGCTATAAAACACAATATCAGAATGTTTGTACGATTTTGTTTTACCATTTATTTATTTGGTGTTCCAGCTGGAATAAGTAATCTTGTTTGTCTAAATACATAGCTATCCATGAAAATATAAGATTAAATCAAATAACGATGTGGAGCGTTATTTGTTTATTTATTACTATCCAAAGAAACACTTTTTGCATATTAATCTGAATATGAAACAACATACAAAACAAATTATCCTTTCTCTTTGGATTTATGTTTGAGGTATCTCCTGGAATTTCTTCTTGGCTTTAAAGTAGATAGTAACATATCCCTTGGTAATCAATTTGTGAATACCCATTAATTGTATTGGTTTAACGTCACTGTTCAGCTCCTTGAAGACATAGATTACTTTTCAATAGCTTATAAACTCTCCAGAGAAATTATAGATAATACAAAATAAATAGTATGGTGCATCGCATAGAATTTTTTTCTCATTTATCTAAAAATGAAGATATTTACTTGAAACTCGTAAGATTTCTCAAACGAAATAATAGACATTGTTGCTAAAAAGCGATGAAAAGAAGAGCATCACGTTACACGAAAGATCATAAATTAAATAATACACACTTTTACAGAAATATATTGAGGAAAATGTAACATCACTATTCACAAAAGAGCATAACACTCAACTCTCGATTTCTGAGACATCCATTTAAAATATATTTGTCAATATCTCGAAAACTATTGGCTTTATAAAAAAAATATAGTTTATAAAAGTTTTTACTCTTAAAAGTATCACAACGTTACTTTGATAAGCTATTTAGTATCTCAAATAGTTACGAATATGTGATCAAAATTGGATATTTACGCTCATGTAAAGTGTCCTCAAAGTTATTTTCATCAAAAAATAAGAACTTCGATTTTGTTTACAATGTTAAACAGTAACTAGATATGAATTTTACATCCATTATTGTTTCCAACCTGTGGCCTGGGTCAGTTTTTTATTCAAGCCATATATTTTCCACTACCGGCTTGCTAGGCCTGTCTTAGCTTCATATGCCTTATAATATAACTTGACTAGGACAGGTACAGAATCCAGTCCCTGGCCGTTAATTTATCACTGTGAAAGGGTAAACACACTTTTCACCAGTGATACATTTTTCTGCGATGCCAAGACTTGAACCCGGAACCCTTAGCTCAGTAGACAGACACGCTAACGACTAATATAAATTGACGGATACTAGATACGAATGTTAATAAAATGGTTATAGTGTATTTTTATAAAATCAATTTTCTTTCTTTTTGCCCTTTTGTCAACTACCATTAATTTTAGAGCTAAACGTCAAATTCGAAATACTATACCGGGGAACTGTATTAAAGCCCAAGATACCAAGTTTTAGCCTTATCAATAAAATGGTGTTGGTCCTAGACCAAGTTACATACACACAGACAAACAATATACACACAACACAGACAAACAGCAGCGCTAAAACCACTTTTTCAGGCTTAGTGGGTCATCAAAATCTAAAATGCAATTTTTTTTTACGATTACAATACTTTCCCTACCCGAGGGGTCACGAGAAAGTAAAATATTGCTTTCACAAATATTTTAGTAGTTCTCTAGTTATAAGCGAGCAAACAAATGCGCAGAAACTTTCCTTTATATAAAGAGATTATGTAAGCCTACATTATTATACTATTATAAAGCCACATGGCTGACTCACTGACTGACATTAATGTATACCCACTTTCAGGTGAGCCATAAACTTGAAATTTGGAAAACTTATAGCTTCTAGAGGGAAAATTCCAAAAAGTTAAAAAAAAATAGTTTCTAACCCCCTAAAGAAATTCAAAATGTCGAATCAACTTTAAAGTCAGTGCGGACCTTTCTTTGGAGGTCTCTTGTGGCTAAACGGTAAGACCTATCAAAATACGGGTCTAAAATTACATTAGTTTGCATCCACTTGCAAAGAAAAATCATTGGGGGTTTGGGGGTGGAGCCCCAACGAGAAAAGCAAGTATAATGTATAGATCCACAAATTATATTTAGAACTGCGTCTCACTACCTGTTCGGGCTATACCCTTATGCACTATTGACGCTAACATGCTAGAGATGAGTAAAGTTAAATTTAGAGGAAATTTTCCTGCATTTTCATAAAAGGGGTGGTGGAAAGGCATTTATAAAAAGAAACACCTTTAGTGTACCCGCAAGGGATATAAACCCCAACCTCCGCGTCTCCAGAAATCAGATCAGATAGGGTTCACGCTTTATCCCACAAATGCTGGTGTCATTGCAACGAGTTACTTACTACATATTGAACAAGCCATCTAAACCAAAATAATAGATCGGACTCATAATGATAGTTCATAACCTTAAAATAGAGGATAAGCTCTATACGTCGACTCTGGTGGTCTTGGAGTAAAGTGCTCGCCTCAAGACCAGATGTTCGTGGGCTCAAATCCAGCCGGGGTTGACGGATTTTTCTTGAGCGATAAAAATCTGTAGCACAACTTCCTTAGGAGGAGAAGTAAAGCCATCGGTCCTGTGTCAATTGTGGCATGTAAAAGTATACTGGAAGATATGTAAAAATACCTTTACCGGCAAATTGGTAGGTCTTTTCTCTCTCGCTCATAGAAATTCTCTTGTGCAGTCGGTTCAGAAAGTGCACATTAAACAACTCTAATAAAACAAGATAGGTCCCTTATCAATTATTCCAAATCCAAAAATATTGATAATGACCTAAATAAGTGAAAAAACTCAAAATAGTCTCCTCAAGAATCCAAAATAATTCCTCACCCCTAAACTACTCATCGTAGTAAAAAGAGTAAATGTTTTCTCTTATCAGTAAAAATAGTCCCTCCCCGTAATCAAGAGAAGTAAAGTTATTTTTATGACCCGTTTCATTGGTTGCATGGTCTAAAGCGCCACTCTCGCAATGAACTAGACTACCGACGAACGGGAAATTACGGTTCTTCCTAAATGCATATACAATGGCGGGTACACATCCTTCAAGTTCAAACTCCTCAGCTACAACACATTAAATCAATTAGTGCATATTCGTAGAGCCTGAACGGGTAGTAAACCTAAGATGTTGTGTTAAATATAAATAAATAAATTTATTCTTAATTAAGAGAGAAAGTGATCGATGCATTGAGAAACTCTTTTTTTTTATCACCACTTTTCTGCTTATCGAAATCATGCTATCATATTTTAGCAATTTATTTTAGGTTTTGAAATACAAATAAAGTTACAAAAGAACTTTTTAAAGTAAAATAAAAACACACTGGGTTTTGGAATCTCAGAACTATCTATCATAGCATAATAATGTTCAAACACAAACTTTCTCCCTAACAATATAAAATAATTTTAAAACTTATTGTATTTACCAAAGTACTCCCAAGTAGTGCTGAACTATGATTAATCCAAAATTAGGCTATATTTGTTTACTAGCCCCCTTACCCGTAAAAAATATTGTAAAGAATCCTGTAAAACAAAGCTTCAAATCATCCATCATGTCAATATAAAAACAAAACTTTTTTTTACTTTAAAAAAAAAATACAGTCCTACCATCACAGTATAGCCCCCTCCCTCTTTTTATCCTCCCTCCTATTTTCATCTCATTCCTCTTTCCTCATCCCTACCCCCTGCTACCCTTCACCAACCCCACTTTCCCTTCAACAACTTTTTTTTTACAACGACTATATTATATAACATCGATATTTTTATGAGGAATAAATTAAATTTTCAAAATAAAATATAGCCTATTCTACTCACTGATAATGTATCTTTATATTGGTGAAATAATTTTTAAAATCGGTCCAGAAGTTTTTGAATTTATCCATTACAAACATAAAAACAAAAAAACAAAAAATCAAATCTTTCCTCTTTGTAATATTAGTATTTGTTTATTTATAAATTATATAGTTTAATATTAGTTTACTATAAAAATGTAGAATTTCATAATATTTTTAATTTATTATAAAGTCTCTAAATCTGTTCCTAAAATTAGTCGCTATCGAACACAATTATTAGAAAGAAATTGGCCTACTACTAGCAAAATAGGTACGTAAATCTATGATTCATAATACTCAAGTATCTGTCTTAGTTTTTTTAAACATGTTAAATTACCTTAATAAATAGTCGTGACATCCTATCTCAGTCGGTAGCGCGTCTGCCTAGTGAGCCAAGGGTCCCGAGATCGATTCTTGACCTGGACGAAAAAATGATCAGTGGTGAAATTGGAGCTTCCCACCCTTAAACAATTATCAATTAACGTTTCGGGGACTGGGTATTGTGTCTGTGAGAGAGATTTGGGTTATCCTAAAACTTATATGGACCTCCTCTGTGGTCTAGTTGTCAGAGCTCGTAACTTCATATCCAGAGGTTCTGGGTTCCGGAAATTTTCTCTGAAACAGTGGGTCTGTAACGGAGTCAAACTCAGCCTCGTGAGGACAAATGAGGAGCTACTTGAATAAATAAGTAGCAGATATACTCTAGAAAAATTGAGATTAATGGCCCAAGGCTTCGTCATGCTGACCACTTGACACCCTCTATCCCCAAATGTTGGCACTATCATCACTAACAGTGATGGCGTCTCGGTCGATATAGCTCGATCGCGGGCTCACATCATGTTTTTTTTTATAAGTTGTGTGATGGTATAATTAGTAGTTTTGGAAAGTGTACGTTAAAAACCCCAAATCTTGTGACTACTATGTAATGAGTGACGTGTCATAAAGTGTTGCATAGTTTACTGAAACTCTACCTGTGATATGTTCTTTCCAACTTAGTATCCATTTCAAAGGACCAATTGACCAATCCTACATAGACCCTTGACTGTTTATTTACTAATTACGCTAGTGAATTTAGAGATAAGTAAAGTTATATTTAGAGGATGTGTACCCACATTTGCGTGAAAGAGAGTGAAAACCCATTTTGTAAAAGCCACCCTCAGTACATCTGACCAATATTTGGACCTCAATCTCCCCATCATCGACAGTCTAGCTTATTGAGAACGTAGCACTTTATACTAGTGATTCTTACCAGGGGGCCGCTAAAGACTTTGTGGGAGAACTCGAAAAAATAATTCAAAATGTTATTTGCATATTACTGAAGCCAATTATCTTAAATCCTACGTTTTAGAAGAAAGAATTCGATGATCGTAATCATGTAAGTACAGTAGACTCTCGATTTTCCGGGGTAGTGGAGGCAAGGGAAGTCCGAATAATATAAATCAAGGATAGTACTAATAATTCCTATTTGTATACCATCACCATTCAAAATTGGCTTCCCTTTGTTTCTACTCATTTATGTGAAAAGGGATTTTCCACAGTGAGAAATATTAAAACTAAGCGGCGAAATCCACTCTGAATCGACTCCTCCATGCAAATACCATTAAGTAATACAAGTGAAACCAAAATAAATCTATTAGTGAAAGGTGTTCAACAGCAGAAAGAGCTCCCATTAAATACATTTAGTTAATTTCAGATTTTTGTTGTTCTTATAATCAGTAAATAAAGCCACTATTTTATAATAAATCTTAATGATTAATATTTTAATAAAAACTAGGGGCCGCGAGTATCTTAGGATATTTAGGGGCCCGCGAGTAATAAGAGGTTAAGAACCACTGCTTTAGACCATGCGGTCGTAGAATCGGGGACTGCATACCTCACATTGGAATGTATAGCTGGTCAACGATGTTCTACTGAGTGATGAGAGCAATTCACAGTTGCAGTTTAAACTAACACTACTTACCCTGGCAACACACAACGCCACTGTATGTAATAGAAGCTTAAAAATAAATATACAAGAACAGCGTTTATTGGGTGACCTGGTGGTCTAGGGGTAAGGTGTCGGACTTTTGTGCTGGTGGCCGGGGTTCAATCCTCGGTCCCGGCACAGATTTATCTGATTACCAAACCCTTCCGTCACCTCTGACAAGACATCTTGTGAATGTGGGGAATGCCAGGCCTCCACCGTGGTTCGGATTCCGCGTTAAACTGTAGGTCCTCCATTTCATCTCACAATCACCCTACCATTACACATTAGCGTAAGTGCGTATAACCCGAACGGGTAGTAAGACGCGGTGCTAATAATAATAATAATAATAATAATAATAATAATAATAATAATAATAATAATAATAATAATAATAATCAGCGTTTATTTGAAATGTTTTAAAACTTTGAGGGTTAAGTCCAATGCACTAGGAAAATAAATTAATATTACGAACCGAGCTACGGGGTGTGTTTGAAAAGTGACGATTAAAAATGGTTTTAAGGCCACTGGGATGGTTGTGAAGATTCTTAGCTCCTCAAACAAATTTTACATTTAGGCCCGATGCACACCGCACCGAACAAGACACGACAGAACAAAACATTTTTGTGTGGTCATGTGTGGAGCTCTCTTGATTGTATGCTTTAAATTGAGCCGGCGCACACTGCACCGAACAAGACCGAACAAAACAACAAAACACGACCACACATGACCACACACGTTTACACAATTCAGCTGTCTTCCACGCTCCCATGTTCGACGGAACAAAATGCACCGAACATTTTACATTGCGCATGCGCGACTATTTGTTTACTAGTTTGTGAAGGTGTCTAGTGGCGTGTGTTGGTTGTCGAAGTGAGTTTTTTGGTGTGTTAACATGTCTGTGCAAAAGCGTAAGGAAAAGGATTTAGGCCTACCCAATGCTGAGCTAGATGTGGAAAAACTAATAGTTTTTGTGCAGGAGAGGCCTGCATTGAACAATTTTAACCTCAAAGATTACCACAACAAGGATATTGCCGACAAGCTGTGGGAGGAAGTGGGGAAATACATGAAAGCACCCAGTAAGTACCGAAACCTACATAGTTGAATTAATTTTATAGTTCATTTGACAATAAAATTATTTATAACGCTAATTAATATGAATGTTTACCAATAGTATTTTTACTAGTTTAGCTTTAACTGTATTTTGTGATTCCCAAGTATAAAAGTGAATATAAATAATTGCAAGAAGACGTGCAAAAAATATTATTGTTTTAGTTTATTTTAATTTATGTAATATTATTTCGATACGTTCTGTGGGGCTCAATTTAATTAATTAGGAATTTCACTGCATGTTTTAATGAATGAAATGGATCTTTGTTAATTTTGATTTTATTATGGAACGGAGCCCTATACAATGTATTAGTAACATCAATATAATGATATGAATGATGATATTATTATTTGAGTTGAAGGCTACTAATATTTTATTGGTAGAAATAGTTATTTACCAATATAATTAAATATGTGTATAACTTGAACAGTTAGTCAGACGAGGTGATAAAGAAAAACTAGCTGGTGACAGTATTTATGTAGATAATTAATTTTTATTTGGCATAAATAGTTGTCGCTTCCGCGATTTACTTTCACACATCATCACACTACTGCACGTGGGCATATGCATCCTGCCATGGTAAACGTCCTTGCTCTGAAGAAAAGTAGTCCACCAAGAAGTTGCGAACTGTAAACGCTGCATGAGAAGGAGGTTTGCTTCTTCCAGTATCTACAGTTTCTGTTTCTTCACCCTCAAGTAACAACAGCTCCTGAAATATGTCGGGACGATCCATTCGTTCTCTTTTTCTGATTAAATTATGTAGTATAGTACATGTTTCAGTTATCACCTGAACTTTGTCAGGGCTTAACATAATGGATGTTTTAAATACCCCAAATCTTTTGCTTAGTATGCCAAAAGCACATTCAGCAATACGACGGGCTCTTGAGTGCCGATAATTGTATACACGCCTCTCATTTGTAAGGTACTTTCTGGCAAATGGTTTCATGAGATTTACAAGAAGTGGATACGCCTCGTCACCAACAAAAACGAAAGGCATTTTGTTATTGTTTTCATAGTTGATGGGTCTAGGAGAGGGAATATTAAGCTTCTTTTCCATCATATCCTTTGCAAAAGTACTATTATGAAATACTGAAGCGTCATTATTTCGACCGTAGTCTCCTACCTCAATTATGACAAAGCATGCATCGGCGTCTACCACTGCCTGCAAAATGATCGAGTGGAATTTTTTATAGTTGAAATAGGCAGATCCCTCATTTTCTGGACACAGCAAGCGGATATGTTTGCCATCAACAGCACCTATACAGTTAGGATAGTTCCAAACGTCTTCAAATCGCTGAGCTATATGCTCCCATCTTTCAGTTGTTGGTTGAGGCATGTACACTGGCCGCAGACGTTCAATTATAGCTTGGCATGTTTCCATTACAATTAGTCCAATAGTTGTTTCCCCAACACGGAAGTAGTAGTGGTAAGATTTGAACATTTCTCCGGTAGCCAGGTACCTGGAAAGATACGGATACCAATGTATTAGAATAAAGTTCAATGTTTTAGATATGCATTGGAATTTTATACAATTCTAATCGAAACTTATATAATAATCTATACATTTCTATAGATAAAAAGTCGTTTATGTTGGTCTAAATTAGAATATTTTTTTAAATACAAAATTAATATTTATTTTTGTAGTATTTATTGGGCCAAATTTCATAATAAAAACATAATTCATAGATATGAACATTTTCATGTGCTCATTCCCCAAACACACCACTTATACAAATATTTTTTTCAGCTGCTGATTGTCGCTCGAAGTGGGCGTCTCTCAGGAATGCGTACGCTAGACACATGCGACAAGAAAAGACTTATGTCCCCAGTGGGTCAAAAGGAACTAAAAAGAAGCAATGGTATCTGGCAGAGGTACTGAGTTTTCTAACAGATTTCGTGGGTCAGCATAGGACGATGTCTAGTAGCCTACGTCCAAATGTACGGCAAGCAGGAGAGAACACAAATACGGAAGACAATGATAGTTTTATGGAAACGTACGAAGAAGAAGAACAGCACGATGACTCTTCTGGTTTTGTTGACCTGACAATAGCTGGAAACCTTTCACGACCAACTACACCAATTCAGCCTCCAACGAGACCTCCAGGATTCGGGAAGAGGAGGTTTCGTCCTCAAAAACTATGTGAAATGGTGGTCAGTCCAATGATTGATTTTTTTAAATCAAGATCACAGCTACCTCCCAAACACGATGAAGATGGAGACGGAGACCTTTATTACCTTAAAGGCCTGCTTCCTGATTTAAAAAAGCTCGACGAAAGGCGCAAACGAAAATTCAAACAGGACATTATGAGACAATTAAACGATCTTCTTGATGAACAGGACGAACAATGCAGTTCACCAATGATGGTGTCAACATCATATTCAAACGCATCTTCGTCCCACTCATTCACCCAGATCTCTTCCCCCGGCAGTCTGCCTGATACAAATATTCCGCTCCTGATTATAGAATCTACAGAGGGTGCTGACCTTCCTTATGGAAATGAAGTCACTATATTATGTAGAATAAAGCATCCGTTAATTTGAAGGCACTTCGTTCGGTCTATTATAAATTCTACAAAATATGGTTTCATTTTTTAAGTAATACTTATTTACTGTATCTTGTTTATTTATAAATAGCTTGGTTTTGTAAAAAATTACATACAATTGACTTCTAAGTTATTAGGATTCCAATAATTTAACATCTCGTCTTATTAAATATTTAATGTAGGCCTTCTAAGTATCTATTGTTCAAAGTTATTGTCTCCTAAATGTTGTAAAGTATAATAAAATTAAATACTTGTATGCATAATATCCAGCGTACGGCAACCTTTATACAAAGAAATATCAGTAAATATATAACTTTTACCTTAAAGTGATGAACAGCCTTTCCTCCGGTGTAATGCTCTTCCTATAGTTGGTGTTTCTCCTCCTGATGATATCCTCTACATTACTCATGATGTAATGAAAAGTATCAACACTTAATCTTACAAAATTGGCGAATTTTTCCGGATAACACTTCAACTCACTAATGTAGCTTGTTAAAGAGTTTTCATCCATCCTTTTTTTCAGCATAGGATGAACCCAGATACTTCTATCGCGTTTCTCTTCATGATGAATCTCTAACCATCCCCACAGCAAAAAAGCTACCTCTTCATCACTGACCTCCATCTTGGTGAATGCATATAGTAAGAAGAGAATGTCTTATCGTGTTTTGTTCCATCGTGTTCCATGATCAAAACTACCATCACACAAATTTGTTCCATGAAACAAAAACATTTTTGTTCTGTCGTGTCTTGTTCGGTGCGGTGTGCATCGGGCCTTAGTGTGCCTAAATCCCTCCATAATATTCTACTCAAGCATGGCTCTACAGTGATTGCTGGACATATTAGAAAATACATGGTCTGTTAGTAAGGGCACCCATGTGGGTTTCCTAAATGGGGTGTGGATTGAAATTCCACCTGCTGGGGGAGTGGCTCCCTCTCCTTTCAGAGATGAAATTTCAGGAATATAACCTTGTGTGAGGGAATTTTAGGGTATCAGAACATAATTTTGAGCAAATTTTATGAGTTTCAAGAGCCAATTTTGGAAAAAACAATAAATATTAAGTATTAACAAAAAATAAAATTTATATGTAGCTGAAATCATTGAAAATAAACATTATATTTCTCAGAAGTTTAGTGAACAGAACAAAATGAAAATAAAACTCTTGAAGAGGGAATGGAAGCAAATCTACATTTAATAATTTGTATATCTGATAACTCAAATATTGATGATCAAAGTTGTTACTAGCAAATTGCATCCAAATCCCAAATACACAATCTGGATTTTTCATAAAAATTAACAAAAAAAAAAAAGAAGAAGAAGAAGTAAATATTGCATGGAGATTAGGGGGGATGGAGCTCCCTTTATTGACCATTTATGGAAGCTCTTGGCTGATAGCTGTTCACTCTGGGCTGACTTTAGGAGAGAGGGTCTGTCAAAATATCATCAATAAACATGTTTTCAGTCACAAACCACAAGTCAAATGAATCAATAAGGAGAATCATAGACCATCCATGAATATTTTATGTAGTGAAACATGTAATTTGAAAATAAAGCTTTCCCGGACACATTTTCATGACAATTTCCCATATTTTATCACGAAGAACTCGTCCCCAACTATTGGACATAGCGTTTAGATAAACACTAGAGACTTATACTAAATATATGTTTACTTTTTCTTAGATAAGATTTTGTAGTCACGAACATTTTTAACCTCGAGATTAGGATGAACATCAGAGTGTTATGTTACCCCAAACTCAAAAAGATGTATCTTACAAATCGGCCTATCTATACTAGATACCACAGCCAAAACGGATTGATGGATCTCGTTCAAACTTGATATTTTGATTTTATACGGTTTTATATCTCAAGGTGGAATCGTAATTTTAATTAAATCTCTAAAATTAAGGATTATTTACTAATGATGGAAATTTAAAAAGTTGTCATTTTTGAAATGACTATAACGATTTTGTTCAAAATGGATTTATTAAATGGAAAGGCTTATATCAGGGGTCGAAAATATTTTTTTTTGCCTCAATCGACTAAACAAAATTACCACTATAATCTATCGTTTCTACACTTGACTTTTGCTTTAATTTTGTTTCTATAAATCTTATATTTATTCTTAAATCATATCTTTCCTCAAATACTGATGTTCCTGCCCTTATAGAAAAAAAAAGTTGAATAAGTAAAATGTACATTTTCATATCAATCTATTAAATATTCTTATGACATTATCGATTATGGTCAGTCAAAGTTATTTTGGTCACACTCAAATATTATGTGGAAGTATTTGATTTATTTGCAATTTTAGAAGGCACAAAAATAGACTTTCAATGACGATGCAGTTTTATCACGCGATCGACTGAAAATTGCCACGTGATCGAACGTGATAAACTACAGTCTATGGACCCGCTTCGGTGGTTGAATGGTCTAAGGCGTCACTTTAGTAATAGACTGGACTGCCGATGACAGGGAGATTGGGGCTCGAATTCTGGTAGGGTGTATTAAGGGTGTATTTAACCAAATGGTTATCCACTCTACCTCCTCGAAAGTGCTGGTACACTTACCCTAAATTCAATCTTACTCAGTCCTAACACATTACCTTATTAGTATATATGTGTATAGCTAGAACGGGCAGTAAGACATGGCGAAAAAAAAATACACACACAGTATACGATTTTTTGTGAACATAAATTAAAAGTTCACTGAGAATTATCTGGGAAGTATTTATTTGATTTATGTTAACGGGTGTTTGTTTTGATGAGATAAATTTACCGAACTAAAATTTATTGACAGCTTATTTTTAAAAATTAGAATATTTTTAGAAATAGTTTTAACAATTTGGTTCAAAATTTATATCTATAGTGTGCTACATATTATTAACAAAGTATTATATTTGTTTTTCCGAGGAAAATTTATTTTAGTCTAGTTACTGAAATCTAGTTGTTTTTATTAATTTAAAACTATAAGAGACTATATGAGGAAGTATATTCTATTATATCATATCATTTATCTCTTTCAATTTTCAGTTGGACTCTCTTCTAGATATTTTATCAATAATATTTTTTTTTGCTGGAAAACTAGAATTTACCTCTAAGGACTATTGTTAAAGTTTTCTTTGAGTATTAGCTTTATTTATCTATAGGTCACCACCAAGAAAACTAAAACTATTAACACTAATAAAATGTGTTTATATGGCACATGTATATATTATTTTGAAAATAAATAATTTGAATGGAAGTTTTCCAAATTCATTTTGACTTAAAACCTCTTATACAGCAAAGATGTTTCAATGAAAGAAGTTACAGAATGATATCTGTTTGTCCACCACAATCATAATAATAGAGATAATTCTGGCCCTACGCTATTTCCTGGACGTCCAAAATATATTTCGACTGTAACCACGAGACTTGAAGATCCTGTGGAGAATGAAAGAGAGAGAAGATAACCACTTATATTGTATCGCATTTAGGTCACGCTTGTAGAATTATATTTACATTGAAACTATTGGAAGACTAGATCTTTTTACTAAAAAGTTGATAAATTAAAACGTTTAATAAACAATACAGTAGCTTGATATTGATTAAATTATACTTAATTACTTACTTCGAGGTATTAGAAACTTGAAAGTTCATTGCAGCGCTTACAAAAGTACGCCACCTATCCCTATCTTGAGCTAGTTCTATCCAGTCCTCCTCACTACACCCTATCTCTATCTTGAGCTAGTTCTATCCAGTCCTCCTCACTACACCATATCTCTATCTTGAGCTAGCTATATCCAGTCCACCTCATTACAATCTATCCTTATCTTGAGCTATTTATATCCAGTCCACTTCATTGCACCCTATCTCTTTCAGGTCCATTCTAATGTTGTCCTCACAACTGCGTCAAGGTCTTCCCAATGGTCTCTTCCCATTGGGCTTGACAGTTAATACCCTGAATAAGGTGCTAGAGTCTCCCATTTACGCTGCAAGTCCTGACCACAGTAATCTGCGAGATTTGACTACTCTAACAATGTATGGTGATTAGTAAATATTATGTAACTCATCATTATGTATTCTACTCCACTGATAACTATCTAGCTAACTCAATGCTACGTTTTAGCAATTTTTCTCAGGACACAGATAAATAATAGCTTTAATTTATTTTAATGAACATACTTTACTTTAGTGCCTTATACGGGGAATTTTTAATTTTGGAAGGACAGACGTTACTTAAGTTCCTTGAGCGGGGAATTTTTAATTTTTGAAAAAATTTGGATCTATAAATTTCCGAAAATTACCGGTATTTAAATATTTGTCTTTTATTCCCTAATAATGTGTAATTCATGAAAGCCCTTTGTAAGGAACTAGTGAATTAGGCCATTGATAAGCTTTAACTTTATTGTTAATTTAATTCTTATGGAAGCTGAGAAGACTTACATCAATAGCTTTATGTAAATAAAGAAAAAAACCTTTTGTTTTTATTCACACCAATGATATATTCTAGCTTAGTATTGACCAGCACTGTAGAAATCAAAGGGATGGTTGTTGTCTTGGGAGGTTATAGATTCTCAAACAAGTTTTCTATCTTCCTTTTCTTAAGTTTTTTTTCTTAACTTTTTTTTTTTTTTTTTTACGAGCTTGAGGGTCCCTTTTTCCGCTTTTCATAGCCATATTGCCTCCCTAATCAGCGAATAGCTTATACAGATAGCGTTTTTGCCTGCTTTTAATTCTAAATGTTCCATTATCAACAACTTAGCTACCCGCCTCGGTGGCATAGTTGGCTAACGCGCTAGTCGTGTTGAGCTCGACTGCTGAGGACGGGGAGATCGAGGTTCGAATCTTGGTTGGGTGAACTGGGGGTGGTTTTTCCTAAATGGTTTTCCACTCCCTCTCCACGCTAATGCAGGTTCACTTCCTTTAATTCAACCTTCCTAATTCCTAATCCATTAGCGTAATTAGTACTTAAAGTATATAACCCGAACGAGTAGTAAGACGCGGTGCTAAATAATAATAATAATAACTTAGTTGAAAGCACAACATACAGAAAACACATCAATATTTACTTTTGGTAGAGTGATAAATACTCCACTGACCAAATTAAATTATTTAACGAATCATTTGTTTTGAGTATTGTGTTTTGAGTCTTACCTTTTAGGCATTTTTCAAGCGGCTGGGTTTTATATAAATTTCTGAATGTGAGCTTTGCTGCGCTTATAATGATCAGGCAAGTGGAAATGAATGTCTGGTAGGGTTATAGTTTTATTCTGCCAACAATTACTGTTTGTCTTTATACCACATATTCTCATCTGTGAGACAAAGTTGGTGAATAGACCTTTCATTCATGTAGATAACATGGACATTTCTTCTGATTGCTAATCCATAGGAAGCTTGCGCATTTTGAATGGCTGCACTTAATGTTATTTTAGATGCTTTCAGTTCCAGCAACCGACTCCTAATTTGCTTCTGTATGTGGCCTATACATTCCAATTTATTTATTTCCACGTCATCTCCATATACCTTTGCCTCATTTACTGATGATCTGATGAATCACCATTCCCTAAATAATTCACGCACGTATGCGTACAGTACCTCACACTTCTGACCAGACAAACATTTCAAATAGAACTAAATATGTGAAAGTGTATAGGCCTAATCATGACCGTTGAACAGACCACAAATCAATAGACGTGCATTAAAAAAAGGGGCAGGTGCTTCTAAATTTTTTTTTATCAATTTTTGTATAATATTAGCTACATAAAAAACAAAATGTGATTTCTTACCTTTTTTTTTAGTCAAACTCCCCTTAATGAGTATTATTGTATAATTATATATATATATATCAAATTTTGCCATGCAATTTCAATACATTATGTTGTAGTGCAAAAAAATTATATTCAAAGATCACAACTGTATCTTATGAAGAGCAGGAAATTTCGAGTGCCCTCTTAAACCAGGCAAAGTAAGCAGTTACGTGACTTTTTCTAAGGGATAGGATTCAAATATATCTGTAAATTAAACCTTTTAATACAAAATCTACATAATTTTACCGAACATGATGAATGCTGTAGTGGTGTCAGATTTGTAATAATAATTTTAAATTTCTTGCTTTATTTATTTTATGTGATTGCTTTACTCTCATAAATATGAATATGTAAATTCAAACAATTATTTCACTGACAGCCAAATATTTTTTACATCTATAAACAGGATGAAGCGGAAACAATTAGACGATATATGCAGAGGAAAATGATGGACAACGTGCTGACATCTGGTGGAGCTCACCTGAGTGATATTATCTTCGAAAAGTGAAAAAGTGTATTATGAAGTTTGCTTTTATTTAGCTAATAACTATTTGCTTTTCAGGTAAAGTGTTAATTTTCAAGTTACTAATCGTCTCATTGTTTCGGCCCCACCTGTATTATTCCCTTTGGTCCAGTTTCATAGTCACTGAGTACGCTTCAAGTGCGATACTATACAAAATATAAGACGACACCTACCTAGACTCAAATGGAACGGGGCACTTGCGCAAATGAAACAGGACCATTCATCTTCAAGTTTTTAGTCAGTCCGTTTTGAAAATCGATGAACAACCACGAACTCATTTAGTTTAAGGCTATTTCCTTTGTTTATGTAGTATTTTTTACTAAGTTTTTCACTTAAATAGGAGCTATCATGTTATGTCCTATGCATGGCTATATATTGGTAACTAGAAAATGGAATTTAAAATGAAAAATATAGAAATATTTAAACGGTCCTTATCCCGAGCAACGCAGGAAGTCATTGCTAGTGTTATTTCCCGTGTTCTATAAAATGGGGTCGTATAGCACAGATATTGGAAGATTTTTTATAGCAAATTATATTTTTTACACTACGTCTTACTATCTGTTTGGGCTATTCACATTTAAATTATGATAGTGGGTAAGCGATAAATAAGGTAATGTTGAAATAAAATGCACCCCCAATTGCGTTGGAGTAAAGTGGGAAATAATCTAGGTTTATTTTATATATTTTTATTTATTTGCGGTATTTAATGTGCATTTTCTGCACCGACTGATTATATAAGCACATAAACATTTCTATGAGCGAGAGTGAAAGATCATACCAATTTTACCGAGAAAGGAATTCTTATCTGCATTCCCGGTTTATTTTACATGCCACAATCGTTATTAGACTGACGGCTTTACTTCCCCTCTAAAGGAAGTTGTGCTATGGATTTTTATCCATCGACTCCGGCTGTATTTGAACCCAGAAACATCGGATCCTGAGTTGAACATCTTACCCCAAGACCACCGAGGTGACTAGCCTTTTCATTTAGAACACCTGAGCAAAATTCAAACTTTGAACTTCAAATCAGTGAAAAAACAGAATAGGTGTGTCGGATTTAATGCACGTGCTCACCGATGCAGGTAGCAAATAAATAAAAACAGCCACCTGTAAGATAAGTGCCATCCTTACATAACTATTTAGAAATGTATATTATATTGTTGATTCTAGTGTGTCATATCTTGAAGTACTAACAGCTGTCTAGTATCATTCAATTTTGATTTAAGTATGTTTAGATCAAACATTTACTTGGTTTTTTGGTGCAATCAGCAAATATTATTCCACTTCTAAAGTAAAACTTACTATGCAGTTTAATAATAATCACTGAATAAACGAAAGCTGAAGACATAGTATGATCGAATATACATTTATTTTCTTTAGGATGTAATGCCTTATTTCTTATCCCTTTAGTTCTATACGCTATAATAGTGATATGATTTAGAATTTAATTATGTTCGTGTTATTTCGTTTTTCTAGTTATTCGAATATACATTATTCTAACGAATAATTTTGACATATGGGATGCGGGTATAATTTTATTAGTGTGTATTGCTATTAAAATTAATATGGTTTTTTATTTCTAAAGTAATGCTAATCTGACTATGATAATAATATTAAAGTGACCGTATAAAAGGCATGATAATATAAGTGACAAGTATGGTAGGTATTGTTAAGAGGAAATGTACCCGCATTTGTGTGAAGGTATATTGGGGTACCATTCAGGAAAACCACCCTACTTACACCTTGTAGGGATTTGAACCCTGAACTATCCATCACCGGAAAATCATACTAGACGAATTTTACATTTATTTCAAGTTGATAATTTTTTTAATTACAAAAACTATGAAATAATTAACACTAAATGCTTAAGTGGGTGATGTTCATCTATGTTTAGAATAGAAGGAATAAAAAAACTATAAGGTAGGTAAAGAGATATAGGCATTATAATATTTAATAACAATTTGTTTTACCATCGGTGAACCAAAATGTTTGACGCTGTTAGTTGTAATTACTTTTTAAATACATAATTTCATTCCAATCACACACCCTAAAAACATACATATACAAGGTATAGTATAAGAGTAATTAAAATAAAATGTTTTGCCTTGATTTTCAGAAAAAAAACTTCCAAATTGTTAGTACTAATTCATACTTCTTATGGCCTGGTTTTTCAATATTGAGAATTCCAGAGTTGAAATTGAAAATCAACCGAATAAACATGCATTGCATTAATCATTAAACCATTAGAAACCGACAATTGTTATTCATTATTCTAAAAAAAAAAATTACAAATATCTAACAAAAACTTCTCTTTAATAAAGTTTGTGCGTTGTTGTAGAATAAAATATAGCATGAAATCAAATTACGGTCTCGTGAAATTATTTATATTTATTTACTTTAAAGAACCACTTAAAAAACAATTTTAAAACTAAAATAGGTACTAAAGAAAGGGTCGTAGATATTGTAATTTCGTTGCAAATAACAAAACTAGTGTAACATTTAATTGGGACCCTTACAATGAATTTCTTTTCAGTATTGTATTTACATTTATATGTATAGTTTAGATTCCAATAAATGAGTTGGAAATCTTTTATAGTTTAGATATTATTGGCATTAATTATATAGAGTGTAAAAAAAATTATATAATACATTCATAATTAGCAATACACAATGACGTAGCTAGGATATATTTTGCAAAGAAGGCTTTATGCGTTGTGTAATTATGTAAAGCCAATCAGTGTTAGGCACACCGCCAAAAAGAACTCGTGTAAGTGGTGAAGTATAGAATTGCTAGATCAATTTACAGCTCATAAGGTAAACATAATTAACTTAACTAAGCGTGAAAAGATAATATTCTTTTCTCAGACAATAGAACGAATATATTACACCAAACCAGTTCCACATGACAAAAAGTATACGTCCCCTCCTTCCCTTCTCTCCTCAACCACTATAAAAACACCCCTTACGATACAGACTCTCATTCCCACAGTAAAGAAATCATTTTTAGAACTAGTTGGTTCTCGAACTTAGGCTTTGCTTGAAGTTATGGAATATAAAGTATTTACTACTCAATTCATCTATCTTCTTATGGCTTTCAAGGCTTTGAGGTAAACCAAATGCACATAGATCAATGTATTATTATTATTATTATTATTATAATTATTATTATTATTATTATTATTATTATTATTAGCACCGCGTCTTACTACCCGTTCGGTTTATACGCACTTACGCTAATGTGTAATGGTAGGGTGATTGTGAGATGAAATGGAGGACCTACAGTTTAACGTGGAATCCGAACCACGGTGGAGGCCTGGAACTCCCCACATTCACAAGTTGTGATTAATACACGTCTTGTCAGAGGTGTAGATCAATGTAGTATCTTGAGATATAAGCAGGGCTTAGTTATAAGCTCTTTGGAATTTGCACATATTAAAGGTAATCTTGAATACTTTCCCGAAAAAACTTGAGCAGTTCATTAATTTTCCAAGAAATTTTTAGGACATTGAAACTATTGAAATTGTTCAAATGGTTGAAATAGCATATTGATAACTCCATGCATATTCTTGAAATGCAATAACGTCCTAAGTATCAACATCAAAATACGTTTCTCAAAATATGAAGTCTTTTGGTTCAGAGGGTTGCTAGGAGGGTGAAAATTTTAGCAACTGCCATAGTGAAACAGAATTCAAGATTTAAACACTTTATACACACATCATTTGGTCTAGTTTATAAGAATATCCCTGCCATATTTCCTTAAAATTTGTCCACGCCTTTGGCAGCTATCGTGGAGCAAACAAACAAACAAACAAACAAACGGACAGATTTTGGAGTGCCCACCATCTTATAATGGATATACAGATATAAAAACCTTATATAAACTTTGTTTTGCCTAGGTTCAAGACTGTTCTTTCCAAATTTAGTTAAAACTGGTCCACGCATTTGACAATAATTGCTGAAGAAAATCTGGACAAATTGACAGAGTAAATGACAAATTATGAAGTTAAAACAGAATCTCACATCACTTGGAAAAATATGTTTTCTATTAGATCCCATGATGGAGCTAAAAGAGGCTGAGATCCCCATTGGAGAACATTTCCCAATTGGCCTTACCTTTACGGTACACCTGTTTAACAGCCCCGTCGATATCTATTATGCCCGATAGTGTTTATTTCTATCCTTCTACATATCTGCTTCTCTTCTACTGTCTTCTTCTTTATTTTGATGACACCATATGAAAGTGACAATCTCTGCATAGCCCTCGTTCTTGAAGATTCAGTTGACCCTTATCTTGCCAGTTATTATTGGTTGGGATTCTAAATAAATATCTTCAAAGGTTTAATAGAATGGGATTAATTATGATCAGCCTCAACCACGCTAAATTGAATATTTTAATGCAGTATTTTCTTTATTTCCATAGTTCTTGTATACCATTTTTTAAGGATTTTATTGACATAACGCAAATTTCTTTTTGAGAGGTACTCAATGATAGCTTGCTCTAGCCATGGTCAATAGCGTAATAACGGTTTATTATTACTTCCTATGGTATTCCTGACCATCTATTCTTCATGATGAAGGCAGAGATGACCAACCACAAATCATTATGTGTAACATAAGTGCAAAAAAAGTCACAAATCTCTTTGTCCGTCTGACTCCAAGAAGACAAATTGTGATAATTTTCAAGGGATTAAATCTTATAGAATAAGCTCAAGATAGTCTTATGTTCAGCTGTAATTAGAGTTAGAGTGGTATAAGCAAATAACTGTAAAGCGGCATTTTCAATTATCAATGATATCCTCCTCTTCCATGTCATTATCCTACGTGAGTATAGTGAATACATTTTAGACAATTGCCTACTAAACTAAAATATCAATGGACCTTATCTTCTCCATCCCCATAGTAAACGTAGATATGAACATTAGGTTATAGCCCACGTTCACTCTTTGGTTACTTCGAGCAAATCGCCTCAATCTTACCTCTTACACAAGTGTAGGAAAACTGACCTTGCTGCCAGTTGTGGGGCTGGACTCTTTTACTACAAAAAAGTATGTCCTTAAAATTGTTGAGTCTATTTGAAAATGTTGAAGGGAAGGAGAGGCTAATTGAATATGAGTACCACCCCTTTATAGTAGAATCCAACACACAATCCTATGCACCCCCCTGCCATTATATCACTCGTTTATGACTTGTGTATTAATCATCAATGCATGATTCCTTGATAATTAATTTGTCGGTTACTCAGTAAAGAGTGGCCAATCCCTATTTGAATAGTCGTAATTAGCTAGTTGATGATTCACTTATCACTCATAGATGATTCATTGATCATTCGTACAAGGCTAATAGATCACTCGTGTTTGACACGTGAGATAATAACCAATAATTTTGCTGGATACGTGCGTTTTTGAGATAATAGACCCTTAAGTCGGGAATGATGACTAATGTACATACATTTTGTGATAAGCCACTCAATAACCACTCTACAACAAAATTATTGAGGGAGAGTGCTGGGAGATATGGTGGAGCTTTGGCACCAACCTGTTGAAAAGGTACTATGCAGGACGTGACATACCACATGGCTTCTATTATCCTACACAAACCAATGCCAATGGATCCACATTTAATTCAGGCCCACCTAGACTGGGTCCAACAACGTCTTCGAGACAAATTTAAGACTTAAAAAGATTATCTAAAATATATTTGATATCAGAATAAAAGAATACTTTAAAATTTAAATTAATGGAAGAATGAATTTGTTAAAGTTATATATTACATTTAGCAAGAAAGTGAACATAACGCATTAACCATTCGCTAAGTATCATCTCCCGAGAGCTCAAATAAATGATCTCAGAGACACAATATGATAACCTATGACAACGGAGAAATGTTCATATAAGGTTTCTCTACACGCGTGCTAGATAAAACAAAATATCACTTTTCTTTTGAGTAATCAAGTCCCCTTTTTATTGAAATCTCAAGAATATGGGTTAGCTAATTATGAGGGAATAGATGATCATGATTGGTGCCTATCTCAAAAAATAATAATAATCTTTGGGAGAAAGCTAAACTCATTATACGCGAATCTTAGTGTAACTTTTTCATCATTCAAAGTCTCTCATTCGTAGATAAAACTGGTATTTACGATTTGCAAGAAGAATAAGGCCTTTCACTTTTTAGAGGTGGAAAGCGAAATAAAAACAACAGAGGATTTTTTATCAATCATAATCAATTCAGATTAAGGCAATTCTCTCAACTTATCAGATGAATGCTTTCTTACATGGAGTAAGTTATCAAATGTATTCTCCGATTAATTGGTGGAAGCTTAAGAAAATAGGTAAAAGTTTTATCACATATCACTCTACCAGCTTGAATCCAGATGTTTAGATTGAAATTCAAACATTTTTTTTCCAAATTGCTTAAGAAAAAATATATACCTGACGATGTTTAACACGTCATTAATTTCCCATCCTTAACCATTGAGATCGTATATCTCTTCAAAAGTTTTTTCAGCAGGTTAAATTTGTGCATTAAATATGCATTAGAGATTGTCTCTGAAATATATTATATTTAACACCGCGTCTTACTACCCGTTCGGGTTATACGCTTTAAGTACTAATTACGATAATGGATTAGGAATTGGGAAGGTTGAATTAGAGGAAGTGAACCCGCATTTGCGTGGAGGGAGAGTGGAAAACCATTTAGGAAAAACCACACCCAGTTCACCTGACCAGAGATTCGAACCTCGATCTCCCCGTCCTCAGCAGTCGAGCATAAATGACTAGCGCGTTAGCCAACTACGCCACCTAGGCGGGTGTCTCAGAAATAAGGCCTTCTGTAGATCGGTATTAGTTTAACATTAGGCGAATATCTTTAAAAATGTGTCCCTGTTCCTCACTAAAAATAACTTATTTTATTTGTTAAATGATTCTCAAAAATTAACTGTTTCGATTTTGATGAAGAATATAAGACAAATGAGCTCCGAAACATCATCACTTTTATCTTATGTAAGTATTTCCTATATTGTTTTTAAGGATAGAAAGCCCTTTTCCTGGCAGTCGGTAGCTCTGTGTAAAGGCCGTATCTTTTTTCACCCTTCTCTTAATACTTTACTTATTGATCAATAGATAAAGTTGAAACTTAAATTAAGAACAATGGCTTTTATCGGCTCTTTAATTTTTAAGAGAGTGGCACTAGGCCTTTCCCTCATATTTTAATGATTTCTTACCCAGAGTATCGTATGAGTTACCAATACTTTGTTAGGCGTATTAATAGAGTGTAATAATTATTAAATGGGGAAGGTGGAGAAACAAGGGAAGTTTGAGGGAAATTGCGGTTTTATAAATACACTCCCAAGATACCCATTTGGAACAAAATCACTATAGAATTTTTTTTAAATATTATAAATTTTGTAAAATAAGTCATTAGTAAACTACCCATAAACGAGCTTTTACCCACAAAATAAGTAAACAGTGTTATTTGTCGTACCAAACAATACTCAGATTTATATATTTTTTAAAAATATTTAAAGCCATGTTTTAAACATTTCTAATTTAAAAAAATCCCATATGTAAATTACCCTTCAAATAATTTTGGCCCAAAAACCAATAATACAGTGCCATTAATTTTAATATAAAACAAATCATTGATATGTATTCTAAACAAAATTTGGGACTAAGAAAAATCCCTCATCAGTAAACTACCCCCAATTTGAGGGCTAGAGTCAAAATAAAAAAAATGTCCCGAGGAATAGCTTTATGAAATCTAAATATCAAGTTTGAACAAAATTCATATAACCATTTTGGATCAGTGTAGAGAGACAGACAGACATACATGGGGACAGAAAAAATGGTAAAATCCACTTTTTTGGGTTCAGGTTCACACAAAACGTTAAGATGCATTATAATCTCGATATTTTTTCACGATTACAATACTTTCATTAATCATTCCGAAATAAAGCATGCTTCGATCACAAAAATATATAGTAATAGGGTGTACTTCATACACTAGAATGTTTATTATTACTATATATATAGTAATAATATATTAATATTATTACTATATGTATAGTACTATATATTATTAATAATATATTAATATTATTACTATATGTATAGTAGTAATAATAATTCAAGTGTATGAAGTACACCCTATTACTATATATTTTTTATTTTTGTGTTCGAAGCATGCTTTTATTTCGGAATGATTACACTTATATATATATATATATATATATATATATATATATATATATATATTGTGTATGTATACATTCAAATATTCATATATATATTCATTACCGTTTCCAGCCTGAGGGCTGGGTCAATTATTTTATTAAAGCCATATATTTTCCACTACAGTCTGGCTAGTATGCCTACAGTATGCCTTATAATTTATCATAAGACCAGGACAGATCAGTCCCCCACCGTCAATTTATCAGTGTGAAAGGGTAACCCCACATTTCACCAATGATATATTTTTCAGCCATGATGGGAATCGAACTATTAGCTCGGTAGGTAGAGCTATCAACTACAATGGCGTCACTAGGGGTGTGCGGGGTATGTGGACCACAGCGGGTGACACCATCAGGGGGGATGACACCAAAATAACTGTCTATAAAAATTTTTTGAAGTGTTTCAGTGGAAATGTATTATTTAAAAAGAAATATCCCTCAAGTTAGTAACCACAAAAGGATTTTTCATAAATTCAGCTTGAATCAATATACCTAAAAGTATAAAACTCTAAACTAATTTACTTTTTGAACCTTCTAAACAATGTGCACGCACTCTGGTCTTAGCTGTAATTATTTCTTAAATAGAATGACGCTTCAAATCACGTGGCTCCATCTGCACACGCTACAAACACGTACTGTTTATTGTTTTCTCTGCTGCTGGTGTATTCGCAGTCGCTGATTTGGTTCAAATTTTTTGATATTTCAACTACAATATTGTTGTAATTAATATTGACATTCATATCTGAATGGTACTTTATAGAATCTCTCCCAAACCTTTCACCAAGCCTAAAATCATTTTTGACCATCTGTGTGTCTATGGCTTCATGTGAAAGGAGCTTTTCAAAGCTGCAACTTAAAAAAAAAACTATTTGCAATCTACGATGGGTTGATAGAAGTTTTCCTATCTTGCGATGTTGTCAATAATTAATTGAAATTGAGCTAGAAAAAGGCATTGATAACAATGAAGTGATTCAAAAGTTCGCAGCTTTGATGAAAGGAAAGGAAGGGTGGCCTGTCTGGGGGTAAGGTGTCAGGCTTCTGCACTGTGTCCGGGGTTCAATCCTCGGTCCCGTCACAGATTTATCTGATTGCCAAACCCTTCCTTCACCTCTGACAAGACATATTGTGAGTGTGGGGAATGCCAGGCCTCCACCGTGGTTCGGATTCCACGTTAAACTGTAGGTCCTACATTTCATCTCACAATCACCCTACCATTACACATTAGCGTAAGTGCGTATAACCCAAACGGGTAGTAAGACGCGCTGCTAATAATATTGAAGGAAAGTTATAATTCTGCCGAGATGTTCACTAAGTGCTAAAGTGCTTGTGTATTTGTTCCTGGTTTTATTTTGGTATTATTTAATTTATGAGTATATTTCCACATGTATTTTTCTACAAATTCTATATTATTTGAGCCGATATTTACCATGCAAACCAAACATAATCTAACTAATGTAAAGGTGAAGTTTAATATTAAAATGAAAATCATTTTGATGTAGTCTTTATATGTTTTTACTTCGAGTTCTATTGTTTTCTTAGCGACTTTTCACTTTAACCACATGACACTATGTAAATGTAGATACATTTAAGCTTTGCGTATGCTATTATAGTTTAAAAATGTAATTTTAATTTTGCAAGATGTTTATTTCACAACTAGAGCAGTCAACCATTTGATCCATGTATAATATATATGGTACATGTCTACGTCCAAAATTTAGTAATTTCTTTATTTTACTATTCTTAAATGAGAGTTCTTAGCCCGTAAAACACTATAAACTATGAAAGATAGGTTTTGCAGATTGTAGAGTTCTAAAGAGAAATACAATCCGTCGAAGTAAAATATCAATAAGGAAAACTTACTGGAAAACTTTATGCCTGCCAATGTTTACACATGTAGTTACACTGGTGGCTGTCACCACATGGCACGGCGTGCGGTAAAGATCTCTTCAGAGAAAAAAAACATACAAAAAAACACACACAGCAAAAAAAGCCATGTTCGGAAAGGACCGTGGTATTCTTATTAATCTTAAATGAATTTGCGTCATGTTTTATGTACAGTTAGGAAAATACGAGGATCAGTGTTTTTAGTCCTACGTTTATAAATAAATATATATTTTAAATCACTCGGGCAAGAATTTAGATAACATTTTATCTATTATTGATACTACTAGTACTATATATAAATTATATTATTTTATATCAATAGTATTATTAAAACGTTTTAGTAAATCTCTCAAATCATGAGGCTTTGGGGAACACAACAATTTTGCCATTAGTTAGAAAGTTTATTTACGATAGGAAATATTGTCGATTCACTTTTCAAAAACAATTTTAACCTATGGAAATTTTATGTAAAACTCACTATTTCACATGAACTTAAAAGTCTTATTGATATAATTGATTTGGACACTAAAATGGAGCCGCTCATGAAAAAATTAATCCACTAAACTTTAAATATGCTAAATTAAAATGTACATTATTAAAACACGGCGTTCATTTTATGTGAATATTAATTTACTAGCCCCCTTCCCCGTAAAAAAATATTGTAAAGAATCCTGTAAAACAAAGCTTCAAATCAACCATCATGTCAATATAAAAACCAAACTTTTTTTACTTATTCTTTTTTGAAAATACAGTCCTACCATCACTGTATAGCCCCCTCCCTCTTGTTATCCTCCCTCCTATTTTCATCTCATTCCTCTTTCTTCACCCCTACCCCCCCCCCTTCACCAACCCCACTTTCCCCTCAACAACCTTTATTTCCAACGACTATATAATATATTATCGACATTTTTATGAGGAATAAATTAAATTTTCAAAATAAAATATAGCCTATGCTACTCGCTGATAATGTAGCTTTATATTGGTGAAAGAATTTATTAAATAGGTCCAGTAGTTTTTGAGTTTATCCATTACAAACAAAAAAAAACAAAAAATCAAATCTTTCCTCTTTACAATATTACTATAGATATCACCGTCTCTTATACAATTACTTAAATTTACTCTTCTTGACTTATAACCACTTTATACTCATCACATATTTGAGCCGTATTTATAGCCAAGATTCGAGGTTCAGCTAATGTTTCATTTTACCTGAACCATTAAGTAAACACCCGAGATTAGGCTATAAATACGACCCTTAAACTACTCTAAAGGTGACTATCATAGAATGTTTAGTGAATTGGATACTGCCGATTGGCCTATTCTACTGATGAGGTATTTTATTATTTCCCCCACCACAACTTAGTAAACTTTCAGGCTATAACATTATTTACGCTTACGCTACGTGGTCGAATGTTTTAAGGCGTTCTCTTACAATAGACGGTACTGCCGATGACAGTGAGATCGGGGTTCAAATCCCAGTCGGTTGTACTAAGAATAATTTTCAACTCTCTATACAAGAAAATGTGAGTACTTTTCTATATATTCAAATTTCCTCATTCCTAACACATTGGCATAATTAGGGTTCATGCTTATAACCCTAATGGGTAGTATGTGGTGCTAGAAAAAACTTTACTATAATAGGAATGAGGAAGGTAGTATTTTAAAGAAAATGTACATGTATTTGCGTGGAGGAAGAGTGGGGAAACAAGTTAGGGGAAACCACCCTCGGTACAGAAGCCCACTCCCTCTGTCACCGTCAGTACAGTCCAACACGAGACTGACGTGTGAGACCGGATTACCACCTATACGGTTCTTTATATGTAAGTATTGTTTATTCTGTATGGCGTGGGGACCGGAAAGGTTGCTCACCCAGCTCAACCAACAGCGAGTCGAACGTCAACCTCCACATCACAGGCGGCACTCCATTCTATGGTGGGCCTGACGCCCAAGACTGTGTACACACCGGTGAAGGTCGCGAATACTTTTAGAACTACTATAAGGCTTACAAATAATTTAAAATACAAACCTATGATCCTTAAATCCCCGTACTGTGTAATTATTTATTTCCTAATTGCTTTTCTTGAAAGCATAAGTAATATATAACCTGCTTCGGTGTCCGCATGGTCTAACGCGCTACTCTCGCAGTAGACTAGACTGTCGATGACGGGGAGATCGAGGTTCGAATCTCGGTCGTGTTTAAGGAGTTTTTTCATAAATGATTTTCCACTCTCCCTACATGTAAATGCGGGTACACGTCCTATAAATCTAACCTTCCAAATACCTAAAAACCATTAGCGTAATTAGTATATAAGCGCATAGCCCGAACGGGTAGTAGGACGTGGTGCTAATTTTTTTAAATATTATTAAATAAGTAGCAAAACACTTTTTAGCACCATCAATATTTTTATATACCTTTCTATCGTACATAAAACACTAAAACAAGTATCGTTATAGGCCTTGGAAGCGTTTTTGTTGCACCGCGTCTTACTACCTGTTCAAGTTATAGGCATTAGAACTAATTATGCTGATGAGTTAGGGATAAGGAAGGTTGAATTTAGAGGACGTGTACTCGTATCTGCTTAGAGGGAGAGTGGAAACTCGTTTTGGGAAACCACCCTCAGTACACCCAACTGGGATTCGAACCCCAATCTCTCTGTCATTGGCCGTCCAGTCTATTGCGAGAGTGAAACTTAGTTAATTCAGTTGAAAGTGATCTCAAGAGTAATTATTAGTAATTTAGTAAGGTCATAAAAATTAGTCGTGTAAGTAGGTTCTATACTTTAAATTTAATTTTTTCTTTAGTTAAAAAATTATAATTATATTGGTAAATACTTTTATTAATATTTATGACTCCTAACCTAGTTATCACTATTCTTTAACTGAAACATGAACTCCTTATGGCCTATTTATAATATACCCCTAAACATTTCTCTGATTCTAAAAATAGATCTAGTTCATCTCGGTACTGTACATGGGAGTGGGTGGAATAGCAAGTTTTATTTTTTGTAAAGGTTATCGCTATATTCGTATTCCCTTGCTTTGATCTACTGCCTTAGCACATACAAAATATATCCTACGTGTAAGAAATACATTATTATAACCATATACAAACATATAAAATAAAAATAATGTTTTCAACTATATAATCCCTCTTTTCCATACTTTCACTAAGGTCTTTGAAAAAATATTAGATCAAACAATCTTTCTTTATTTAAAAATACCATTTACAAAGATGAACTTTGTTTTGTAAAAACTAAATATTTCTAATGAATTCCGTACATTTCCGTTGTTTGTGTAGTAATTAGCTGTGACTCAGGGGGCCGGGTTTTGATACCATTCTGGTATTCTGAGGCTGATTTTTCAATTTGTGGAGTACATAATGGGTTGAGAGAAGCTTGTAAAACTGTAATGAATCTTTTAACGTTCCTAAGCCACGGTAAACCCCAAATCACCTCTCATAGTAAAGTCAATACCATAATTTGATCAAAGCATAACTTTTGATCCATGCTAACAAAATAATGATTAGTTTAACAGATGGTAGACATTTTGTTTAGAAAGTAAATACCTTTTTGTCACATTATTTTTGGACATATGTGGTATACTTCAATTGCATATTTGGGAATCATTTCAGTGTATTTATTAACAACAGATGGTAATATAACAGTACCTATAACTATTTAATTTTTGCTGATAGCAGTTATTGTTTTTGAACTATATATACAATCTTGCTAAAAAAATTAGATTATATCAACAATTGGTATTATTAAAATAAAATAGGTATTTGTAAAACCAAAATCAGTTCTATATTCACCCTGAGAAAATCAACTCTATATTTTTCTACTTACAATATTGGTTTTCTTTTTGACAATAACCTATATACTAACCACTAGGTTAGTAGAAGGTTAAAATATCTAATAGCTCACAATATATAATTGTCTTGAAATCAAGACTTTTTAGTGAGTGGAAGGGGGGTTGATTTATTTATGGTGCTCCGCGTCTTGTGACCAACGTCTTGGGATTTAATAAAATTCTTAGGCCAGTGTCTTTAAGATCTATAAAATAATTTATGATGTGTGAATAAAAGTTGTAGCGCAACACAAAATTTTTAGGCAAAATAAAAATGCGTTCATCCCTAATCTTAATACTTTTCTTAAGAAGTTTGGATTTAAACAAAAGAGTGAGATAAGAAGCTTAATGTTTTTCTATGGCTAGGCTTTAAGTTTATTAGTAAGAGATGGCGGAACAGTTGTGGCGGGGGGAGGGGGGGCCTGACCCCTGAAAATAATTTGCTGACCTGGAATAAATCCCCCCCCCCTTTTCCACTTCAAACAGCTTTCAGAAATATCTGATTTTCAATTGTCGGAAGGCAAGTACATAAAAACTTTTTTTTTTCTTGACCATTCCCTACACAAAAAGGTTCCACTGCCAATGGTGTTATCATAGGTGGCGCCTGGTGACCTACTGTAAAATATGTCTGGAAATAAAGAGAAAAATAACCTGCCTTGATTTCCATACAGACTAAACCACCAGACTAGTAATATTCATGTAAGGGGGAGGGGGGGTTCAAGATTATATTATCGCCCAGATGGATTGGGAGAAAATGGAGAGGAATGTTCCTACCCCTGTGATTTATCCATTCTTCCTCGTTGCTATCGCTAATACTCTTCTTCTAAAACTACGCTCCTTATTTTTACCACTTAGATTAGGACATTAAATATCTTACTGTTTGTAAAATAAATATGGAGTACTAGTTGCATACAAATATGAACTGACACTTTACATCATTCATTAAGCTTATACCTAACTTTCTTCCTTGCCAAAAAAAAAGGTTTTTATTGTTTTACTAATGTCCATTGACACATTTGTTCAAAAAAGAAATGAAGATTTTGTAGTGTGCAGGAGTTTACATAATGATGCGCTGCATACCCTGTACTCATTACATGACATTGTCAGGATAATCAAGTCTTGTAGATTATGGTGGGCAGGACATGCAGCGCGAATGGGAGAATCTAGGACCGTGTTCAGGGTTTTGACTATTAAACCTGATGGGAAGAGACTATTAGGAAGAACTAGACGTAAATGGGAGGATAATATTATAGGCTATAGCATACTAAAAGTGTCCTTAATATGTGCTACAAGTTCAAGTATCCATCCTTCCTGATGCCTTTCAACCCCCTCCTTTTATAGCCCTATTTATATCAGGGATTTCTACAACTAATTCCCCCTTCAAATTATATTTTGTTTCACACCGTTCATCGTTCTCATTATCTCCTTTTCTTCTTGTCTTTCTGCTCGCCACGGGTGCTTGCGTGCGAAGAAGAGGATC
Organism: Timema cristinae; assembly: GCA_039000515.1. NCBI lineage: Eukaryota > Metazoa > Arthropoda > Insecta > Phasmatodea > Timematidae > Timema > Timema cristinae. The sequence goes on from JBCFYV010009882.1 coordinate 85,697,159, forward strand.
GCTGTGGCTGTCACAGGGTCTCAACCTACAACCAACGCCTGCGAGTAAATGAACACCTTATACGCTTTCGCGCTCGACTCCTAAGCTGCAGAGGACGCAGCCCACCGAGCACATATGGTTGACTTAAGTACCAAACAGCAGTTGCTTGTTGCTACCCGACCAGGGTTTAATGGAATAACCAATCCTCATTGGGAGGTGAAGACGTCATTTTTCGCCTCGTTCCTATTATTTCAAATTTCTTGCACAGACACTCATTTTCTATAGCTGAGGTACAAACTCCGACCAACGTCCTCTTTACGGTAAGTAGGGAAGACGTCTCGACAATTCCAGCTGTCATGGGCCTGCGGGGAGATCTGATTATTATACTCATCTCTGTATGTATTGCATCTTTTTTTTGACCATGTCTTGTAGTGATATATGATGTTGGTTTTATTATTTATTTAAATAGGAATATTCATGTAAGTATTGTTTGTGAGTAGGGAGATCTGAACGTCCAATTATTTTAGTGTGTCGCTGGGAGACGCGACATTAAATTTAATTTTAGTTTCTATGCATACGATCATAGTATTGTGAACATTTATCTGACGTCAGTAAAGTTTCAGGTAGGACCTGTTTGTATAATCATGATTTATTGCGAGTCTCTAATAGCGCTTTGACTTTCCTTTAATGTCATGTTAAAAAGAGTTAAGATATTTTACTAACAAGGCATAGTTATATATTTTGTGTTGTACACACGAGACACTTGAGGTTAATCATGATAACTTTCTCATGTGGGAAGCTAGTCTAGTTCTCCCGGTTTAACTGGAAAATGAACATTATTGTACTGTCTCTTTTAGGCACGATAAGGTATCATATACTAAGGTCCCTACAAGACACTGTTGGCTTCTAGGTTTAAATATTATTATTTTGACGTTCATGATGAATGATAAAGGTCATTCTCTCTTTGCAAGGATTATACCTGACGCTGTTGGAGGTGGGTACGAGGCCCTAAGGGCACTTAAGTTATCTTTCAATAAAAAGGATGCGTTATGTTTTGTTAATAGGTTTCTATTGCGAGAGTACACTTGTAACCTCATGTAATCATATTAGGGGCCCGTGTCATAAAAATGCAAGTCTACAATTCACACGTTACAAATGAATGTCTTGCAATTGTAAATAAAAAGGGGTTCACAAAGAAAACGGTTCGATTTGTAAATTATTGTGCATTTGAAAAACATACCTACAAGTCACCTGTTTTATTAACAGGTGAAATATTAATATATCCCAATTATTATTCATTGTTACAGCTACCAACAGTACACAAATCATTTAAAAATTATTTTTTGAAAGTTGTAGTTAAATATTAAATTAGGTACACTATAACAAGGTTATTTATTTTAAGGAACTTGTGAATGTGGGAATGCCAGGCCTCCACCGTGGTTAGGATCCCACGTTAAACTCTAGGTCCTTCATTTCATCTCACAATCACCCTACCATTACACAATAGCGTAAGTGCGTATAACCTGAACAGGTAGTAAGACGTGATGATGAAAAACTAAGAAAAGTAAATAATTGTAGTGTTAAATTATTACTTCTATGACCAAGCTAACAAATAATATATAAATCCGTATCCTTTGTCTTAAAATTTGACAGACCACCTAACTTAAACACTGGACTGTTTCATTCCATGATCATTGTTTACCAAAAATAAATCAATATCTTTGATGGTATAGAATAATGTTATAAGCTATTATCCTTACAAATTATATGAACTAAGTTTAAAGTAGTGAACTCTTATTTAATATTATATATATATTCCTCTCCCGACCTATGACAGTATTGAAGTAGTTCACAAGTAAGTGCCATAATATAACCAAATTATTGTACGCAGTTGTGAGCCTGATAACTCTTGACGCTAGCCTACCCTTTGATGTAATCTAGTTCTTTCCCCTCGCCCCCTTCTCAAATTCTTAGGCAATACCAGTAACACCGGCACTGTTGGTCGTATAGCCTAACGTATCCTTCTAAGGTCAGGCTGGATTGCCAATGATTGAAAGTTTGGGGCTCGAATCCAGCTCGAGTTTTATGGAGGATTGTTTTCCCTGATTTGTTTCCCATACCACCTTCACAAATACATGGATATATTTCCACCAAATTCAACCTTCCTCATGTCTATTTTACTAAAGTAATTAATTAATACCCGCCTCGGTGGCGTAGTTGGCTAACGTGCTTGTCGTGTTGAGCTCTACTGCTGAGGACGGGGAGATCAAGGTTCGAATCTCGGTCGGGTGAACTGGGGTGGTTTTTCCTAAATGGTTTTCCACTCTCCCTCCACGCAAATGCGGGTTCACTTCCTCTAATTCAACCTTCCCAATTCCTAAATCCATTAACGTAATTAGTACATAAAGCGTATAACCCGAACGGGTAGTAAGACGCGGTGCTAAATATTAAATAATTAATTAATGCGTATAACGTTATCGGGTATTAAATACTGGGTGTAATGTTGAAATAAATACCGGCAACTGGGAAGCCTGTGAATGGAAGGTATCACAATTCTTATTACATATGCAGGTATGTCGTTGTTGTTTTTTTGACAAAGATACAGCCTCAACCTACCATCAACTAACAATTGAGTAAACATTCTAAATAAGGTCAAATAAGGAACATATAATATTTAAGAAAGAAGATATTTGCAAAACAACTTAATGGTTACTTACAGTATGTTATGATTTTAGTCAAAATTTACTATGGTCGATTAATAATAATAGAATAAATACATAGAATATGTTTGTTAAGCAAGTAAAATTGAACGGAAATTATACAAAAGATTGGTTAAATGTTGTATTGTAAGTTAGAAAAAAAAAAGTTGAAGTATTAACATGTTGAAAAATTGAATATAATATGTAATACCATTGGTAGAATAATGAAAATACAATATCTAGCTATAAACAGACGATGGCGCTGTTAAGTTAATTAATGATTAAGATGAAATATTTAGAAAACGTCAAAAAATTAAAAATTATACATAAAACCAATAGCTCCTTCTTTTGATTATGAATTCAAATCTACATGCTTCGGGGGAAACGCATTTTCATCAGGATAAATTTGTTATTTTTGAATAACAATGTCCATGTCAAGCCATTGTAAATGTTAATAAACTTTGACTAAGATCATAAAATATTGTAACTCAACTAACAAGCTGTTTTCTAAATCTCTTTATTCTTAAATATCATCAACTAGAAATAGTAATAATAATAACAATGATAATAATAATCATAGTAATCATAATAATAATTAGTGATGCATCACTTGTAGCCCAGTAGTGGAAAGATTAGCCAGTACCAATGTACCGTTGCCCAGGGGACACTCAAATGTACTAATCGTACTTCCTTTCCGGGATGCTCTTTCCATGTACCGATGTGATGAGGGGATGGTGATAGGGAGTATGACGTGATGAATCCAATTAAGAGCTTAGTCTAACTTAAGACTATTTAAGCAAACCCTGGTGACCATGAGAATTAGACATCTTTCAAGAAAAATCCTCCGGAGCCAGCTGGGAATCAAACCTGGGACCTCTAGGTCAGCAGCCAGGGGCGCTGACTACTATACCACGAGGCTGGCTATCAATTTGACATGCATTTTGATTATTGACATAGATAATCTGGATGTTTTATGAATGTAAATTTCAAACACATCAGCTACTACACAGATGGTTCAGTGGGTATTCCCACTTTTTTTTTCTATAACTTTGGGGACATGCTTATGGTTAATGTCAAGTTCACTCAAATTGCGCGCAAAATATAGAAGGTTTTTTTATTTGTAAAAGGGCTGTAGTGTGCGGAAGATGTTCGTGATAGATGGCTTCGCTCCCCCGGAAATCACTACTTCGATTGTCACAGGAGATCGGCTTATCTGTGAAGAAGTGCCAAAGAACAGCTAAGCAAGCAAAAATCAGGCCGTTCAGAGGGAGGGAAAGCTATTCCCTAGTTTATGGAGCTCAACCACATCAAATATGTGAGTACGTTATTTCAATTGATTCCTCAACTTCATGGAAGAAAACCCTGGAATATTGACTATGATGTGGTTTACCGATGAAGCTTTGTTTCCTCTCTCAGAATATGAAAATTCCCAAAACACGAGAATGTGGGCGTCAGAAGACCCTTATGGAATCCACAAGACACCACTTCATTCTAAAAAGGTAGGCGTGTGGTTTGCATTTTCCGCTGACAGCGTTAATGGGCAGATTTTATTTGAAGGAACTGTGAACACTGATGCGTACAGGGACAAATTCATGGCCTTCGTGGAGCAACTAGATGACATCAAACTTGCGAAGGGTACTTCCAACAGGATGGTGCCACATGCTACACCTCCAATGAGTCCATGGCACTCATCAACAGAATCATCGTGGACCGTGCTATCTCCAAAAATCTGTAACCCTCCAGGCTGCCATACTTGATGGCAAATCATTGCAAATTGTGAGTCCATTTTAAGGAAAGAGTCTACAAAAACCGTTCACAAATCATTCAGGATCTTTGGGAAAACGTCATGACTGAAATAAACAATATCGATGCAGGCGTCTTTAGGCGTGTATCAGAAAACATGGTGAAACGTCTGCAAACATTTCTCGAAGAGGAGAGGGGACACTTTCATAACTTGATGTAATGTTAAGTCATTCTCCCATTATTAATTCCTCATTTACACGTATTTACGTTATTATTTAGTTATTATGTCGAGCGATCGACCTATTTAAAAATTGGGCTCAGCCACTGAAACAACCTGTCTATATGCAATGTGAAAATGGTTTTCCAAAATATTGGTTGAATAGTTTTTCAATGAAAGTTACCCTATTATCAACCTTGCCCTATCATATCCCTTTCCACCACTGATATAACTTTTTAATAAGAGGTGAAAGTGGCTTAATACAACCAATCACTGAAATAAAGGTTTGTCATTAAAGAACTAAGCAATGGTGATGGTTGGTTTTGATCACTGCCTCATTAGAGAGGGATTGACAGCTAAAGATAAGGGCCTAATTGACAGTTTGATGTCTAATAGCATGATTGTTCTCACTACCACACCTGATAGCATTCTGGGAATAGATATTGACCTGATGTGAACAGCAGGCTATAAGTATTTTTTTAGCACCACGTCTTACTACTCGTTCGGGTTGTACGCCTATGTACTAATTATGCTAACATGATAGGGATTAGGAAAGTTACATTTAGAGGAATTGCAAGCTCATTTTCGTGGAGGGAGAAAGCAAAACCATTTAGGAAAACCACCCTCAGTGCACCCAACCAGAACTGAACCTCGATCTCCCCATCTTCGGCAGTTTGGTCTAACAAGAGAGTTGTGCGTTAAGCCACGCAGCCACCAAAGCGGATGGTCATATGTTGCTCAACATGGTGGCTCATTGGGTGATCAATAAATAATGGGTCCAGTGGCTGATTGTTGAATAAGGGGTAATCCATAAACCCCGTAACGCTGTTGAGAGGGGATCGAAGCTAGGAGGTGGGGAGCTCTAATGTCTACATGGTATTTAATGAGGAGAGAGTAGTTTCAGCACAGTGCTACGTAACACAATATTTATTATATTAAATTTATAATGTCGAGAAAATAAAATTGTTGTTCATAAATATAAATAGTAAGGTATTGCTATTATATATTTTTTAAATTATTTGGTGCCAGAATTAGCATTTTGGTCCCTTCTTAAAGACTCAACATAATAATAATAATAATAATAATAATAATAATAATAATAATAATAATAATAAATTAGGAGGCCCAATCTCTTGCTGCCAACTTTTTGTAGTTCCTCTTGGTACAATCATATCATAATCCAAAACCAACTATGGTAATCAATACATTAAAATAAAATAAATTTTTGAAACAAAATATTAACTAGCCCACAAACTGAGTTCACAAATGAACACAATCCATTGGCAAAGCAATCTTTCCTTACGGCAAGATCACAAGAGAGGTGAAACGAATTAATAGGCATTATTGTTGAAACTTTTTGAAAAAAATTATTATTATTATTATTAGCACCGCGTCTTACTACCCGTTCGGGTTATACGCACTTACGCTAATGTGTAATGGTAGGGTTAATGTGAGATGAAATTAAGGACCTACAGTTTAACGTGGAATCCGAACCACGGTGGCGGCCTGGCATTCCCCACATTCTTTTGAAAAAAAGAGCCTTATATTTCACCAAAGAGCAGTGCCAGATTTAAGGGCTTGTTTATACTGCAAGCGATTTGCTTATCCCACTCCTGGATGCAGGTGAAAACGCATACAGGGGGTTTTCCCAAGTCATTTCAGCCCGGGCTGCTGGCAGCCGGGGCAACTTGGTGGTGGTTACATCAGAGAAGTCTTGGACTTATATTGATGAAAGCTGAAAGAAATACCTAATTAGGTCAAAAGGGTTGTTGTTGTTGCAAGCGATTTGCTTGGAGGTTAGAGGTTAGAGGCTTGCGTAGTGAGGGAACGACCCGAAAGAATACATGGTATTTAGTCTACTTGTGCATACTAGAAGCGGCTCGAGGGTTGCCGCGAGCCGAGCCCTCTAAGGAACCCGCTAATTGATTCAACTTGTCGAATAAAATCGCTTGGCAGCCAGGCGGCAACCGTTCAGTGAGCAACAACCTTGTTATATTTTATTTGTAATAATGGATATTGAAAAGCTTATTATTGCTGTGTTCCGAAGAAGAGGGTTGTGGGACCGTAGTGACGTCCTTCACAAGTATGTGGGAGTACCAAAAATGGTCTAGAAAGAAATATGTAGAGAATTAAACACCCCAGTTTAAAGTATTTCTCATTATAACTATATATTAATTATTAATATTAGAGAATTAAACATTCCAGATTAGTTAAAGTAATTTTGTTACATGCATTAATTAATACACGACTATTATAAACATTCCACGTTAAAGCATTTTTTAAAATTATTTGTATTAATTTTTAATATTAGACAATATATTTTCTGAAAGAGGGTAGTCGTTTTGCCAAAGAACACTTCCTACTCCAGTAAAGTAATTTAAGAGGTTTCCCTGATTCGAACAATATTATTCTGGAAATGATGTAATGTGTGGTTGTGATATACAGATACTTAATTTAGTTGGAAAACTTAAATACGTTGAGTCTTGCCCTTCTTTCTCAACGATGTAATTGTGTAGTACACATGCTGCTTTTTGATTATGTTAACTATAATAATGACCAAACTATTGTTTTGTTCAATGTTTTCCCCCTATATATATATAATAATCTATAATAATATAACATAAACAATTACTATTTTTAAATTGATTCTAATAAAAAAACGACCTCCAATTAATAACAATTCTTTGTTCAGCACTAATCGGTTCTCTAAATTTATTATTATTATTATTAGCACAGCGTCTTACTGCCCGTTCGGGTTGTACGCACTTACGCTAATGTGTAATGGTAGGGTGATTGTGAGATGAAATGAAGGACCTACAGTTTAACGTGGAATCCGAACCATGGTGGAGGCCTGGCATTCCCCACATTCACAAGATGTCTTGTCATAGGTGAAGGAAGGGTTTGACAGTCAGATAAATCTGTGCCGGGACCGAGGATTGAACCCCGGCCACCAGCACAGAAGTCTGACACCTTACCCCTAGATCACCAGGTCACCTCTATCAAATTAGTTGTAGTTTTTGTGCATCTTTCTTCTAGTTTGGAAAGTAAGAAATCAAATGAAATTTTATTCATACGTAGATATATATAAAAAAAAGTATCATCATATAATGGAGCTTGAAAATATAAATTGTTAAATTCATCACGTTCGGCACTTATTAAATTCATGAACCTAGCCAGATCTATAGCCACAAGGTATATCATCGAGTTTTAAAACTATGTTTTCGAGTGTAATTGATTTACTTGAGTTTTGACAGTAACATGATGAAACAACGCACCTAAACACTGAATTGCGACTCCTATTGACTCGACTAGATACCTGTTGCTATGCGAACAGCGCATCGCTTGCCACTAGTGTTGGGAACAATCAAATAATTATAAGAATCGAGTAATTATTCGATTTTCTTTTAAAAGAATCGAGTAAAATTTCTCGAGTAATTTTTAGCGAATCATCTACTCGAATCGTCCCGTAGCAATCGGTTGGACAACATTACTCGGGAGTCTTGCAATGGAATTCGATACTAATAACAAGTCCATAATCTCTTTCTGTAGGAGGCAGTTGACACTGACAGTGAGTGACCTCCACCCCCTTATTTTCAATTTTCACGTTGCATGCAGTCAATATGAACGTATGCGTTTTAAGCTTAGTTAGAATGCTTTTCGATTGTGTACCTTACATCTGCAAGTATTTTGTGTTGAAAATGCAAGTGCAACATTTAAACCATAATGGGTAATTTTTGCGTAGCAGCAGAAACTGTTGATGAAAAATGAGATATAAGGGAATATGCCTTTTAGATGGAAATACCATGGTAAACAGTCCAGCCAATAAGGTCGATTCTTACTTAGCTGGTAAGAAAAGAGAAAATAAAAATAACAAGGTCCGAGTAAAGTTACTCGAGTAATCCCGGAAGAATCGAGTACTCCCGATTACACAACCCAATCGAGTTACTCGATTATTTTTACTCGATTGTATCCATCACTAGTTGCCGTTAAACACTAAGCAAGCCTCTAGCCACCAAGCAAATCACTTGCAGTATAAACGAGGCCTAAGGGGGGAGGGAGGCGTCAGTCCCAAGGCTCTTACAAACAGGGGCCCCACAAACCCCCACAAGAAAAAAAATACACTCACTCTAATTTTATATTGTAGATTCATTCTTGATTTTTTTTCAAAGGTGAAATTAATATAATTTTTTTTTAAATGCTCCGTATGACCATGAACCAACAAGATCGTCTAACATGCATTTCCTTACTCATCATAAAAAGTGATATACTCCATGAAATGACTTTAAAGACATTATCGACATGTTTGCTGCAAATGAAATAAGGAAAGTTTGTATTAGATGAGCGTTTTTATGAAGTCTATGTAGCCTACTTCCTTTTACTCTTTTAGTATTATATTTGTGTAAAATCAAGGAGTTTCTTGATTTTTACCTTTCCTTAGACACGATATGATGTAATTTGCATGGTTTCATGGGGATCTCCCTCAATGTATGCTGCCCCAAGGTCCCCAATGTAAATCCGGCATTGTCATAGAGTATGTATGAAATAATATTCTCTGTTACAGAAACTTAGTGAATAATATGTATCAAGGTTTTCTAAATAACATTACGGTTCACCAAGCTTTGTCATCATAATTTGTTTATTTTAATGGTTATATTACATAGGCGCTAATTTATCATTTGATTTTTAGTTCTGTATCTGCAACGCAAATGGATCCCTTTTGAGATTTTGTATTCCTTTATTTTTAGATTTTTCATCTACCTGTAAAATATTTTCCACCCTATCAAGATTATGTTTTTCTATTAGCTTAAGATATTTTGTTAAGCTTTTTAACTCCCTCCATTCCTTTTTATTTTTTCACATTTCCATTTTAAAATTATAAGACCTATTTGGTTAATTTAAATAGTTTATTTACGTGCCTACATAATTTAAACTTTTAACCACGTTCAAAATAGTGTCACACATTAGCTGTAAACATGTTTAGCTCTTCCATATTCCAGGTTTTAATTTATATACTAAAACGTCATTCGGCTTTCAACGAAGTTCTATATTCTTATATGCCAAATTTAAATTTTCTACTCCCTCAAAAAGTGTTTTTTTTTATATCAGCTTTGAAAATTTTGAATTTTCCGCCTCTTCTTTTTTATATTTAAGAATTTTCAAACCGTCATACGATTTGGGGTTGTCTCTATAACCACCTGAAAAATGTCAACAATTTGAGAAGTAATCTATTATTTTAATTTTGGAAATTTTTAACCCCCCCTCCTACCTACCTACCTACCTACCTACCTACCTACCTACTTCACAAGATGCCATGTTATACGTAACACCTTTTGTATTAAATTAGTATGTTTAGCATCAATACATAAAAAGTTACTTTTGAACATCTCTTTAAACTTTACTCTGCTTTTCACTCCCACGACCCAACCAATCCTCCGTGACTCAAACCTTTCCTCGTTTGGGGTCCGTCCATACCAGATAGCGCCCCACGATACCACGGCAGTAGAATTGTTAGGGGAAGTATCGTCAACCGTAAAAATGGGGAATAAAACTTTTAAACTAAATAGTAATTATATGAAAATATTATATATTGACAGCCGTCGTTTAAATCACGAGATATTAAAAGAATGCTCAATAGATACGTCCATTAATAAAACGCAATAGCCTGCTTTCCTCAAAGGAGAACTCATCCCATGTAAAATGAAGAGAACCTAGTAAATAATCCTTGGGTGTAGGCGTAAAACAAGATAAAGTACTTCCTGGAAACAGCGATATCACACGTTGAAAGGATTACAAACTATCTTATTAAGATGAGCTGAAATTTACTTTGGAATAATGAGAACAGTAATGAATAGCTTATCCCCCCGCAGAAATAGATACTGCGATGCCATAAGGTTGAAATTATTTTGAGAGAATTAAAATAAATAAATAAACAATAAAAATGCCAAATGAAACCGTTAATTTAATAATATCTAACAAGTAAGATAGCAAGTTGACTTCCTACGAAAATATATAACATAAGGGAATTAAAATTATGACGTATGTTGACGTATTTATAAAATCTAAAGACCAAATCAATTTTATATTAATTTTTGAGTAAATGCTTTCATATAAATAAATCAATTACCACATATGAAAGTAACATTCCCAAAAAAACAAAGTATCATAACTTATTTTTGTATAAACTGCCTCGGTGGCGTAATGGTTGGCTAACGCGCTAGTTTCGTGTAGAGCCAGGCTGCTGAGGACGGGGAAAAAGGTTTGAATCTCGGTCTGGTGAACTGAAGTGGTTTTCCCTAAATGGTTTTTCACTCTCCCTTCACGCAAAAGCGAGTTCACTTCCTCTAAATATAACCTTCCCAATTCCTAATTCATTAGAGTAATTAGTACATAAGCGTATACCCTAACGGGTAGTAAGACGCGGTGCTAATTAAATCAAATAAATCTTTGTATAGCAAACGTAAAGAATGCTATCACATTATGTTTTGTCTCTGAATAGTATATTATAAAATATTAATCAACAAAGTCATTTAACCGTATAACCTGTAAAAAGTTACATGATCATCAAGTATTTCTTATTTTATGGTGATAGAGATTGGGGTTCGAATCCAGGCTGGTTGAATTGATGGTGTTTTTATCAATGGTATTTCACCTTCCCACTATGCTAATGTGGACTCATTTCCTCCTGATTATGCCTTCCTCATCCATTCCCCATTAGTGTGATTAAAATAGTATAGTTCGGATGGGTAGTAAGCCGGGACAGAAGGATATTGGGGGAGGGGGGGGGGGAAAGGAGGACTAGTGAAATTTAAAGAAGTTTTAGTTAGTAAAATGGACTCCATGCTTTGAACTCAACACCCTTCTTGTTTTTAAATGGGGGCATGTGTAAGATAAATTGTTTGTCGCTATTCTAATTTTTTTGTTACAACCATTATTGTTTCCTACCCATGGTCAGGGTCTGTTTCTTATTCAAGCCATGTACTTTCCAGTACTGGCTGGATAGGCCTGTCATAGCTTCTTATGTTTTATAATTTAACTTAAAACTAGGACAGTCACAACATCCTATCCTAGGCAATTGATTTATTAATGTGAAAGGGTAAAACCACATCTAACCAATGATAAATCTTCGACCATGGCGGAAATCTAATTCGGGATTCTTATCTCAGTAGGCAGACATGTGACCGACTGAGCTAAGGTGTCGAATGACCCTTATAATGAGATTATTAAATTAAGTTAAAATTGTGTCTGGTATTGCAGCTATAAAATAAAGGCACAAGTTTGTGTGATCAAAAAATATACAACTATTCATTAGTTAAAGCCAGGGTAATCAATAATACGTTGTTAGGCCTAGTACTTTTGTTTATAATATCGCACCAATGGTTTATCTGAAACATACTTTTGTAAACATGTATTATGGTAAAAAAAACATCCTAAGTATACTTGGGAAAATTTTTATTTAAAACTTAAAACGAACGTCATAAAATATATTTTATTTGGTCGAACTCTTAACATGAAATGTTAATATTATAACTGGCACATCATTTGACATAGTTAATGAGTTTAAATATTTAGGAACGATTTTAACTAGCAATACCGATATTAGAGTGGAAATTAGGAAAGGAATACCTTCAGGAAATGTATGGTATTAGGCCTACTCTGTCAGTAGGTTCTTGACACCTCGCCTGCTTTCAAGGAATGTAAAACTCAGAATATACAAAAAAAACAATAATTTTACCAGCTGTTCTCTGTGGTTGTGAAACATGGTCTAACATACATGGCATAAGTAAATTTAAGGGTTTTGAAAACAAGGTGTTTAGGAATATATTTTGTCCAAAATGGGATGAGGCTACTAGAAAGTAGAGGAAGTTATATAATGATGAGTTGTATACCATGTACTCATCAATGATATTGTTAGGATAATCAAATCTCACAGATTACGGTGGTCAGGACATGCGGCGTAAATGGAAGAATCTAGAACCGTGTTCAGTGTATTGACTGGCAAACCCAATGGGAAAGGACCAGTGGCAATACCTAGACGCAGATGGGGGGATAAGATTAGAATGTGACTGAAAGAGATAGGGTGTAATGAGGTGGACTGGATAGAACTATCTCAAGATAGGGAAAGGTGGTGTACTTTTGTAAGTGCGGCAATGAACTTTCAAGTTCTCCATTGCCATAGAGTAACTAAGTGTAAATATGTCAGTCCTTTGACCTTCTTAAAACACAAGCTAAGAAGACTTACAAATAAACTGCATTTCTTAGACTTGATTTTACAGACATAAGTTACGTTGTTTTAGGAGAAATCATGTAAACTGTTTATGTTTGTTAAAATGGTAGACTATTGTATTACTATGAATCCTCCTTTTTTTTCCCTGGAACAACCGCGATTCTTTTTAGTGGCCTATATATATGTAGTTTAACACACTTGTTCACATTATGTAGTGAATGATGTGTTATCTTTTATGAGAACTACATACGGTGCACGTTTGAGATTGTTAGAGATTTATTCTGGTAGAACTTATTATCAGGAATAAATGGTAAACTAGTATTTCAGTGAACAGTAAACTTAATGCCCTTCGTACAAAAGAATGCTAAGAACTGTATATCATGTTAAGAATTCTAGGGGTGTGCGAAGGCCACTTTTTAAATGCGAAGCGAAGTCGAGGCGAATCTTGAAACTTGCGTAGAAAAGTCAAAGTCGAAGGTACCTAAGATTTTTGTTGTCACTTAACGGCACTTTTAATTTTTAAATTAATTATTTTTCTAGGTCTTGACAATAACAAGGGCCAGGAAAACTTCCTTATTTGTTACCTAAGGACTATATTAATAACTAATGCACACAGGCTTACTGATATTATTTTTCCTTAAGGGTTTCTCACACCTCATCCAATCAACTGCGAGTGCATTTCCTGTAATTTTTGCCTTCCTCATCTTATTTTATTTATTTAAGTATGCTGATTTATTGTTTAGAAGAATTAATACTCCGGCTCTTATATAAAATTCAACTTTGAAACGCCAATATTTAATAATAATAATAATAATAATAATAATAATAATAATAATAATAATAATAATAATATTTAGAACAAGAACTATAAATGTTGTTACAAATATTATGAAATTTTGTTCCTTTGAATGTACTTTACGTTAAATATATTTCACTTATTTTAAATTTCAATTCATAAAGAATATATTATAATTACCCACCTCGGTGGCGTAGTTAGCTAACGTTCTAGACTGCCGAGGACGGGATCTTATCTCACTCGGGTGAACTGGGGGTGGCTTTTCCTAAATTGTTTTCTACTCTTCCTCCAAGCAAATGCAGGTTCACTTCCTCTATATTCAACCTTCCCAATTCCTAACCCTTAGCGTAATTAGTATTTAAGCGTATAAACCGAACGTGTAGTAAGACGTGATGCTAAGTATATATTAAAATTGTGACATAAAATTACATTAATAAGTTGTTAACGTTACATTATTTTTGGAAATTTAAAGACGTATCAACACAAATTTTATTAGTAGTTAAATGTTTGAACAGGAGAGCTGCATTTCTATATAAAACATATTTATGAAATTATTTTAATAATTTAAAATATCTAACAGTTTGAAACTTGACATTTCATTTGACTTACGGCTATTCGTTTGATATCAAGTTTGTCGTTGTAGCTCTATGGGCTGTAATCAGTAATACGTGTTTTTGACGGCCTCGTGAAAGGGGAAACGCTCGTGTCACATGAAATAAAGGTTTCTATTTACACAGAGCAGACAAAAATGTATCTTTTTATGTTCATTCTTTGCATTTTCCCTGGGGCATGTCAGATATAATTCCATTTCAAACAAAGCAACTAAAATAAATTATTATATAAACTAGTTTACGTTCAATTGAAATCGCTGTAATTTAGTGATAATTTTGAGGAAACCCGTTCACTGCGTAATTTTAATAATATAGGTACAAATTAAAGATAGAACTGTTTAGGTGGCCACGTGGTCTAACGCTCTACTATGGCAATAGACTAGACTACTGATGACGGGGATATCGAGGTTCGAATCTCGGTCGGTTGTACTGTGGCTGTTTTTACCAAAATAATGTTCCATTCTCCCTCCACGAAAATGTAGGTACACTTCTTCTGAATTAAACCTTTTTAATCCCTTAAACGAGCGGTTCTAAATCTGTGATACGCGTACAACCAGTGGTACGTACAGTTACTCCTTGTGTGTACGCCATTAGAAACCAAACAAAACATACCAAAGTCGGAAAAAAATAGAGCCTAATCAAAAATCTCATAGATATAGTGCAACCAACTCCAGTCAAAATTAAAACAGATTTAATCAGTAGTGGAAGAGGAGGGGGGGGGGGGGAGGGTGGCTTCACTGATTCGAGCTCAGACAGCCGGTTCAGCTGCGCAGTCTGTGTTAATATATCCCTGGCCACAATTATAAAGTACCGAAACAGTCAATATCCAGCAATATCTTGGTGGTTCTCTTAATCACGGAATTATTTGTAACGTTACGCCATTCAAAAAGTTTGGGAACCCCTGCCTTAACTCAGTAGCGTAATTAGTACATAAGCGTATAGCTCGAACGGGTAGTAAGACGCGGTGCTAAAAAAAAAGGTAAGATTACTTTAGTTTATAAGTTGTGTGATGATATAATCATTTGGTTTAGAAATTGCACTTTAAATACGTCTATTAATAATAATAATGATTGCAATTCAATTTTTAATTTCCTTTATTATAGTTCTGGCCAACAGTCGTAAGACCTATAACAGGCCAGCACTGAAAAGTACACACGTACATACCTTACAATACATATATCTACACGAAAAAAATAAGATAAACAATAATATCTAAATAATTAAATATACTGATGAATAGTTACGAAAAAAAATAGTAATTAATAATGATACGAATAAAAAATAGCAATAATAACAAATAACTAAAGAGTGGTTAAAAGCAGTAACATTATGCAAAAAATAAATCAGAATATTGTAAATTTAAATATTATAGGCAGAACCTCTACATGATAAATTATTGATATGGGAGTTCCTTAAATAACTCTCTGAGTTTAGCTTTTCTTTTATGATAGTAGAATTCAATAAATCTAGATTGGCGCTATGGATACAACGACCTATAAGGCTCAACATATAAGAGCTATTGAAAAAAAAATATTGGGTTACGAGAAGCCCGAGAAGGTATATTAATGCCTACATGATTAAGGGCAAATTTGCAACAAATTTTGCTATTGAAATTATTAAAAACAAAAAGGGCATCACAATAAAGTCCACGCGAGAAGAGAGCTTGGAGCCCTAATAGGTTTCGAATTCTGTCATAATCATAATACATCCGGTTACTAAAGTATTTATCAAAGAACTTGGCGACACATTTTCTTTTAAAGTTTTCCAACCTAAGAGAGTCAGTTAAGGTAATGGAATTCCAAGCAATAGTATCATATTCTAACTTAGATCTAACCAGGGCGCAGTACAGACATAAAAAAAACAGTCAACTTTCTTAAATAATTAAATAATAAATTTAATAAGTCCTAGTAATTTCAATGATTGGGATATTGCATGGTCAACATGATGGTGGAAATAAAGTTTGTTAACCAGGAGAACACCAAAATCATTAATATAAAGGGCGTTAACTATGTTATCATTGCCCAAATTATAGGTAAAACAGAAAGAATTAGTTTTCCTAGTAAAATATGTAGATTTGGTCTTAGATTTATTAATAGACATATCATTTTCAAAAGACCATTGTAGAATACCATTTACATCATTTTGTAACTCTATACAATCTGCAATTGATTTGATAATTTTAAATAATTTTATATCATCAGCAAAGAGTAAATAACTAGATGAGTTCAAATATTTACCTATGTCATCAATATACACATTAAAGAGAAGAGGACCTAAATTAGAACTCCGTGGTATGTCAAAGAAAGATCAAAATTACTAAGTTTAGAGAGAATAATACTATTCTGACATAAGTCAAATACCTTAATTTGGTCAAAATAAACAGCATCAACCTGACCTTGGGCAGAGATTTGAGGGGCGACATGTTCAAGAAATTCTACTAAATTTGTGACAGTAGATTTATTTTTATAAGGCCATGTTGATTATCTGAAAGTTTATTTTTAAGGTGACGGAAAGTATGCTCATATATGATTTTCTCGAATATTTTGGTTTTTGCCCCTTTTTTATAAATAGGTATGACAACAGACTGTTTCCATGTAAGAGGAAAAGTTTCACCTGACAGGCTAGTGTTAAAAATATAGGCTAACAAATAATAATAACAATATTTTACATCCATTATTGTTTCCAGCCTTTGGCCTGGGTCACTTTTTTATTCCAGCCATATATTTTCCACTACCAGCTGGATAGATCTGTCGTAGCGTCACATGCTTTATAATATAGCTTAAGACTAGAACAGACACACCATCCAGCCCCCAGCTGTTAATTCATCACTGTGAAAGGGTAAACCAACATTCCACCAATGATAATTTTTTCGGCCACCACGGGAATCTAATCCTGGACCCTTAGCACAGTATACACACACGCTACCAACTGAGCTAAGGTGTCGGAAATAATGAATCACTTTTATCCTTATACAAGAGTTGATCCACCCCAATAATTCAACCCCTCGTAAAAACATGAATTTAAATATAACTCAAGAACCCACTTCGGTCGTAGAATGGTTAAGGTGTCATTCTCACAAGAGATTGGAATCGTGGTGATGGTGATACCGAGGTTTGAAACCAGGTCGGGTGTACTGAGAGGGTTTTATCTAAATGGTTTTCTACTATGCATTCACGCGAATGCAGGTACATTTGCTCTTAAATATTGCCTTTCTCATCCTTATATAATATACGTATTCGATATATGCGTATAGCCTGAACGGGTACTAAGACATGGCGAAAAAATAAATACACAAATACAAATTTTTTACTCACTATCATAATGTTATATTTGAAATTTATGTTTTATCAATATTTTTTACGCCATAATTATAAATGATTTCATCAAAAAAATGTATGGATAAACATTTTAATTAATACGAGTGAGTCACACCAGTTTGACAGGCTGATAGTGACTTAAAATTGTATTTAGAAAATTACGTATTATTATAGATGTTATAACATGGCAGTTGATTTAAATTATATTACATGTATGTATATATAAACTTTATAAATATTATATTTCGCATACTCTTATGTGTTATCCGGCCACAACTCTGGATATTGAAAACAATATTGATTCATTATTTGTTGTGTATTATGAACGTGAGAAGAACGACATGAATAACAACCAGCGGTGTTTGTAATTTGATCAGGTTTAAGATTCTCCTTCTTTGGGGTGAAAAATATGAATATTTGTCGGCTATCATGGCAATATAGGAACTGGTTTGAATTCAAAACATATTTGTATACATTATTTATATATAACATAGCAATAGTTTTTTTTATTGAAAACTACTTTTGTCAATAAACCAAAATAGTTTTACAGGTTTGAGAATAAATAATAAAGTAAGATAATATCTATTTATGAGACTCAACATAGTTTATAATAAATGTAATAATATTTGAAAAACATCTTGACTTCTAGCAAAAGTATTTTTTTAATATAAAAATTACATTCGAATACAAAAATTGACTTATTTAGCCTCTTAAAATGCCTATACTTTTTTACAGCTGAGTTAATCCAGGTATTTCTTTCCTTTTTATTATTATTAGCACCACGTATTACTACCCGTTCGAGTTATACGCACTTACGCTTGTGTAATGGTAGGGTGATTGTGAGATGAAATGGAGGACCTACAGTTTAACGTGGGATCCGAACCACGGCGGAGGCCTGGATTCTTTCCTTTTTATTAAGAGAGAAAGACAGTGAAAATAAACCACAAAATGTCGTTGTCCAAGTTGCTGAAGCATTTACACACAAGTCTAAGTTCCCCAGTAAAAAACCCGTATCGAGGTTTTATTTTTAAAATTTGAAAATATTATCTGTGCCCTAGTCCGAACCAAAATATAAAAGTAATATATTATATATTAGCATCACGTCTTAGCACAAGTTCGGGTTACACGTATATGTACAAACTACGATAAGGTTCTAAGGACGAGGAGGGTTGGATTTAGAGGAGGTGTGAACGATTTGCGTGGAGGGAGAGGAGAAAACCATTTAATACACCCGACTGTGACTTGAACCCCGATACTCCTGTCACCAATAATCCAGTATATTTATAGTAGTAAAAATAGTCGTCCTTTTTATGTTCAACATGAATTGTCCGTATAGGGGCATATATGTCACACGTGTCACAATGGCTTCATGTTTTACGGATATAATTTAGAATATGTTTTTTAACTTCCAAATATAGACTACTTATTCTTAAATAATGAGCTATGGACTAGATTTGATTAGCTTAGTTGGATAGATAGCATTCATGCGCTTAGACACTCTCCGTGTTAAATTACATTCCAAATAAATGATTATTTTCTTATATTTGTAAGTATTTTATATGTTAATTCCAAATTTTTAAATATCATAACTAGGTCATTAAAAACATTAAGATTACATTTTGTTCATTCTGCTTTATAAAATACCTCAATATAAATATTAATGTTACTTATTGTGAAAAAATTACTTGTTTATATTATACTAGCTTCTTTCTTTTTTCATCCATTACTGTTCCCAGCCTGGGTCAGCTTTTTATTCAACCCATATATTTTCCCCTTCTGGCTTGCTAGGTCTGTCGTAGCTTCATATGCCTTATAATATAACTTAAAACTAGGACAGGCACAGAATCCAGTCCCCGGCCGTTAATTTATAAATTTGAGAGGGTAAACCCATATTTAATCAATGATACATTTTTCAGCCATGTTGGGTATCAAACCCGGGACACTTAGCTCAGTAGGTAGACACGCTACCAACTGAGATAAAGTGTTGTATTTTAGCTTGTTTCTATCATTTTAATAATTATTTGATCCTTGTATGAATGTTTATATGAGACATATTAAAATGAGCGATATTATAATAATAAAGTGGTTATTTGTTTTAGTTTTGTATGGATTTATTAATTGCGTTATTGGGATTGAATACATTTTCAGTTGCGACTGGTGGAAGTTTACCGTGTGTTTTAGCCAGTGCCTTAAACATATCATCAGGGTGACCTTGTGGTCTAGGGGCAAGGTATCAGACTTCTGTGCTGGGGTCCGGGGTTCAATCCTCGGTCCCAGCACAGATTTATCTGATTAACAAACCCTTCCTTCATCTCTGACAAGAAGTGTATTAATTACAACTTGTTAATGTGGGTAATGCCAGGCTTCCACCATGGTTCGGATCCCCAAGTTAAACTGTACGTCCTCCATTTTAACTCACAATCATCCTACCATTACACATTAGCATAAGTGCGTATAACCCGAACGGATAGTAAGATGCGTTGCTAATAAACATAACAACAATGATGACATTAATTCCATTTTTCAAAATAATGTTTCAGAGTTCAGTGGTTAATATACCTTTATAATTTATAAATTTAAAATACTTGAGTTGGACGTATTACAATTGGGCTAGGTATACCTGTTATGATATGCGTTTAGAAGGATATCGTTAATCCCACATTACAGCTGGACTACGAGCTCACATGCGTTAAAAAAAAGTTTAGCGTTAATCCCACATTATCGCTGCCCAAGAGTTCCTTTTTAATAATTGTAAACAAAGCGTATTGCACCGGCTGTTATGGCGTTCCATTTAAGATGGCTGTAAATTTTTTCTCAAGCTGATTGAAAAGCTGTAAGAGACAACAAAATGTTAAGCTAATCTAACCTTGTATAACCTAACCTAACCTAACCTAACCTAAACAAGCATAACCTAATATATGGCAAAAAAATTGGTGAGGCTGAATTCATATCGACCCGCAGGTCTATTATCTATTATAATCCTCCTGGTCAGTGTTCGTTGGAATGGTGGTTCTGAATGTTAAATCGAATCTGAGCCCGTGTAATTTAAGGATAGCCATTAATATTAATTACAAAATGTCAATAATATATGTGTTTGATTATAGAATTTGTTTTAAAAACAACCCGCCTCGGTGGCGTAGTTGGCTAACGCACTTGTCGTGTTGAGCTCTACTGCTGAGGACGGGGAGATCGAGGTTCGAATCTCGGTCGGGTGAACTGGGGGGGGGGGGGTTTCCTAAATGGTTTTCCACTCTCCCTCCACGCAAATGCGGGTTCACTTCCTCTAATTCAACCTTCCTAATCCATTAGCGTAATTAGTAATTAAAGCGTATAACCCGAACGGATAGTAAGACGCGGTGCTAAATATTATTATTATTATGTTTTAAAAAACAAAATAAATCAATACAAGAAGAGTTTCTTAAACTTTAAAACCACTAAATCATAAAATAGGTGGACTCTTTTATTTTCTTAGAGTAATATTAACAGGTGGTATGCCTACATGGGAAATATTTGTATGTCAAATAAAGTCAATAAAATGATGGTATATTATAAATATAATTTATTAAATAAATATAAAATAAGTACGTTAAATAACTATTTATAAATATTATATTAATTAATTAATTAACCAACTAGAAGAAAGTAAAAAATATATTTATTTATTTAGCTATAAATAACTAAATATACAATAAACAATAATTCTCACATTGGAGCTTTTAGATCTTTTCTTTGCTCTTTTTGTGTACCCATATGTTTGTGAATGGACGAATTAAACATTTAATGGAAATTTCAGACTGGCTGCTTATATTTTTCAAATTGTTAGTCAAACTATAAACATTCAAAAATAAATCAATTTTTCTTAAACATGTTTTCAAAACATATATATTTCAATTTTATTTAACCCGAAATAAATGAGATATTGATTTGATTTGATATTCAAATGGCGTAGTATAAATAATTCATGAATCATGTTTGCCCGTGCATTGTTTCTTCAGCAGTCAGTAAGTAGCCACCCAACTTTGAACTTTTTTATTATTTATTATTATTATTTAGCACCGCGTCTTACTACACTTTCGGGTTATACGCTTAAGTACTAATTACGCTAATGGATTAGGAATTGGGAAGGTTGAATTAAAAGGAAGTGAACCCGCATTTGCGTGGAGGGAGAGTGGAAAACCATTTAGGAAAAACCACCCTCAGTTCACCCGACTGAGATTCGAACCTCGATCTCTCCGTCCTCAGCAGTCGGGCTCAACACGACTAGCGCGTTAGCCAACTACGCCACAGAGGCGGGTAACTTTGAACTTGATTAGGGGATGTCGAGTTTCCACCAATGTTATAGAAACATAGCCCACTTTACCTAGAGACGGCTTTGTTTACTGTGTATGTGATACTTTTTGCACTTGGCAACATTTAACTACATTGGATCATCCCCCAGCTTTATTAGATATTTCTCCCATCACTTCCAACTTATCAGAGTTTGTAACCGACAACTAATTGAGTCTTGTTGTCCAGATGGATCAAACTTCAAAGAGGCTTGGGAAGCTTTCATAAAAACTGTTTGAAAAACGATAAAGTGTTCTGTTAATATTTTAACAATGATTGGAAGGTACAACGTAAAAAGGGCATAACTACACTGGTTTTAATAAATATATCTGTAAATAATGTATTGATGGTAACCACATGAATTCAATATTTAAAAATCACAAAAGAAGAGTGTAAATTTTAAAAAGTACCTATTTTAATTTAAATAATAATTATAGCTTGGTTTATTTTACGAAACACAGATGCGTAAGCATATTACAAGTGTAATGGTGTGATTATTTTATCAGTTCATAAAGCAATTATTTTTACAGCTCAAATGCAATAACGTGTTTTTATTTATCAAATTTATAACTAATTACACCATTATTAAAACAAGTAAGAAGCTTCAATTAAATATATTATTAAATAAAAAGGTTTGGTTTGGTGACTGAAAGAGATTTTGAAAACCTCTTTAGGTAACTGACCTTATCGTAGGTGCTGTGCAGGTCTGAAATTGCAAGTTAAATATATTAAATAAATGAAAAAATCTAGGGAGAGTATTTAAAAATACAATTAATTGAATTAAAAAATAAATTTAATCGTAGACTAGCTTCATAAATCTCGTTTATAACTGTAAATTAGACTGTAGAAAAGCAAAAGAGTAAAGAGATTAAAAAAAATTGAGTGAAATAGTCGTATTTATAGAATCTTTAAACATTTTGTATTTGGTTGAGTGTGAAGACGTATGAACTACAGCACCAGTAATCCTACAGAGCTGACATGTGTACATTAATGTCTATCAATCTGCACAGCCCTTTTACCACCAGCAGTTGTGGATAGTAAGGGGAAGTATTTGCTAGTTTATCTCTAGTCGTGGTTATCTTCAGTAGATATCCAAACAAATGGCTTAAACACGCCTCTCATAGATCTCCGGTGGTTGGGTAACACAGACGAGAAAAAGGTTCAACCACATTGATACAGGTCAGATATTCGCTGATGGTATTGGGAAAATATCTCGTCATTGGCTTATATAAAGGGCTTTCATATCCACTAAATCTCCGAAGAGACCCCCGAAGGGCTTCCCAGCTACACTGTCCCAAGGATCTGTGGCCCTTTACAGTGCAACCACTAATATCCATCGGGACCAGAACCCTTTCACTGGAAATGGACCGAAATTCATGAGTGCCATTCCGGACACTGGGGCACCCGAAAAACCAGTACTAGCCCTTCCATGCCAGCCTGCCTTGGGTTACTTGAGGAATCCCCCCCCCCCCACCCTTTCCACTGGGACCGGATGGAGGGAGGAGTTGGCTCCTCCTAGTGATCGCCCATCACGAGGAAGTCAGGAACTTAGTCTCCGAACAGCCGTCTCCGAACCTTCGTTCTCAAAAGCCCCAGTACTTTGTCTCCCAACATCTTGGCTGCAGCCCCCTCAGCACCGTTTCTTGAGACCGGCTGTTCGGAGTTGCCCAGCGGGGACCTCGAGGAGGTGCCCTGACCAGCTATCCCCGCTACATGGGTATGCACTACCAACCACTTAGTGCGTGTCTATAAGCCCCGCTCCTCACACACAGGTGACCTTGTCGGGGTCTTAGCTATGCCGGACTCCCAACGTCCGTCACATTGCCCAGGGGCCGCCCCGTGGAGGCACCCCGACAAGATTTTTAGAGATTTGTCAGTACCGGAAGGTGGCAAAGACAGTCTAGTGCTCGTTTATATTAAACGTGCGTGGGCCCAGAGCGCACCCGGCCGCCGTACGTCAGGTCGGACAAACGCCTGAGCGCCGTGACCCTCTTATATAAAGGGTTATTCAGATTTCCAGGTAATAATTATATGGGTTGTATGGGGTGACAGGACAAGTATTCCCACGCAATAAGATTTGAGTCGATGACGCCAAATGGCGGCGATACGAGACGTCAAATTTGGCGCTATATGCGCCTAGGGTGTAGGCAACACATTTAGCACGCCACACAAACTAACACAGGCATCCCCACAGCTCTCTATCCTGTCACACACGATGGTAGAAGTCCTTATGAATACCTGTAGTCAGACAATTCAATGCCTGTTACTTTATTTACAACACACCCTACTTACTATGTGCAGAAGATTAATGAGTTGCCTACCCCCCAGGTGCATACAGCGCCAACTATGACCTGTAATAGCGCTGCCATTTGGCGTCACCAAAGTTTACAGTGTGAAAATATTTATCTTGTGACCCTCTACAACCAGTATAATTTTTACCTGGAGATATGAATGAATCTGAATAACTACGTATTATAATATTCACCGTTTTCAATCCTCCTATGTTTCTATCTTCCTTTTTTTCTATAGTTATCTGGACATAGAGATTTCTTACTATGCTTATTTATTGTTATTATACCTACTTACGTAGGTAGATGGAATCAATTTTTATCAACTGCACAATGTGTTATTTGCAAACGAAGCGTAAATAATATATTTCCATTGTTATTTGGAGTATAAAGACAAGTTACACAATATTACTTTGAATAAATGAATTGCTATATTCATGGTTCTATGGCTGGAAATCGCAATAAACAGCGTGAGGCATAATATAGCTCCCCTGTTATGTTCCTACTTGAGGTGACTAACAAATAAAATTTAGGCTGTATACATTCATTTACAACACAAAGAGAAATACAGTTTTAAAAAAAAGAGGGTAAATATTACCCATCATTTTACAAACACGAGTACTTAAAAGATATGCATTATTAATTTAAAATAATACATTTTTGGTACAACGCTGTATTTAGTTTATATTTATAACATTTTACCCAATTTCGAAATAATTTGGGCACGTTTCATAGTCAGATTATGTAAACCCTACGTCTAGAGTACAGTGCTATACTAAATAAAAGATGGCACACACTTAAATTCTAATTGAATGGGCCAGTGGCTCATTCCATTCTACTCCAGGCAAATGTCATCCTGTATTTAGTACTAGCCCCCTTCCGCGTAAAAAAATATTGTAAAGAATCCTGTAAAACAAAGCTTCAAATCATCCATCATGTCAATATAAAAACAAAACTTTTTTTTACATTTTTTTAAAAATACAGTCCTACTATCCCTGTATAGCCCCCTCCCTCTTTTTATCCTCCCTCCTATTTTCATCTCATTCCTCCTCCCTCACCCATACCCCCCGCCCCCTTCACCAACCCCACTTTCCCTTCAACAACTTTTTTTTTCCAACGACTATATAATATACTATCGACATTTCTATGAAGAATAAATTAAATTTTCCAAATAAAGTATAGTCTATGTTACTTGCTGACAATGTAGCTTTATATTGGTGAAAGAATGTTTAAAATCGGTCCAATAGTTTTTGAGTTTATCCATTACAAACAAAAAAACAAAAAATCAAATCTTTCCTCTTTATAATATTATTATAGAAGTATAGATATAGATAGCGCCGTACATGATGCGTACTCACTCTGAATATGAAACTGGCCCAATGTGTAGTTATTAATTTATTATTAATTTAGACTTTTTGAAGTTTCAATAAATTAATTTCCGGGTCAATTATGTGTACAGAATAAAATTTTAAAAATACAACATTTATCGTTAATAAAGTTTACACACGTTTATATCATAAATCTCCCGGCAAAGGTTTTTCTGATTACCAAACCCTTCCTTCACCTCTGACAAGACATCTTGTGAATGTGGGGAATGCCAGGCCTCCACCGTGGTTCGGATTCCACGTTAAGCTGTAGGTCCTTCATTTCATCTCATTATCACCCTACCATTACACATTAGCGTAAGTGCGTATAACCCGAATGGGTAGTAACACGCGGTGCTAATAATAATAATAATAATAATAATAAATAATAATAATAATAATAATAATAATAATATATCATAAATCTGTCTTGTCCGGTGACGGTGGAACCTGGGGATTGAGGAGGGTCTTTGGATCCCCCTGGGATACATTTTCTTTCCTTAGATTTATTTCCCTCCCCTCTGATATTTTATAATATAAAACTGAAAGATGGATTTTCATCAAACTTCAAATAACTTCTAAAGGATTCCAATTTTCAAACATTTATCAGGAAAGGACTATTCCAAATAGTTTTTTGAGGTATTTAATTTTAAAAATCCATCTGAAAAACACTATAATAGAGAAATCAAATTTTAAAAAATTTACCGGGAGATGACATCTTCAAATAGCTTCTAGTAGAATCTAATTATTAATTTTAAGAAATGGGTAAGGATTACTTTAAATAGTTTATAGTAACAACCAAAATAAAAATGGGGGAGGTCTACTCCAAACATTTTCCAAAGGCGTATAATAAAAAAAATAAGTCCCAGTGAGGACCACAATAAGTAATTTCCTGTGTTAAACATTTTCTGAAAAGAGGGTGGGAAGAAAGGTGGAACACCCCTTTGGGTTGGTTGGCCAAGGCCCCCCCCCCTCCCCCACAAAGCCTCTATTTTTAACCCTACACAAATAAGGTTCTATCACCACTGGGAAAGTCCACTTTCTAGCATTGCCTATTTAGGAACAACTTTATTTCTTGCATGTAAGTAGATCCAATAACAATATTATTTTGACTCGAAACGTTGTTTGGATGAAACTTTTATTTGTAGCATTATTAAAATGAAGTATACCGAAGGAATTTATATTCAAAGGGATTAATATTATTTATCAAAATTATAGAGAGTAAAATACTTGACTTACAATTTTAGCTCTCGTTTAAAAAAAATACTTTTTGTGTGTTTTTATATATATTATTTTGTTAAACTTCAGTTTAATTGTATTGGTTAAGTGTAAGAAAAGGCAGTAGCCTTAACTTCGTCAATAAAGTGGATTATTATTATTATTATTATTATTATTACAATCTGGTGCCATGATTAAACAATAATATATAATAATTTTACGAGTCTGGGCTACATCGTTTGTAGCCCAGTTAGTGGAAAAATTAGCCAGTACTGACGTACCATTCTCCAGGTGACGCCCGAATGAACTAATTGTACATCCTTTCTGTGGAGGCTCCTTCTATGTCCCGATGAGATAATGGGGGTAGTGAGTGTCTATGTTGTGTAGCCAGTGGAAACTCTTAAATCTAGCTTAAGCCTAACAAATAAAACCTTAGGGGTAGTTCCCCTTTCTGAAAATATATCCTGATACCAGCCGGGAATCTATCTCAGGACCGCTGGGTAAGCAACCATGGGCTCTGACCATTATACCACGAAGCCGATTGATTCATTACATATTCACCCGATATATTATGTTCTAAAGCTTTATATAGATATTTTAGTTAACAATAAAATATTTATCATGTTAGATTATACCTATTATATTTTATTCAATGGTATGCTCGATGTGTGTAAAACCATAGTCTAAATCATAATTTAGTACCTTCTATCGAAGATACCTGTGTAAGGACTAGGAATAAATATGAATACTAGATGGAGATATAACAATATTGGAACATAAAAAAAGAAGGGGATCAAGGTTTTAAAATAAAAATGAGGACAGCTTTTCTGCATTCATTCATAAAAGAATGGTGGGCATAATAGGATTTAACAGATCTGTTTGTGTGGACTTTTAAAACAAACTTGAATAGATTTGTTTTCATGTAAGCTTATACTGGTGGCATGTACTGTACCTATCATTTTGTGATACCTCATCAATCATAAAACACAAACACTGGAAAATTACTTGAACCATCAACGCATAAATATCATCTCCATTATCTTTAATATTAACGTATAATGAACATTTATTATAATACTTTTACATGTGAGGGATTTTACAAGCAATTTCAACAGATCGGGAATTCATCAATATAGAATCTCCTAAACATGGTAAAATTCAAAACCGTAAATGTCAATCAATATCACATTAGATTCATTTGTATTCAAGTACTTGCTATAAATAAAACAGCGTAGTATCGCTATTGCACTTAAACAATAAATATGAATTTAATTAGGGTGACAATACAATAACCAGTTTTTATTACGTTAAGATAATATCGTAGGCTAACTGCAAAGAGTCACTAAGTTGTTTTTACTTCATCTAGACCCCTTAGACCGAGAAGTATTATGATCGTAAAAAAAATTTGAACTCGAGAGTTTGAATAATGTCCCACTGAAACAGAAAAAGTTATTTTCAAGATGCTGTCTGTCTGTATTTCTGACTAGAGCCGAAACCATTCTACCCATCAAGCTAAAACTTGGTACCTAGGATTTTACTAAGGTTCCCAGGATGGATTTTTGTAATTAGATATTCAATTATAAATTCAAGGGAAGTTTACTGAAGGGCAAAAAGAGAAATAAAAATTGTTTTTCTAAAATCCTCTTTAACAATTTTGATTAAACTTTGTATCTAGACACTGTTCAACATTAAAATCAAAATTGTTATTTTAATTTTCACATAAATATTACTTTGAGGGTACTTAACACAAGAAGAAATGTTCAATTTTGATCTATTTGAGATATGAAATAACTTATCATCGTAATGATATAATACTAATAAGATTAAAAATTATTTATATAAAATATATGTTTATAAAACCAATAGGTTCTGAGCTATAAGAAAACATTAATATTATTTATGGAGCACTTTGAAATATGTAATTGATTGATATGCTCTTTGGTGGACAGAGATGCTAAACTTTTCTTAATATCTGTAACAATGTATATGATTTCATTTATGCTTTTTGGTGAAGTGTTTCTCTAGCAATGTATGTTATTTCCTTTCTCAAATATTACGAGTTTCTAGTAAATGTTTCTATTTTAAGATAAACGCGAGGGAGAGTTTGTGTGGTTCACCGTACCATATATTTTCTTAAGAATAGATTAAAGATTAACTAAGTGATAGAAAATTAAGTGCTTGTCCTATTAAT
Organism: Timema cristinae; assembly: GCA_039000515.1. NCBI lineage: Eukaryota > Metazoa > Arthropoda > Insecta > Phasmatodea > Timematidae > Timema > Timema cristinae. The sequence continues at coordinate 85,726,132 of JBCFYV010009882.1, forward strand.
GTGATTGTTCATTTTATAGCTACATGTATTAAGAAGTATTGATAATTTTTATTTTTATTATAAAAAAGCTTAAAGTACTTAGTTGCATTTTTTTATTGATAGTAATTTAGTAATTTAAAAAAATCATATTCTTATGAATACATTTATTTTTAAAAAAACATTACAACTAAAACTCTAAATTAAATTCAATGGTTTCAGCTCTCCAAACATGTCAAAATTAAATTCGGTCAACATAAATTTCTGATTGAGCTCAAATATGGTTTAGAAGTAGTGCTGCTTTCTTTTGCTGATTGAAGCAAGAGCTCTAATATACCAACCATGAAATTACTCAAAAATATCACAAACTTAGTATAGTTTGAAAAGTTTATTTTTCTTTGCTATGGGGATGTCAATAGTGAAAGGCAGTCAAGATCTTGAGACAATGATGTACCTAGGTCTCCCTTGTCTATTGATTTATTTTATAGGCCTTGTTTTCACTATCATAGTTATAACTGAATAAAATAAAATATGATTTAACGCTTTCAAAACACATTCTCTTGATTCTCAAACACTCAACTTTATTACCAGATATATCTTGTGTTCTATTTTTATCTTGCTAACTTTAATTATAAAAGGCTATTAAATTTCTGTTATTTAACATTATATCCTTCAACACCTTTATTGCAAACTTTTTTGAACGAGAAACTTTGACTATGATAGTCCAAGCTTGTATTGTCTATACGGATACACATATTTTAGCAGACTTTGTCATTACGTATCAACTCAGCCTCCATGTGTGAATGGCATTTTCATGCGCAATCAAGTTTAATTATCTAACATGGTAAAGTTGTAAGAACAAATTTGTGATTCTTTGGTTTCAGTTCTGACCACTTCATATATATGTGTATAGATATATCACTAAAATAGTTAAATTAATGCATATAACCCGAACGAATAGTAAGACGCGGTGCTAATAATAATAGTTAAATATCAATAATATACATTTTATTGAATTGCATCGTTAAGTTTTGCAGATTTTCTAACTGGACTTAAGTCATATTTTAATGATATGTTGGAGCTAAATACATTCAGTAGTTCCTTAAGTAAAACTGACCAAGTCCATATTCATCACTTTTGCCTGTTTAAAAAAGGTGAGTAAATAGCTGGGTTGGATATTAAATTTTATTAGACAACAAAACTGAGCCAAAAAAAATTAAGTTTTTAGATAGCAATGGACACGATTATATCAGGACGTGGATTTTTTTGCAATTAAAATTAATGCTTTTCCTTTGGTTAGATAATCGCTTTTAACAAGTTTTGGACTTGTTCACTTTTTATAACGAATAAACTAATATAGTATAAGAAAATAATAATAATTATTATTATTACAGGTGAGGAATAGTAGTAATTATTATTAATTTATTTCAAATCAATTCATTTATAGACCAAGGGCTTACTTGACGTTTCTTAACTTAGGTTTTGTGCTTTTCCAAAGTAATTAAAATTAACAAATATTATAGAATGAAATTATCAAAACATACCTATACATACACACTAATGAAATAATAGCTTCGTATATATGTAAAATTATTTTACCAATTTATAAAACACATATATAATTTTGTAATAAATGATAAAATGTGTACACTGAAGAAAATATAAACAAAAGAAGGAAACAAAAAACGGCAGAAATAATATGTATTATACCCAAGTACAATAGTTGGAAAAAGGAATAACAGTTACTTTTATACATATGATCTGAGTAGTATTTGATAAGAAGTTAAATAAATGGATTATTAGATTACTATTAGCTTGTTGCAACACAATATGTTTGGAGCCTCTTCAACCAATTAATAACAATAATACATTTTAAGACAGTATGATAAATACAGCACAATAGTTGGTGAAATACCGTATATGGGGATAGTTAGATTCTACATTAAGATAAAGTAAGCTTGGCTTAGTATGAAATAATACTTATAAAATGAGACTGAACACTTTAAAATTAAAATAAAAATCAAGAGCGTTGAGTAATAAAAACTCTTCAGTTATAAGTTATATGTTTGAGATAAAACTGTTTATTATATGTTGATAAGGTATAATTTAACGGTATATTATTGAGTATAAAGATTGAGTATTCGTGACGTACAGTATATATTTATTCCTTATCTGAAAGGTGAATCCCTTTCTTTTTTGAACTTAGAGATGAGTCATCTGTCAGCTGGTTTTGATTAGTTCCAACGCATTACACCATAGGCTCCCAAACACTTTAGATTGAAGGAGTCCTTGCAACAACAACAAAAAAAAATACGCTGAAGCCCTCATAAAGTTATATACGCTAGTATTATGAACATTCATTAATGGCAGTTAAATTTTACAAGTATAAAATTATAAAGCAAATGGAAAACATTACATCTTTCGATTTCACTTTTGGCAAATGTCTTTATTATTTGAAAAAAATAATTGGCAATCCTGATTTCTGATGCTACTTTATAATGTGAAAAACAAATAAAGAATATTCAAAAACTGCCTTATGGATCCTGAGATAACTATGGCGGCACCGAAGGGCATATAGAGCACATTTTGAAAATGCTGCACTACACCATCGTCAGAAACTTTATGTGGAAGAAAAATCAATTAAGGTATTTATTGAATTAAATAAATCGTACGGAACTCCATACGAACTTTATCGTCCTATTTTTTAGAAATGGAGATAGTTACTCAAAATACAAAATATCGATATTGGGTCCCCAAAGGTCAACACTCGTTTTAAAATTTTGACTATCGGTTAAAATTTTCGTCATTTTACTAGGGGATATCTCATGGTTATTGCATTGCTATTAAATTTATCTTTTATAAATTTTGACCAATTAACTAGGTAATTATTGACTATCGAGTCTAAAATGAGAGAGAATCGTTATAGCCGATTTTGAGAAAATGGAATTTTTCTCTTTTCACCATATAGTAAACTGCTATTAATTTTAGGGTTAGGCAGCGGTCTTGTAAAACCCACTTTTTAGGGTCAAGGGGATCATGAAACGTTGACATCCATCAACATCTCGGGCTAGATTTTTTTTGACGGTCGTAATACTTTGCCTTAAAGTGTTGGCAAAGTTAAAAGAAATATATATTCGTATATAGCTTGAAAACTTTTGGTTTTATAAAAATATATTTAAAGTAAAATATGTTTATTATAAATACATCCACATGTATGCAATGATAAGTAATTTTATATCTCAAAGATTTACGGATATAAAATTAAATATTAGAATTTACGCATCAAACCGGAACCCTTAAAGTCATTTTGACGATATGTTGAGAGTAGCCATTTGGTTTGTAATATTTATCATAGCTTAGAATTGAAATTAAAACAAAATCGTTAGAGCAGATTTTGATCAAATCAATTTTTTATTTTCCGCCCTTAAGTAAACTACCCTTAATTTTAGGTTTGGATATCCAAATCCAAAGATTCCTCGGGGTAAACCTATGAAAACCCTTTACACCAAGTTTTAGCCCAATCGGTAAAATAGTTTAGGCTCTAGCCCGAGGTACAGACTGACAGAAAGATGGACAGACAGACAGACGGCATTGCGAAAACAACTTTTTAGGGTTCGGGGGGTCATAAGACGTCGACATCCATCAAAATCTCGAGTTAAATTTTTTTGACGAGCACAAAACTGTAAGGTAGCGAGAAAGTAAAAATATTGATATTGGGTCCCCGTGGGTCAACACTCCGTATTCAAATGTCGACTTCCAGTTTAAAATTTTCAACATTTTATTAGGACCTGCACATCTTATGGTTATTTCATTGCTATTAAATTCCTCATTTATAAATTTTGACAAATAAAATGGTTAAATATTGATTATTGCATATAAAATGATAGAGATAGATCATTGCTGTACAAACATTTATCCTAAAAGGTTGAAAGAAAGAAAACATACACTTTTTGAGAGACTTATTATTTTTTACTCTATGGCATTGGAGAATTATTGTGTTAAAACTTAAGTAGTATCTCTTTACAACTAAAGCTCACAAAATTGTATTAAAATGTTAGCCAAAATCTCAGAAACTGTTAGTTTTATAAAAAATATATTTCATATATATAGATTTATTTATTTTTAATAGTACTACAATTTTGCAATGATAATTTATTTAGTATCTCAAATAGTTGCGGAGATACGGAAATTTCCGCGTCTGAAAAGTACCCTAAAAGCCATTTTCATGGGAAAATGAAAATAGCCAGTTTATTTATAATCTTAATCAATGCCTATATATGAATTTTAATCAAAATCGTTAGAGCCGATTTTGAGAAAATCGATTGTTTCTCTTTTCGATTTAATTAAACTACTCTTAATTTGGGGGTTAAAAAGACACACAGACAGACGGAATTGCAAATACTACTTTTTAGGGCTCGGGGGGTCTTGAGACGTTGACATCCATCAAAATTTCAGTTTAGATTTTCTTATGGTCGCAATACTTTATCTTTAGTGTTCGAAAAATTAAAAAAACAAACATATTTACGTATAGCTTGAAAGTTATTAGTTTTATAAAAATTTGATGCGAGTAAAATATTTGTATTATAAATATATATACATATGTACAATGATAAGTAATTTCATATCTCAAATAGTTTCGGAGATATGATAAAAAGTGAGAATTTACGCATCAGAACGGAGCCCTGAAATTCAATTTGCTGAAATATTGAGAGTAACCATTTTATTTAGAATATTAATTAATGTTGATAAATGAAATTTAATCAAAATCGTTAGAGCCAATTTTGATAAAATTGACTTTTTCTCTTTTTGCCTTTCAGTAAACTACACTTAATTTTAGGGTTAGATATCTTATTACAAAAACCCCTCGGGGCAACCCTATTAAAACTTTAGAGAGCAAGTTTTAGCCGGATTGGTGAAATAGTTTATGCTCTAGTCGGAGGTACAGACAAACAGACGGAAATTCAAAAACAACCTTTTTGAATTCGGGGGGATCATGAAACGTCGAGACTCGTCAAAATCTTGAGTTCGATTTTTTTTTACGATCACAATACTTCCTCTACCTGTAAGATAGAGAGAAATTAAAAATTTGTACACTTCGTTCACCTTGAATGGTAGATGTCTTACCTTTATGGCCCTATCTTATAAGCCACGCCATGAAATAATAATGAAAGATAAGCTTGCTACCTTTCTGGGCAAACGTAGGGTACATGAAAAAGGGGAATGAATATATCTGAGTTTAAATTTAAGTGTAAATCCTCTAAGTGTTAATATTAATCTCTTCCCATTACCCTTAAGTTTCACAAAAATTGAGAATCTTTTGATGATGCTCACCCAGCTTTCCCACTCCATCATTTTTAAACTATCGGAAGCATCAGAACACACCTTCCTTCTAAAAATACTTTCAAATTGCTCTCGTAGCCCTTTATTTTAAATGAGAATTTTATATTTTTCCTTATCACCCAATTTTGACGTACTTTGCTGGAGGTCCTGCCAGATTATTGAAGTTTTGTCCAGTAAGTTTTAATTTAAGCCCAACAGTAACTGAGAGGATATATCCATCTATTTCCCAATATCTGTAAAACAAAACCAAACATTAAAATAGTTTTATTGTATAACACATTGCACTTAACTTTTACTTTTGCCAGTACATGTTCAGAATCACCCGTTAGCTTTCTATCAGACCGAGACAAAGGTTGTTGTGTTGCCGATGACATAAGTAGGAGATATTTGGTCCTTTAAGTGTGCAATGTTGGCACCCATGTCCACGGATACCCGACATAATTTTACGTTCAATAACCCTTCTAACATTATATTATCGTTTTCTATATTGGGGGATCGTAACTTGTAGATAATCTATAATTTTTATTAATATTATAAAGAGGAAAGATTTGATTTTTTGTTTTTTTGGTTTGTAATGGATACACTCAAAAGCTACTGGACCGATTTTAAAAATTCTTTCACCAATATAAAGCTACATTATCAGCGATTAACAAAGGCTATATTTTAATTTGAAAATTTAATTTATTCCTCATAAAAATGTCGATAGTATATTATATAGTCGTTGGAAAAAAAAAGTTGTTGAAGGGAAAGTGGGGTTGGTGAAGGGGGCGGGAGGGTAGCGGTGAGGAAAGAGAAATAGATGTAGTGACGAGGAACGAAAAAAAAAGATTAAAATAAAATTTGGGGAGACGAGGGGAGTAAATGAAAGTGGAGGAAGTTGAAAAATTAATTTGATTTTATCAATTTATTTGATTGGTGTATACACAATTACTTTCGCGCCTAGAGCAAACAAAATTATAGAGAAATGAGATTAAAATAGGAGGGAGGATAAAAAGAGGGAGTGGGCTAAACAGTGATGGTAGGACTGTATTTAAAAAAAAAAGTAAAAAAAAGTTTTGTTCTTATATTGACATGATGGATGATTTGAAGCTTTGTTTTACAGGATTCTTTACAATATTTTTTTACGGGGAAGGGGGCTAGTGTATGAATAATTTTGTATGAGATAGCTGATTTTCGCCCTGTAAATTCTGCTTTTATCTTATCTTCAGATAATTACTGCTCCCGGCAATGTTTTCATGTTTCTTCTTCTCTCGGCAATGAGGATGAAAATACTTTATGGAAGTTATAAATACAAACGTGTTCACTGATGAGACTATACCCCATGCGTACTGTTCATGATGATCCACGCCACAGCCAGAATTCCTTGCAATATTGTTGCAAATTTTTTCAACAATAATTTCATGTCCAAATAAGTCCCAATATTCATGTCACCTTTGTTCAGCTGTGCGCATTCTATATAACCCATCACGTGGCCCTTGGATTGATTTTGGTCTACTCCACTACAAGAGCTCAAGCCAAGTTTGTATACATTATTTGAAATCTCTATTATACCTTTCTACTTAAATGGCTTCTATAAAATGCAATCCAAAAATTATCCCAAAGTAATAACATAACTAGTGCCAAAGTGAAATATGTATCACTTTTAAATTTGCACTAACAGTTTCAACAGGAACTTACTGGGTCATCGAATTAGAATCTTCAATTGAGGGTGATTGTGTTATATGTTTGGCATCCAACCGCAGCTCAAATTTTGACTGGTAGAGTAAATAACTGATTCAAGATGAGCATTTTTGTTATAGGATCTAGTCTGTTAACTAATAGAATATGTTATTAATTATTTTGTTATGATTTATATTTTTGTGTTTCCCAGTGGATCCTTTTTCTCTTGGTTTATTTATCATTTTCTTTTTTCGCTCCTCGAGATTCACGACATCCTATAATCACCGAATGCACACAGTTGACTAAGCTGAGCTTCTCCTACCTCATTCTGGAATAGCCCTTGCCAATCTAGAAGGCGCCTCCTTATTAATTCTGTATGTTTTTTAGTTTCAACATCACTCCAAAGATATGTAAGTAGGGCTAAATTGTTGACATTGTGTTATTTACAATAATGCCTTACTGCAACGTATACGTACAAGTGACATCATACCCTGGTAGCTCACGTGATAAAAACTCCTTCAAACATTGTCTGGAAGGCTGGGTAATGTTCTAGATTATGATTCCATCTTCTAGATTACTCGTACGCAGTCTAATAATAATAAAGATAATAGTGTGTCTGGGCTACATCAATATGTGGCTCAGTGTGTGGAAATCAGCCAGCACTAATGTATTGTTGTCCAGGGGACGCCTTAATATACTATTCGTACATCCTTTTCATGAAGGCTCTTTCCATGTCTCGTTGAGATGAGGGGATAATGGTAATTAATATGACAAGGTGAAGCCAATAAGGATATTAAAGTAACTTAAGCCTAATTAATCAAACCCTGATGACCATGGGAATTATTCCCCTTTCGCGGATAGCTCACGAGAAGCTTCGATAGGATGTCAAAGAAGTCTACACATGGGCAGGACTGGGTCTGAGACGGTTCGCCACTATCAACTTCCTATGATAACATCCTGACATTTCTTACCGCCTCACCATCACTGGTATTAAATTTTGTAAAAGTTTTAAGTATACCGGGATTATTTTATCGTATACATGTATATTATAGTATTTTAGAAAAATAAACTCACTTTTTGCATTACTCCATACTTAAGTAGTTTTAAAAAGCCCAAGGCATAGGCCTAATGGCTGAGTATTTTAATTTCAAAATTCGCGTTTTGGTTGGATCTAACTAACCTATTCATTTTATAATATACCATTTTGTCTCATATATTCTAGGGAATGTTACATTATTTTTGTTTGATTTAGAGGACTTAAATTTAGGTTAAAAAATTTAAATATGTGTCATAGTGGTAAATCTGGGAAGTTTACTACTTGTAAATCACTTATTTTGATATTATGAGTTCAGTGAATAAAATAATACATGAAGTAAACCGAAAAAGTCAAATATATTTTAAAATACTTAAAGTACTAGATATAAAATATTCCCCTTATTGTCAACATTTTTATATAACTTTTACAAACACTTTATACACTCATTCACACACCACGGTTTTCTTGGAACGAAATAAATCTCTCTCTCTCTTTTTCCCCTCCCAAATAGCAATACTTACTATAGGTAGAACTTTAGCCTTTAATTTGGGACTTTATGATTTAAAAAAAATAATACACTTTTAATCCATTTAATGTAACAAAAACACTATTCATTTCCTAACATGGCCTTATTTATTAAATACAAATACCTTATATGTTTAGAGAAACAAATATTAATTATTTAAACACTATTGTTGATAACATTTCAATTATTAAAATAAAATTAACCCAAAAATCCAAGCAAGTGAAATTGCTCCAAGCAGTAAGAAAATACTCGATAGTTTTAAAACATTAATGGCATTTTATTTCTAGCCATATTAATTTGTATTTATTTCTCATATGGATTTCAAAGACAGATGAAGAGTTGGACTCGAGTCTAAAATATAACATTAAATCCACCTAACACTATTTTATCGAAACAAACGTCGAAATATGAGAAATGGCTTTTGTACTAGTTCTAGAACTTAAGACTCGTCCCTTTATCTTATTGAACCAAAATTTGGCAAATTAAAACGACTGTTTTTCTATGCCCATTTGGACGTTTCACTTAATGGGTATGGAATAGAAACAGATCAATACCGAGAGCTTTTAGATAAATAAATACGATGTTTTATACTTTATCTGATGATGGAGTCTCTTACATTATGAGTTTAGCTTTTAATATGAGCTAAATCCAAATATACATTAAATGTTTCATTAATTTTAATCTACTCTTGAATAGATAATGACTTGGTCCTTTAACACTAATGTTGTTTCCATCTCCATGTGAGTTTAAGTTTATTGTAAGATGAACATATGAGGTAGGATACATTTGTGTTATAAACATTCAAAAAGTATTATAATTTATTTATATTCAAATTTTAGTATACAGCAATGTCTATGTTCAAACGTAATTTTATACCAAGGAAAATGCGCGTTCAATCCAAACCTATGAATTTAAAGAATTAAACCTCTTTCTTTATCTTAAATTATACATATATTTTAACAAACCTAATAGCTTAACTAACATGAGGAAAAATTGAAGTAGATTTTAAATATAACCACGGGATCTAATACATTTCAGTTTGAATAGTATATTTCGGCATGTACTTAAAATTAATTTCAAATCAATATATTGAATTTACATAAATATTTAAAAGTATTTGTTTACTTCTGCTTGTAGTAATTGAAGTAAACTTTTGACTGTAAGAAAACACTCCCGTTAAACTTGAGTCACAAGCACTGAGTTTTTAAACCGAGAAACACCCAATACAAAATTTCCTAGTACTAGCTTGATAGTCAAAATCACAAGTTTGTCGTACGAGGACTGAGAGGACTCCAGCATTGAGCTGCGGGTTGTGATTCTGGCCTTCGGGAATGGGGTGATTTCCCTCTTTCATCTCCATACTGTTCCGACATTTTGTCCTGATTGTGAGAGTAAGGATGAGAAAGGGGTGAACTTGGCCTTGAATCGGGGCCGTCACTTGTTGAAGGATGATGAGTCGGATGTCCTACTGTATCGGGGTCATTGGGATGACTGCGATAGTCTGGTGAGCCTACTTGTTCTGATAGCAGAGACACATATTCAGGGTAGTGCTGCAGGCTTGGGCCTGTATGGTATGAAGCTTGACTCAGATCTGAACTATTGCTGCTGGGTGCTGTGTGCCATGCATTGTAGGTGGCAGGATGGCACGATGTTGGAGAGCTGGCTTGGGGAGACGCACTCAAGGAGTGCAAAGTGTTTGGTGGGGGTGATAAGGGTGCCCACGTTGAGACGCTCTGAGGAGATACAGACCATGAAAAGTTAGCACTGCTTGCTTGGGGCTCTGAATACGTCACTGAAACATCACAAATATAATACATGTTAACTATATAGATGAATATATCATGCTAGTGTATGAATTGCTACAAATACTTTTAACTTAGTTACATAGTTATGTTTTTAAACGTGGCAGGACGAAAATAATCGGGAACTTATTCATTTAACTTGTAATCAAAACCACCTTTATTTTGAAAACATGAAAATCCGGCACATTTATCTCCCAAAGTGGACCCTTACAAGAGGGGACTAAGTGACCAAGGAAATTGTGCCCCTTTATCTTTGTGGGATCATAACTATTAATGAAAAACGACACAGAATGAATGTACTATGTAAGTTTTGAAGAATTTGTAAAAAATAAAATAATCCTGTGTAAATCTTGGCTGAAGGTTTATTTAAGATTCGAGGCTTTATTTTATCTGATTATGGTGGCCCCATCATTGATACTTGTCATAAACTTTGAGGTAACTTAATTTTAGTTTGTGTTCGTTCATCTCAATAAATTATTTCGTATGCATGTTAAGTTTACTTGTATATTTTTGAAATGAAATTGGGGTCAAACTTAGACTTTGAATTTAATTTAAAATCTATTTAAAAGTTACATAAAAAAGAAACATTACATGGAGATAATAGGTCTATGTTGTCATAAAAATAAAGTTTATAGCCATTGTAATATGATTGTAATTATAGCACTAATATAGCCATAGATTCGATTTACTGTGAACGAAATAACGGTTTTTGGGGGTAGATTAGATTATCAATACCACTTTCCTTGACAACATCAGCTCTACACCATTTTTCTCATTATTATTTATTTATTTATTTACATCGGTTTAAAATGTATTCCAAGTTTATGACCTAAACTTCGATTACCTTGACCGCTAGCAAGCTTACATTACTTGTTTCTGTTAAGGTGCAGCTTAAATAACAGGACACGAGTGGAACTCATCAAGGCAAGACTGTAAGCTTTCATTGTAAACGGTATGTACTGTACATAGTGGAAATATGTAGTGTACCTAACACACACAAAAATCTCCTAGCCAATAGCACATTTTCTCACCTTCTTCAAATATAAGAGGATATTGGAACCCAAATAACTTTGATATTACCTTTGATTTAAATATCAATTATATGTTACCATATTATCTTAAATCAGCCTTAATTGTCTCCCGTAAGTTATCTTTGGAGATCGGCGTTAAAACAACGATAATACTATTTTGGAATTATGCATCACAGCAACATTGTAGTAATAGTTTGTACAGTACATACTTCTTTTCTACTTATATATTTAAAAGGATTTAATGATGTAATTTAATACTACTCATACTTACTGAAAGTATTATTTAATATTTCAAAATATTGAACCAAAAGTATAGTGGAAAACTATTTTAATTTAAAGTGGGGTGACCTGGTGGTCTAGGGACAAGGTGTCAGACTTCTGTGCTGGGGGTCCGGGGTTCAATCCTCGGTCCCGGCACAGATTTATCTGATTGCCAAACACTTCCTTCACCTCTGACAAGACGTGTATTAATCACAACTTGTGAATGTGAGGAATGCCAGACTCCACCGTGGTTCGGATACCACGTTAAACTGTAGGTCCTCCATTTCATCTCACAATCACCCTACCATTACATATTAGCGTAAGTGCGTACAACCCGCACGGGTAGTAAGACGCGGTGATAATAATAATAGTACTAATTTAAAATGTGTGTTTTTTGTTATTTAATTAAATGCCCATGCATGTACGTATTTATAATTACTATTCTATGACCAAAATTTCAACTAGTCATTTAATAAATAAAATAAAGTTGAAATGTTACCATTTGGAGGTGGAGTACTTGCTGCCTTGGAGCGCTGCTGCAGTGAGGTTTGATAAGGGCTGGAACGTTGCCCTCGTAGAACTGTGGCGGAAGGAAATCTGTCACAGGGACCAAGCGCTGACGGTATATTGGGGTTGTGGGAGGATGAGGGGTACACACCCTGGGGCAGAAACCATGTGCCATCTGTCAAAACACAACAAGTGATAAGATGAGACAGCTAAGAAAGAATGCGCATAAATAGGGATTTCTTTCTTTACTGTTCGAAGACAGCTAATAAATAATAGGCATCAATAGGGATTTCTTTCTTTACTGTTCGAAGACAGCTAATAAATAATGGGCATCAATAGGGATTTCTTTCTTTACTGTTCGAAGACAGCTAATAAATAATGAGCATCAATAGGGATTTCTTTCTTTACTGTTCGAAGACAGCTAATAAATAATGGGCATAAATAGGGATTTCTTTCTTTACTGTTCGAAGACAGCTAATAAATAATGGCATCAATAGGGATTTCTTTATTTACAGTTTGAAGACAGCTAATAAATAATGGGCATCAATAGGGATTTCTTTCTTTACTGTTCGAAGACAGCTAATAAATAATGGGCATCAAGAATGATTTCTTTACTGTTTACTACTCAAAGATCTGTTAGTTACTTTCAATTAGATTAATTACCTAGTTTGATTAGAAAAATGATTTAAACTTCAAGCCAATAATATCAGATAAAATAAGATAAAATGAAGTTTGATTTTGTAATGGGTGGAAAATAATAAGAGGTGTGAACCAATTCCTTGCAACCATAAAAGGCCACGCCCAACAGAAACAAGTGAAGGCTTTGTTATTTCGTATTTTTAATACGTTCTATTTCTAGTTTTTATTTAATCATTGATTCTGTCTGGAAGTTTTTAGAAAAAATATTTTCAAGCCAATGTCAATAAATAATTAATATTTATATAAATTATTGAATTTAAATTTAATACATGATTTTTCAATTTTAAAAAATGTTTTTAGATTATTCAAATAAAAAGTACTATTTCAAATAACTATATCCCGCACATTTTAGTGTTATATTTTTTACTATAACTATTACTTTGAATCTTTAATTCTACTTTTGGGATGGTTTTGAAAATATATATTTATACATAATAATATACACATCTATAATTATGAATGACACTTATGAAAATACTGTTTCCAAAACAGGTTTGGATTTAAGTGTGGAGAGTGGTGGAGGGTAAGTAATAATTACTGAGTTATATACCCTGTGCTCATCGCCAGACAGTGTTAGGGTAGTCAAACCTAGCAGACTACTGTGGAAAACTAGAGCTGCGTTCAGAGTATTGAATGCTAAACTCAATGGGAAGAGATCATTGGAAAGACATAGACGTAGATGGGAGGATAACATTAGAAATGACCTGAAGGAGATAGGGTGTAATGAGGTAGACTGGATAAAACAAGCTCAAGATAGAGATAGGGTGTAATGAGTTGGACTGGATAGAACAAGCTCAAGATATGTATAGGGGGCGTACTTTTTTAGGTGTAGCAATGAACCTTCTAGTTCATAATGCCATAGAGTAGTAAGTCTAAATGAATGATCAAAGAGTTTTGAGTAATTAACAGACTTTCAACCCATAACACTAAAAACTAAATAAAAAACAACCAAACTTTCTTTTCTTCCTTTTGTAAACAAAGCCAAAAAAATAATTAAATTGGTCACTAAATTCACCATTTATCAAAGCGTCTTTACCAACCAAAAAATATAACGTAAGATGTTTAATAATTTTCCAGTTTTAACCATAGAAATATTCAAATTGTATTTTAAGAGAAGGTCCAAGTATTTTACAATATATTTTTGCCTTCTAGATCATTAATATGATATTCATATGGCCTTTAAATTAATTTTTTACAAGGTGTTTTTGTTTATGTTTGAAATAGGACTATTTTCAAATTCGTACTTAAAAATAGAAATACTTCAAACACTACTCACATTGAGAGTATTGTGACTGCTGTGGCTGAGAGTAGCTGGGAGCGTATTCTCTTTGGTAGAAGCTCTCAGGCCGTTCTTTGGCATCAAGGAATGCTTTGGCAAATGGGTTGTATTTAATCTTTAGTGAAGTTACCTAATTATTGGAAGAAAAAACAAATATTACATAAAAGACAATTAATTAACAAAATTATTATTTATAATAAAGGCCTTAAAATTTTCATTTTTACGTGGCGAAAAATATATAAAGGGGAGACCTATCTGCAAGGAGAGTCTGGGGATCATCCCCCAAGAAAACTTTAAACCTTGTATGATTTTAGAAGTTATTAGAAGAGGGTATATTATTTCTGTTTCGTCTTTTATTGATGCCTGTCTTTGTTAGAATGTAGTCGTTAGGAAGGGTGGTTTCGACCACAGCTTCTTAAACAGTGGGTCGCGACCTCTTCAGGGATCGTGAAAAAATAATTCTTAGTTTTGTATCTTATTGACAAACGTGAGTATATAAAATGCTTATTGTAGATAAATTGAAATTATAGTACACTACATTATTATATATTTGTTTAGTTTAATGTAAAAATAAACGTTGTCCGGTATGATTACATGAACACAATTTTAGTAATCATTCTACCCACTTCTGTGTCCGCATGGTATAAGGCGATAGATACTCTCACAGTAGATTAGACTGCTGATGACGGGGAGATCGATGTTGGAATCTCGGTCAGGTGTACTGAGGGTGGTTTTCACTCTACCTCCATACAAATGTGTGTACATTTCCTTTAACTATAACCTTCATAATCCCTAAAACCATTAAAGTAAGTTAATTAATACACAAGCGTATAACCCTAACGGGTGGTAATACGCGGTACTAAAAAAAATCCTTAATATAGTACACTATGATAATAATGGTTTCCATTGGTTCTCTGCATCTAATAAATAGTTTGTAGATTATAAAAACTTGATAATATAAATATAGTTGCAATTATGCATTTTTGGCAGTCAATTTGTTCAATATTTCTATTTCTCGATTGATCCGAAACTGCTCAAAAGCCTGATATGGATTTTTTTTTAAACACAACCTTATTTTACCATTACTGCCCAAGGTCACTAATAATTTAATCTTACAAGAAGGGGTCAAGAATAAAACAAGTTTAAGATCCTGTGGCACTATACAGTAAACTTTTTTTTGTATTTTTTTTTTTTTACATTTCTTAAACTGTATTACTTGCATATTATTTCAATGATATTTCATATTAATTATAAATAAACCAAATGTCAGTTCTAGATCACATGTCTTTATATAAAAATAGATTAAAGTAATTTTTAATAAACGTGTAATTTTAACTGTATTGAGGTGTTCTTACTTTGGAGTGCTTATGTTTAAAGACTCCCTTGAAATTATTAAAAGTAGAATGTGGGGAATGCCAGGTCACCACCGTGGTTCGGATTCCACGTTAAACTGTAGGTCCTTCATTTCATCTCACAATCACCCTACCATTACACATTAGCGTAAGTGCGTATAACCCGAACGGGTAGTAAGACGCGGTGCTAATAATAATAATAATATTAAAAGTAATGGCATTTAAACACTAAAAAAGGATAAGATTTAGTAAATTATAAGTTCACCACACTGAATGAGGACTTGAGCGTAAAACTTTGTACAGCTTTTCGAAACAAATACTTAGTGAATGTAAGAGGAAGATTAGATGTTCTTATGACCCTCTTTGACAATCAATGACCCATAGCATGATCTATAAATAAGAATTAATTAATTAAAATTGTGAAGCTTATGGTGGAACGTGTAAATGAGGATCCAACACCTTAGCTCAGTCAATAGCGTATCTGTCTACTGAGCTAAGAGTACCGGATTCAATTCCTGACAAATGTATCATTGGTGAAGTGAGGGTTTCCCCTTTCACAGTGGTTAATTAACGGCCGGGGGATGAATGTTGTGTCTGTTCTTGATTTATTTTAGTTAATAAGTTGTGTGTGTTGATATAATCAGTTGGTTCGGAAAGTGCACGTAAATACTTCAAATAATTGAAAAAAATTAAAATATATTTATAAAATTGTCATTGATATGAATGGGAAAAATTGTGGAGGCTTAAGATAAAAAAGTGGGCACTCAATCCCTCCACCCCAAGCACCCCCGGTTCCACATTCCCTGCCAATATTTTTATATTTATATACATTACAACAAACACATTACCATATTATATGTAATTAATGAACTTCTTAACCACTTCGGTGGCCGCACGGTCCAATGTGTCACTCTCACAACAGACTAGACTGCAATTGACAGTGAGATCATGGTTCAATCCCAGCTTGGTGTACTAAGGGTGATTTTTCCTAAATGGTTTCCTACTCTCTCTCTCTCCCTCTACATTTTATCTCAATTTAACCTTTCTCATCCCTAAGCCCCTAGTGTAATTATTACATAGGCATACAACCCAAACGGGTAATAAGGGAGAAAGCTAAAAAAAAAAAGACGTCTTAGTATTTCATTTCGAACACTGACAAATGTTTAAAATTCCACTCACCTCTTCATTTTGATAGGCAGTGACCGCAATGAACTGAGTTTCTGGGAAAGGATAAGTAAGAACGCGCCTGTGCTCTGTACCCACTTTCACAAGATGGACACGGGGCTCATATTTGTGTAATGAGTTCAGCATTATCTGCACACAAAGCTCACATTAGCGCAAATACATTTTGCACAAAAACTATTAAGGTACAAATAAAAGTCACTTGTTGTTTTAGATGCATAACATTGAAGGAAGGATTCGAATGGTTTGTAGTACAGTAAGTATCAAGGACATAAAAAGGGGTGAAGGTTGGGGCTGCCGGGTCTTGACCCCCTGTAATTTGAATTGAATATACATATGTATACAAACTTTTATTAGCTAAAGGCATAGTACAGTTTTCTTGCGAGCCCCATCTAGAAAAATTAGCTTTATATGCCCTTGATAGGTATATTATATAGAGTAGCTGATGGATTAATGGTTCTATAACTATAAATACTCCTATATAATGCTTGTATTGACCTACCTGACCATTGCCGTTGGTTTTGTTGGTGAGTTTAACTTTGGCGAAAGACACAGGCTCCTTCATCCAGTGAGCGCCAAAATTAGGTGACTCAGGGTGGATGTAAATAGGGTTTGAAGGTGGCACCTCCGCCTTACCACCAGGTACCCACTCTCCGTTCACATACTTCCACCTGAGAAAAAATACTTTTAATTGCAGACATGCTCAGGTATAGATTTACTTTTAAGGATGTTGAAAATAATATCTGCAAAAAAGAATCAAATATTAAGTATCACTACATGTAACAGAAAGCCTTAATAATCCCTAGGATCCAACATGTCATAGAACCGGAGCGTAATTAATCAAGGTTAAAAAACTACAAAAAATCCTAAACTAACAGAAGTAATTTATTTAAATTGCAAGTCGATATCATCGAAGAAATTAGAAGAATTACATTAATAATAGAATCGCTAACTAGAGCTATCAACTAATTAGGAAATGGTTAAAAGTGACAATCATTTATTCTTGTCATACATATATAATTTTAATAGGGTCAACAAACTCGTGTCCCATTGATTGCTCCCACTTCTTCCTTCTCTTTCTACCCTCCCACCTCGATGTGTTATGTGGGAGCAAGTCCTGCCCTATGAGCTCCAATACACATTATAAATATTTCATTGTGTACAACTCACATGCGTGTCTAGTTATACTAAATTTAATCCCCATACATTAATTACTTTATCTGAACAATGGTACGCAAAAGACATAAAATAGCAAGTTAGATCCCTTTTAACTCGTGAACTGTAATGATTTGAAATCAGTGAATGATTATTTATAGATTGTAAGGAGGAGGCAGAGGACAGGGTGCTTTGGTGGTCTAAGTTCACTGACAAAGGAATGGACCTGTCGTAGGACAGGACACCTAATATTAATAATAATAATAATAATAATAATAATAATAATAATAATAATAACAATAATAATAATTATTATTATTATTATACATTTATTAAAATTGTGTGATAAGATTTTCACTGTCAAATTACCTTTAGGTAGGAATGTAGGGAATGCGTGAAAAAGGCCAATGATTTTGTAGTTTTTATATAAGTCTAGGGCCCGGATTTTATTACCCTAAAATTTCCAAAAAAGACCTATAAAATAAGGCTAAAAACTCCAAATAATGAATTTAAATTTGCAAAAAATTACATAAATTTTTTATTGTGATTCCATAATATGATAAATTTATTACAAGAGTTAGGATTTATACTACACAAGTAAGCAAAAATATCTCTCCTGGTCTGTCCATTTCCAGTTTTTCCTTGGTGTGGACTCGTCTAGAATACAGTCCCAGGAAATCCTTAAGTTAACATTGTTCAGTTTTCACAGAGAAATTTTCGCAGATACCAGAACGTCACACAAACCTTTATAAAATGTTGAGGATTTTTCTTGATTCGTGAATGCATTTTGTGCAAGTAATAATTGAAAGGTTTTCTTTTTACCAATATTCTGGATACCACGGACATGTTTGTTGCGACTGATATGCTGTTGAATGGTTAAATATTTTATCTGATGCCAGCCACTTTCACTTCACATATTTTAAAGAAAAGTGTTTCACTCTCTGTAGAAAAATTATCCTCCCCAAATTCAGTAATAATTTGCCTCAAATGACTCGCTTTAGATGATTTGGTTTAAAGCATTCTAAATACACATAAAATAATTGCAAACGAATATATATATATATATAGCGTGCACTTTATAAATGAAAACCCTGCATTTAAAATCTTTTGACAGCTAAAAATCATGTGTTATACTTAACATTGGAATACAAATAAATACCTGCTTTAAAAATGATAGCCCCCCATCCCCCTGCAGCCCTTTTCAGATATGGTATAGTGAGTGGCTCACCAGGAATGTAAAGACGGTACAAAGTTCATTTGAACTCTAAGAATTGGTCTCCCCTCCCACTGCAACCCTTTCCAACTTATGCGTGGTGAAGGTCTCACCAGAAATGTGAATTTTATAAACATGCAGGTAAAGGGGCACAAAGTTCATTTGGACTCATTCATTATCTTCTTCACTCCACAAATGTGTGGTAAACTATCTGATGTTTGAATATTCATGTTTTATCAAAGCACTGATAATTCATATATATAACCCTTTTAAAGTCATTTTCAAACAATTTTAAATTTTCTTTCCAAAAATTGCTTAAAAATGACTTACTAAACAAAAAAAATAATAATAATGACCTAAAAATCTAAAATGGCAAAAAATGACAAAAAAATAACCTATAAAATATACATTTCTGCAATCAGGGGATCATGAAAAGAGTTTATGTATTTGAGAGCATTGTCTCTGATGGACCAAAAAAAGATGATATGTCATCAAAATCCGGGCCCTGATTGATAACATTTTTTTGGCCAAAATAAATAAAACAATGCCCCAGTATAAACATATAGTTTAATTTTCTTCACATAATGATATAAACAGTTGTTGAATATCAGTCATGTGCATGAGCATATTAGCATTAGATGAAAAACTTTTTAAATGAAGAGAAAAACATGTCATTAAATTCCAGGATACCCTTGATAGATATTCAAGAAACGTTTATATCACTATGTGAAGAAAATTAAACTCTATATTTTTATTGAAGTGATATTTGATTAATTTTGAAGTTTTGATGTAAAAACTGCAAACCACTTCCCTTTTCTAGCGTCCCTTACATCCCCAACTTAAGTGATAGAACTTCACAGTAAATTATAGTACATTTTCACTAGATTACATTACATTAGTAGTACACTATCAAACCCCTTGATTGTTGAGGTTGTGGGACAGCTCAACACCCTAAAGAATGAGAGTTATGGTGCATAGCTTTCGACTTGCCTTGGTAATGAATACTAAAGCTATAATAGCCCAATTTTGGGGTAAATATAAGGACATTATTAAAGAGTAATTATATATGCATTAACGTGAAGAAAGATTAGGAAATTTATGTTCAAAAATCACATGTGGCAAAAAAAAAGGCTAAAGAACATATAGTACAGTAGTTTTAAAATTAAAAAAATTACATGGTTAAAAAATGTAATTTAGAATAATTAGCCGTAATAAAAAGCACAAGTATGAAAAATCGGTCTTAATACACTCTAGATTAGTGTAATACCTAGTAGAAATTATAAAGTGGAATACATAGCATTAAAAAGCACTCTTAAATGTATTTAACTCCTTTTATAAGAAATACAAAATAGTTTAGAATAAATACTTTCACAATAGCAGGATTAGAGAAAAGAAAATTCGACGATAAATTGAATGTTTAAGGTAGGAGTGCATGGAACGTACACTAAGGTAAGTGTTATTGCAGTTTTTATAGCAAAACTTTTTCTGACCAAAATTAAACAAATTATACTCCAGTAGAAATATAGAGTTTAATTTTCTTCCACATTGTGACAACAGTTTTTAAATGTCTGTCAAGGGTGTCCTGGAATGACCACTTTTTCTATTCATTTAAAAAAGTTTGTCATCTAATGCTGCTGTGTTAATGAAAAATACTAAACAACTGTTGATATCACCCCGTGAAGAAAATTAAACTATGTTTCTACTGCAGCAATATTTTACTTATTTTGTCCAAACAAAATTTTGTTTTAAAAACTGTCAAAACATTGCTATTAACTTGCGCCCCCAACACTCCCACTCTAAACTAATCTTAGTATAATTGGTTAGAGCGCAAACCTCAATATCCTTTTCAAGAACGTCCTAGTAGCTATTCAGTCACTTTGTGTTGGTGATCTTAAATATCTCGTATTATACTTGGCTTTATGTATCTAAACGTAAACATTTTTCGTTAAATTTTGACTAAGAAAATTTCCGCAGTAGTGGCTTGCGATTTTCTAAGTAGGGTAAAAAGTCAAATTAGTGGGCCCCTAGAGCCTATTGCACAAATACATACAGATCAAATAGGGTGATTGGGGATGAGTGGAGGAAGTTGTATAGCCAGGAGAGAAAGGGGGGGGGAGGTCAAGGTTGTTATTAATTTATTAATTTAGCCTTTAAATTATGTAATTGATTTTCTACTAAGTGGGTACCAGGGAATATATATATATTTAAGGCTTTGTTTATAAAATTAAAATACTTATATATCTGTCCCAAACTTCGTGACACACTCAACCACCAAGCACTGTAGTCTATACGTGAGTGTGAGAAGAGAACTGTAATCTCTGTTATTGCTGTATTGTAACTCATTTGATAATGTTCCTGGTGTTAACATCCTCAGGATAATTTAACTAACGCGAAGACCTTGTAGATTTCCAAAGAAAAATAATTGAAAATTTTCCGTAAAACATAGGGGGAGGGGGGGGGGGGAATTTTCCCGTTAGTTTTCCAAAACAGAAAATTTTTGCTCTCATATCTCTGGACGTGATACCTAGTTACTACTGTAAATCCATTAGATAGCGTCTAGCTACAATCCCTTCCCACCTTCCTCTGTTCCATCGAAATGGGGTGATTCATGAGTGACAATGGGATTCAAACCACGACCGCCTGACACTGAAAAACCAGAAAAGGCAAGACTAATGCCTTTATTAACGTGCCCACGAGTAGGAGTTATTTTGTTTTTGTTGGTATATACACAAGTAGAACACAAATGTATAAATATAAATGTGGCAAGCTCTTTATATAAACTGTCTCATCTTAAATTGCTTTGAAATGAGTATCGTCTGAATTCTCATTTGCATTATACATAACATAATTGAGCTTAACACAGCCTAGCCTGCATTCTCTATACAACTGGATAGCTACACTTGCATACGTAGATTTAAATAAGGTAATGTCGCTAAGCGGTCTTACCCCATGGACAGTTTGTCAGGCTGGCCTTTGTGCAGGGAGGAATTGTTGGATAGGAGAGTTAAAATTAGTGATATCTGGATATTAGCTAAGTTTTATTGTAAACTATAGTGCAATATGTGATGTAGTCATATATAATTAAGTTTGTAAAGAGTTGTCAGCCCAAATCAATCATTCTATCAAACAGCCCTTCTGTAAGTTTAGATTGGTGATCTAACTCTACCTAGAACTGTGGATAAGAGCGTACTCTAGTCCTGCTACTACTGTTCTAGCTTCAATCCTTCTTAAAGTTTAAAAGTGTGTCTTTATTTCAACGTTTTTGCTTACTTCATTAATACTAAATACAAATTAAGAGGTGACCTGGCGATCTAGGGGTAATGTGTTAGACCTCTGTGCAGGGGGTCCAGGGTTCAATCCTCGGTCCCGGCACAGATTTATCTGATTGCCAAACCCTTCCTTCACCTCTGACAAGACGTGTATTAATCACAACTTGTAAATGTGTGGAATGCCAGGGCTCCACCGTGGTTTGGATCCCACGTTAAACTGTAGGTCCTCCATTTCATCTCACAATCATTCTACCATTACACATTAGCGTAAGTGCATATAATCCTAACGGGTAGTAAGACATGATGCTAATAATAATAATAATAATAATAATAATAATAATAATAATAATACAAATTAAGCTGATTGTAATAATAATGTTACTATAATATTGTAAACTATTTGCCTTTGGCTGGCTGGCTCAGATTTTCACCACAAAGAAGGAGCACGTGTCTCTTATGTAATAATACTACTAATTACTAAGCACTGACAGTAACTTGTAAATTTACCCTAAATACAGGTGGTCAATTACATTCATTACACGTGATAAAATGTATAGATAGGTGAAAAGTTGCAGACCAACACAGTTCAGTTGGATATTGTGTTAAATACAAGTATTTGCTGTAAAACCAGTTTTACAATCAAAATGTGCATTTAATCTCACCTGTGTGGGTCGATCTGAACGAATTCTAGTAGAACAGTGTACATGGCTGTTGGATCTAGTCCTGATACACTCACCTTCACCACTGGAAACATACGTCTGAAACATTTACACAACACTCAATTTTCAAATGATATATAATCTCTTTCTCTGCATAGCCTAATATATATTACATAATTATGTACACTTCGTTTAACCTCAGAGCCATGTCTTATAAGCTAATTCATAGTGTAATCCATCAAGAAAAAAATGATTCCTTTCAAAGTAAACGGATTGTGCTTATTTTTAAACTATTCTTTTAGGTTCTTGAAACTAATGAGCAACATTACATTATTCTTTTGCAGTAAATCTCAATCCCTAATAATAAATTACAAAATATTTCAATTAGTTCATTCACTTGTGACTCTCTTGAGACTAATTTAATAATTCCTAAAAATAAATAGGCTACTCCATTTTAATATATAATATATTATTATGGATTCACATATATCCCATTTAAATCAATATCAACATAAAATATTAATTTCCAAATGATTCTCGTAGTTCGTATTAATCAATGAAACATTAGAAAAATGTAAATACACTCTTATGCACAGGGAATAAATATTTTATTGCTCTGTTAATATAGCAAATTAATCGCAACTCACCTCCCATTCTTAGTGACGATCATCTCATTAGTGAGGCACTGAAATTTGGTCCACAACTCACGATCATCCAGCGAAACTTGGAGGTCACGTTCTGTTGGGTCCCCTTTGCAGTGAACCCCGGTCAATTCGGACTCCACAGCTGACAGAATGTGCGACTGCGCCATGCACCTAGCTCAGACCACTTTCCGACGACCTCTGGTCTTTGCTCACACACTTTTGCAACTGCAAAACAAGTTATAGTAATCTATATTAATCAAAGCCATGTGGTGTCTATTTGTCTGTCCAGAGATTTTCTAAAACCTTACGAAAAGGTACAAAGCTGTAACATTGCACACAGATTACTTAATGTGGGATGGTAGAAATTGTGAATTAAGGACAGTATTTCTATTTTATTAAATTTGTCTACCCTAACATTATTGTCTGACTATTCTTTATTGTTCCCATTTCTTTTCAGGTCTTATCTGTAGATAGTTACTTCAGTAGTAAGTTGCTTTGGTACCCTGGTATCGATAAGGCCCATAGCCAGATTTAAGCCTAGGACATCAACTTTTTAAAGGGAAAATACTCTCAAAATGATTTTTTTTAAATCGGATTGCCAGTTATGAAACATCAAAATCACTCAAACAATCCTTAATTAAACTTAGATTTTTCTGTAATGACATTATTAAAAAATTACATAATTGTTTTTAGGGAGGCTAGATCTATGCTTCTAACCTTCTCTTCGTTGACTTCAGAACAATTAAATTTCGAATGAAACGTCATTTAAAAGAAGTTTGATTACACCAATCATTAATTTGTTTAAAGCTATACATGTTAAAATGTACTTTTTTTAAATCCTATAAGAATAGTGTGATACGTTTCCCCTCTAATTTTGATTAAATCATACTTTTAAATAACTGTAGACCTCACTTCCTCCATTCAAAAAATGTCAAGTTCATCATGTTAAGAATTATGTCATATTCTTATCTTTATTACAGTCTTAATATTTTTCTTTGGATTTCTAGTTTAAATAAATATCGTCTATATTTTTTTCTAGAATTGTAAGTTGATATTTTTCCTTGATGACCAAATTAGATAGAAAAAAATAATTAATATGCCCTGGGTACTTGATAGATTTCTAGGAATTTTGAATTCAAATCACTTAGAGGAGTTATTAAACTAAAATCGTGAGCGGCCGCCATATTGAAACTGATAACTCTATTAAAGAACCATGTACTCTTCGTTAACCTGATAGCAGTTTTTTCTTTCCTTACAGTCTACACTATGGCCTTATTTCATAAGTTGCACCATAATATAACTATATAAGGTAAGCTTGCAACATTTCAATGTAAACGAAGGGTACATAATACATAAAGCATGATTTTGGCTGGAAGAAGAGTATAAGCTAGTTACTAAAGTTACTAAAACAATTTTAATATATTCAAACACCAATCATTATTATCTGCAGTTATTCACTTTTGATAGAGATTATCAATAACTATACAATAACACAAATAATTTAATAAAATGTTACCAATGTTGGCATCAAAAAGAGTTTGAATTTTCTCTAGTGTTCTTTCAATCAAAATCAGGTCATACCATGTTCGGCCTAGGTTCAAAAAATATCCCTGCCAAATTTTGTTAAAATTTATCCACACATTTGACCGTCATTATAGAACAAACAGATAAAAATATTTCAATAATATCTTCATGACTTTTCACATTCAAATGTTGATTAGAAATTAGTCTTGGGATTTGATATTTGTGTAGTTTTATTTAAATTCGAGTTAAAGATTGAGAAGTATTAAAACCCTCAATAAAAACTAAGAATTATTTATCAATTAGAAATAACATTTACCCTTCTTGTAAATCTTTATGATACTTAATACCGGTTGATAGTAGGTTTTACAATATAACAGTAGTAAGAACAAGAAACCTATAAACATAAACGTGCATAAGATATTAACCGTTAAAGCATTGCAAGCTCTCACAAAAAACAACATTGGAAAATAATATTTCTTCCGTGGTAAAAGCGTTCACGTGTTTATTTTGTTTGATAAATGGGACAGCTAATCTTGAGTTTATTATTTGTTTGTGCTTTAAAATTACGTGTTATTTTACTTTGTTAGCTGATAGTTTAACACAACCTTTAAAGTCCACTCTAAATCAATTTAGACGTTAGGATCTAATAAGCTACTTCTGGTTGTTTACAATTGACACGCATAAAAAACATCTGATGTATCGATAGGCAATTAACACAACCACGATACTATAGAAAAATCTACTTTCTAAATACTATTTAGTTGCATACCTTGTTGCACTAGTTCTATTTATCCAATACAATATTTAATTACACTGCATACTATTTTCAGTAAACTGCATTTTTTTTTTAGTAATCCTAGGTCAAAATTACTTCAATCCCATTTTATATATATCTAAATGTGTTAAATTCAACAATACATTATTATCTTTAGTGTTTTTATACTGATCACCATGCTATACAATTTTACTTAACATATTTTAATGATATTGATGCCATCATTATGCAGAGGAAATAATTGAGGATTATCAGTGTAAATTTTGACAAACTGATCAAGTTTTTACGATTTGGAAAATATCAGAAAAAAAAATACATGACTATAAATCAATTATACGTTTTAAAAAGATACTTATGATTCAGTTAAAAGAAACACTTCATATGACATTTTAGCTAAGTTTGGGATACCCAAAAATCTTGTTAGGCTAGTTGAGGTATGGTTCACAGATACACGTGGCAGGGTACTGGTTGGATGTCTCTTATCAGATACTTTCTAACTACATAATGGGTTTAAACAAGGAGATAGAATTTCCTCATTTTTTTAAAAATTTAGCCTTAGAGATTGCGGATAGGGTAATGCAGAAAATTACGGAAGGCTTGGCATTAAAAGGTAAATTGCAGCTATTAGGATATGCAGATGATTTAGCTTTGTTGGGCAATAGTAAGGAAGTTGTTGCAAGAAATGCAGACATTTTATTAGAGGCTAGTAAGGAAATAAGCTTAGATGTAAACGCTATAAGACTATATGATCACATAGAAAACACAGATTGGGGACGATAACTTAGAGATTCGTCAAACAACATCTCATTTGACAGGGCTAATGAGTTTAAATATTTAGGAACAATTTTAATTAGCAATAACGACATTAGAGTAGAAATTAAGAATGAAATACAGTCGGGAAATACATTTTATTACTCGTTTAGTAAATTGTTAACATCTCACCTGCCTTCAAGTAATGTAAAATTCAGAATAAACAAAATAATAATTTTACCGGTTGTTCTCTATGGGCGAAAAAAAGGATGAAAAAGAATTATGATGTTTAAAAACAAGGTGCCTAGGAAGATATTTGGTCCAAAAGGGGATAAATGGAGAGTGGGGGAGCTTATATAATGATGAGTTACATACCCTTTACTCGTCACAATACCTTTTTAGGATAACCAAGTATCGTAGATTACAGTTTTCAGGATATGAAGTGCAAATGGGATAATCTAGAACCGTGTTCAGGGTGTTGGCTGGTAAACCCAATGGAAAGAGAGATAATATTAGAATGGATCTAAAAGAAATAGGGTGTAATGAGGTGGACTGGGTAGAGCTAGCTCAAGTTAGGAATAGGATGTAATGCGGTGGACTGGATAGTACTAGCTCAAGTTAAGGATAGGTGGTATACTTTTGTAAGTGCGATAATAAATTTTCGAGCTACTAACGCCATAGAATAAGTAGTAAAATAATCTTGTTAAATTTAGGTTTTAGCTTTCTTTTCTACTCAACCTGATATTTAATACAATACACATTACATGTATTGGCAATATAATTGAATAAAATAAAGAAATGATAATAATAAATTAAAAATAGTTTAAAAAAGTTAAATAAGTAAAAAAAATTGCATTCTCATTCATACAAAGCTCAAATTATTTCAAGAACTTATGTTAGCATATTAGACCAAATAAATTGAGTGACTCCACTCTTAAATTTTATTTTATTAGTACTATTATATTAGATTATACGCTTATGTACTAATTACGGTAATGGGTTTGGAATGAGAAATGATGAGTTAAGAAGAATTGTACCCGCATTTGAGTGGAGAGCTTGGGAAACCATTAAGAAAAAACCACCTTCAGTACATCCCGTCATCGGCAGACTAGCCTATAATAAGAGTAGCGCTTCTGACCACGCGGCCGCCTAAGCGGGTGGCATCACTTTTAGGGCCGGTCTTATTACTCCTGGATAAATATTAATCTGACCGATAAGTATTTTTATCTGGTCGATAAGTCAAAAGTGTGTCTTATGACCGCCAGATAGCATTTATCTGCCAGATAAGATGTATTTATTCATCACATTTTTACCTAATAACTTTTATCTGTAAATTAAAAATGGTGTTATCATAGTGACGCGTTTTTTTCATGAGGTTTCACCTATCAAAATTTGTTTTTAGATTAAAATCTTGGTTCACGTGTTTAGTAGACACAGGCCCTCTAACTATATATAAAGCTAGAACATTTAATTTAAACTTTTATAAAAAAACTGACATACTATTTGTAGAGTTATAGTTGTATAAGAACAAATTATTTAAATGTGAGTACAATAAATTAAATTTTGTAAAAGTTGTACCAAACTATTGACCACCTTTTGGCAGACACCGAACTTAGTAATTTCAAGACAACTTCTGAGCACACGTGATGCCGTCTGCTTACTCGCATTCGCTTAGCCGCCATTATTTAACATTTTTTGAGCATTGTAGACACTAGCCAAGTTGTAGCAGTAGCTGCAGGGATTATACGCATGCACACACTAGTAAAAACAATACTAACATTGCGTTGCCTACAGAAAAAATATATTTATCCCACAGATAGCTCCGGCAGATAAATTCAGTTCATAATACGCGTAAAATATTAAAGTGGCTGATCCTTTATCTGATCGATAACTTTAACCTCCCGATAGCAATATTTATCCGGTAGTCATAAAACCGGCCCTTAAAAGAATTGATAGATGCCATTTAATGAGTAGAGTTATAAAATTTGTTCCAAGCCTGCCACATTGATGGACACGTGGATTAACTATCGGGCTCATCGAGTCTGGGTTTGGGGTTACGGAGAGGTTGGGATTCAAATCCCAGCTAAGTGTCTTGAATGTGTTATTTCCTGAAGATTTGTCACTCATACTTCGCGCAAATACAGGCACACTTATGCTAAACTTTCCTCATCCCTAACCCATTAGTGTAATTAGTACATAAGCGTATAACCTGAACAGATAGTAGGATGAGGTGCAAAATATATATATATATATATATATATATATATATATATATATATATATATATATATATTTATATTCAATTAACCCGCCTCGGTGGCGTAGTTGACTAACGCGCTTGTCGTGTTTAGCTCGACTGCTGAGGACGGAGAGATCGAGGTTCGAATCTCGGTCGGGTGCACTGGAGGTGGTTTTTACTAAATGGTTTTCCACTCTACCTCCACGCAAATGCGGGTTCACTTCCTCTAAATAAACCTTCCCAATTCCTAATCCATTAGCGTAATTAGTACTTAAGGCGTATAACCCGAACGGGTAGTAAGACGCGGTGCTAAATATTATTATTATTATATTCGATTAACTTGATCAACGATGCTTGCTTTAAAATTGTTAAATGTTATGTAGAGATTTATATTGTAGGATTTTATCAGATTAGACAAATAAATTTTGTAGAAATACTAACTATGATTGTGTAGCAGATTAAGAGGTATTCGTTCTAGCTTAAAAGTACTTTTCACAGTTCGGGGTACAGATATCCTATAGTCGTATAGACTTAGCTGGCATAATTAATATGAATTTTGAATAAACGTCAATAGCACTATTGTAACTCCTAATGCAAGAACATTCTAACTATTCTAATATAGTATTGATAAATTTTTTAAAATGATATCTGGACACGGGAACTTTGGCTTAGTGCGTCAATTCTCTACCATTGAGCTATCCAAGATTCATCCCATTCTCAGGGTCATTCTTCACTCGTATTCTTTAGGCAGAGTCCGTGATGGAAGTGTGGACATCATTGGCTACCCATTGAGCTATCGTTGATACCACAGCCACCGACAACTCGGGAGAGGTTTTATGATTCCGTGAGTAAAATTACATTATACGTACGTTAACGCGAATAACATGGAAAAAAACAAACGCCTGTAAAATTAATTGTACATGACTTTACGGATCTTGGGAGATAAAAAATATTTTTTTAATACTGATAGAGCCGCATAACATTTCATATTCGTAATTTACGAATATAGAAAATGATGCAGATATTTCCGTACTAAAGATAATTTCAATCTCCCAAGATTCACTAGTCATTACTGTAAAATTAATTTTACAGGCGTTTGTTTTTTCCATCTTATAATATCAATTTTGTTTGGAAACTAAAGGAACAGAATTAGTATTATGACTATAAAATCACTACATGGCCTCAGCTCATAATCACGCTACAACGACCGAGCAACCACCATCTGCTGACTAATACTGTGCCGGATTCTGCGGATATAGTGTCATGTGGTCAGCACAACGAGCCCTCTGGCCGTTAATATCAGTTTTCTAGACCAGAGCCACTACTTTTTCATTCAGGTAGCTCCTCATTTGTCCTCACAAGGCTGTGCCTTGCCCCTTTTCAGACCCACTGCTTCGCAGACAAATCTTAGAGGACTGGGGATCGAACCCAGGACCTCTGGATCCGTAGCCAGGAACTCTAACCACTAGACTACAGAGGTGGTCATGATTATGAATAATATTATTATAATAACGTAAGATAACCACTGATTAGTTAAAATAATTATTACAGACTTAAATAACATATTTACCATTTTTTTAATATAACAACAAATATTGAAATGCGCAGAGATGGACAGTAATTTCAAGTGGGTAAGGGAATAGTTGTAATTATTATTTTGTGATAGTTTTAATATTTTAGGTAATGGTTTGATTACTTTTGTTTTAATTAATGAGTCATTTTATGTCTCGAATATTGATTTTGTCATAGATTTATTTAGTTGCTGTAGAGATACGTTTTATTTTATTCTGCCTTCCCTGGTGATTTCTTTGCGATGATGGATGCCAATGCTATGAATGCCGATGCTCCAGATTTGTAGTGTCATTGTCCAAAATTTCAAATAATCCAATTTTAAGAATTTTTTTAGATTTTTTATCATTAGCTTTGGAAAAATAAGATTTTTAAAAATAAAATATGTCCATAAACTATTTTAAACATATCAATTTGAATTAACAAAGCTCTGTACTCTACTATAGTGGATTAAAATACATTAAAAGCTTTGGTTTTCAAACATGTATCACGTGGTGGGAACTACAATTTCTTACTTGAGCATTGGCGTAGTTATTACTATTTATGATTATGGATCAGAATTATGTCTTAACTCGTTGGAGTTATTTTCTCCCATGATTCGCTTTATTCTCCCCGGTTCATCCAATGTTGTTGAATTTCCTTAAATTTAAACATTTACATCCTTCTCCTTTATATTTGATAGTATTTGTTATTTGTTTCCAACACATTCGCAACAAGACACTGATGAAAAATACGAAGTTTCAAATTTTAAAACATATTTGTGACAAAGATTATCACGATAGGAAGGAAAGAGCCTTGTCTTACTACAAAGCCGAAAACGTATAAAAAATTATATTAGTCATATTTAAATTTCTTTTTCGTGTTCGTTTAAAGGAAGAGGTTGTAAAAAGTAACATTTTATATCTACCCATTTTACTCTCCTTCATGCCTAAACCACCTAAAATTTACCAAGCTTATCCATTTATTTATTTATTTCTAAACAAACATCATGAGATTTATTAAAAAATGAGATTTATTTTTTAAAGGATAGTTAGGTTAAGGTGTAGGGGGTGGTGATAGAGTGTTTTGAATTTTGATATTACGGTCTTCCAGTCCACTCTGTACGAGGTAAAAATCGAATTGTTAAAGTCAAAACATTATTGCATGGGTTTTATTGATTTCACAATCTATTTTTTTTTCAAATGTAAATAAAAAACTATTTTGAGGATATTAACTAAAAAATTAATTTCTTCTTCATATGGAAGTAAGTTTTTATATTTTGGGACCATGAAACATACAGAACTACAATATTACTTATTATTAAATTGCGTTCTATTTATTTTCATTGATATATATTTTATATATAAATTTAGAGTTTATGAATGTGGGAAGATTTTACTGGGAATAATTACTTTAAAGAAAACCGTACTCAAAGAAGTTGCTTTATTCATATGATTACTAAACAAAGACCCCTAGTTAATTTGTTTATCAATTACAGTATAATCAATAACAGTAATGTAGTTTATATAATATAGGGTTAAGTATGATATGTGATTAATAATGTTTAGTAAAAAGGCCTTTAAATTTGTCTTAAATCTTATTTTTACTTAATAAATATCATAGTTACAAAATTACATAACCTATACTTTATTTATGTCCAATTAATGTTAATTTAATATCACAATTCTCTTTAAAGTCATTTTAAAACAAATATATTTCAACAGACAATGTAACTAAAAGTACAGTTTTAGTTAAATTTAAAGAGTCATAAAATAACGCTTGTATTTTAATATAATTAAAATTTAATTATATCATGTTTATCTTTATTGAGTCAAGAATTATTTTTTCAAGTTTGAGTCTCAATTATAGTATTTCTCAAACATTAAACATGTGTTTGTTCTTGTATGTTTTCATTTTTATACAAATATATAATGCTAAGCAACAATATTAACTTTAACCATAAGTTTATTTCCATTGATTTTATTAGCCTATACTAAGTTACACATTGAAATTAAATCAAATCATTTTGAAGAAAGGCTCATATAATCCTATTTAAATAAATATAATTTAACTTACCATACAGTCTAAATTTTAAATAAATGAAAATTAATCAAACAAATATTCTAAGAACCCAATTATTTATAATTTAAGATAAAAAGTTTTCATCAAACATTATATTTATAAAGACATGTATCATAAATGATGTGGCTTGGAATGAGACATAAATAAATATAATTTGTTGTATATGCAACATTTGTTTAGAATTAGAGTTTTGCCTTTATTCTCCCATGTTAAAAGAAAATAAACAAAAGTAATGCGCAAATTATAGAGCGTGAACACGATAGTCAAATTAAAATTATTTTTACATTAATTGTTCTTATCACTTAAACACATATAATCTAGGATTGTGTATTCCGTATGCTTTAGTAATTTACCTGCAAATTTATAAGTTTTATCAGCAATATGAATTTTTTAGTAAAGTATTAGAATAGTTAATTAATCAGAATTTTTTTAAATATATGTTTCTATTGGTTTGTGAAACTTATGACAAACTGAGTAAAGGACTCATATTTTTCACTACTCCTAATTCTCAGTTTTCAATTTCAATTTCGACAGATTATTCATGTTTTTGCATTGTAGAATTTTCCTGGAAATTCGTTGAAAATAATTTGAAATTGTAAAGACAGATTCCCTAAATTTAAAATGAATAGCTTGGTTTGCACTAGAATTACATTATTTTATATCCTAAAAACTATAAAATAAAAAATATTTAATCTTATACCAATTAGAAGTAGAACCTTATAACAAACAAAATTGTTTTTTTTAATGGCCCATTCGCTAAGACTTGAGTACGCCCATTCACCTACTTACAACAGAATATATAAAAGTTAATTATAAAATAACAATCCATGGCAATTAATATTTATTGTTATCAAACTGTCAGCTGTGAAGCAAACACGGGGAGTGCAAATGAAAATTTTCGTAAACACTGCTTTGACGTAAGTTTTATAAAGAGTTCCTTACTTACATGTGTGGATTGTATACTCAACACATATGTTTTGAAATAGCTATTATAAATCAGATTTGATTGTATATCAAAATTAACATAAGATAAAAGTGGATACATTCATTGGTGGAGATTGGTTTGGTTGCATTTCCCCAGGTGTTTAAAACATTGCACCTCATTTACCTACCCCCTCCCCTTAGCCATCATAATATCATGCCACTTCATTGTTTAGATACTTCCACTTTTTTAAATGTAAAGGGCTGAATTATATATTTTATACATACATATTATTTTAATACAAATATTAAATACGTAATTATTATTATTATTATTATTATTATTATTATTATTATTATTATTATTATTATTATTATTACTAGCACCGCGTCTTACTACCCGTTCGGGTTATACGCACTTACGCTAATGTGTAATGGTAGGGTGATTGTGAGATGAAATGGAGAACCTACAGTTTAACGTGGAATCCGAACCATGGTGGAGGCCTGGCATTCCTCAGATTCACAAGTTGTAATTAATACACGTATTGTCAGAGGTGAAGGAAGGATTTGGTAATCAGATAAATTTTTGCCGGGACACAGGATTGAACCCCGGACCCCAGCATAGAAGTCCGACACCTTACCCCTAGACCACCAGGTCACCTTAAATACGTAATTAATGATTTTTTTCCCTAATATGTCTATATATTAGGAAACCGTTTTAAGAAAAGAATCAAAAGGAATAGGATTAGAATAAATATCTGGAATAGGTAAAATCAAATTGTGCTATAAAATATAACTGTGCAAAATTTACACAACCTCTATAAATTATGGAAGAAATCAACGCTATACCATTAAGTTTATATGAATAACAAAGCGTGGGGTCTGAATGTTTATAATAATTACAGAAATCAACCGTTACTGACTCATATTCGAATAAATTGAAAAATGACACCTTGACACGGGCAACAATTATTATTGCATAGCCTTTTGTAAAAAAAAAGCTAAAAAAATGCTTAAAAGAATATTTTAAAAATACATATCCTATTACAAAAAATTTAAAACTTATTTCTCCGGGACTCTGAGGCAGCAAACGAATCAATAATAAGTTGAAAATATTTTTCCCGAACTGTCGCGTTTTCAATACTCAAAACAGAGAGTCCAGTGATTGTCTCCTGACCTTCTTGACCCTTTATAACATATTACCCCTAATTCCTCTCTGAAACTTCTGCCCCCTCCCAAGTCATGAGGGGTGCGGGTCATATCTTTGCCACTGGATTTATTCTTCAACATCAAAATCATAATCATAACAATATATTTTGTATCAGCAATAAACATTACTTTCCCATTTACAAAAATTTTAATTCAATTTAGGAACTGGCTTACTGATCGTAGTATGTACACCCACACATATCAGTTTTAACACATGAATATATATTTTTTCATATATGAAAACTATCATATACGCTTGCTTTCAAGGAATTTAAAAAAAAAAAATACAAAACAATAATTTTACGGGTTGTTTTCTAAGGGTGTGAAACGAGGTATCTCACCTTATATACGAAAACAAGGGTCTTAGGATGATATTTTGTCCAAATTTGGGACGAGGCTTCTGGGAAGTGGAGGAGGTTACATAATGATGAGTTACAAACCTTTCTCTCATCACAAGATATTGTTAGGATAACCAAGTCTCGTGGATTACAGTAGGTAAGACAGGCAGTACGAATAGGAGATTCTAGAACCTTGTTCAGCGTGTAGACTAGTAAACTCAATGGGAATACTAGGCACAGATGGTAGAAAATCATTAGAATGGAATTGAACGATCTACATCGTTTGTAATTAAGTGAACTGGATAGAGCTAGCTCAAGATGGAAATAGGGTGATATAATTTTGTAAGTGCGGCGATGAACTTTCGAGTTTCAAATGTCATAAAGTAAATAGGTAATACATCAATAATAAATAGGTACTGTACATTAATCTCGTACTTCATATCTTACGTTCCACCCCGGTTACGATAATGTGGTAAGGATGAGAAAGATATAGTTTACAGCAGCGGTTATCAAACTAAACCTAAACCTAAACACAATATTTTCAAATCAAAAATGTTAATTTTAATTCTGGAGCTGATATATTATGAATACCAACGTTTTTCAGTGAGAGGGGTGTGATTGTATGGCTTGGTAAAACTTGTTGATATTTGGTTGTCCAGTTGAAATTTTCAAGCGGAGGTCCTGCTCCAAATATAGCCTATTGCGGTACTTATTTTTAGGTACACCATGAATGAAAAACCACTTTCACAGAGATATGTTGTTGAGAAAGCCTTCATAAACTGCTAATATAGAAGGTGCCAAGTAGAGAGTTGAAAATTCTCAGAAATCAGTCTCCAGCCGAGTAAATAGGGGCAAAAGAGGGGTATAAATATCCAGATAATGGTAACTGCCAACAATTATGGCTTTTTTTTAGAAGTCCCCTGTTATTTTTACAATCTTCCCTTGATAGTTGCTTGCGTAACGCTTGTATGGTGCCCGCGTACTCCTGGCGGTACGCGTATCCCAGTTTGAGAACCACTGGTTTAGAGGAAACGTACACGGATGTATGTGATGGGATGGTAGGGAACCCGGTCGGGATTTGAATTTCAAACTCCCCGTCACTATGAAATTATGCAAGAAAATGCTGACACCTTTGACCACATGCTCACCCGATCGGACTGTAGTTGGCTTTAATGTTTTAATCTCAATATTATTAAAGCAATTACAGTAAAACCTCGTTAATCTGAACAAATTGGAACCGAAGATTGTTCGGACTAGTGAAAATTCGTATTAAGTGAGAGAGAAAGTATTTTCACAAATTTTATATATTATTATTGTTATTATTATTTAGCACCGCGTCTTACTACCCGTTCGGGTTATACGCAAATTTTATATAATAGTTGAATGTAAATTTTATAACACTCATTCTTTTTTTAATAGCGCGTCTTACAACGTCTTCAGATTATACTATTAATTAATATTAATATTAGCACCGCGTCTTACTACCCTTTCGGGTTATACGCTTTAAGTACTAATTACGCTAATGGATTAGGAATTGGGAAGGTCTAATTAGAGGAAGTGAACCCGCATTTGCGTGGAGGGAGAGTGGGAAACCATTTAGGAACCCCCCCCCCCCCAGTTCACCCGACCGAGATTCGAACCTCAATCTCCCCGTCCTCTTCAGATTATACCCATACGTACTAATTACGCAAATCAATCAGGGATGAGGAAGGTTAAATATAGAGGAAGTGTACCCGTATTTGCATGGAGACAGAGTGGGAAACCATTTTGGGAAAAACACCCTCAGCACACCCAACTGGGACTCGAACCTCGATCTCCCTGTCATCGGTAGTCTAGTATAATACAAGAGTGACGCCTTAGGCCATGCGGCCATCCAAGTGGGTATAGATTAATTTAGTTAATGTATAACACGTAGTATATACTATAGTTTTACACTTACAATACATTTACATTACTGTCATTAATTTTATTTACAGAAAATGCATTGTGTGTATGACTTCAATATGTAAATATTTATCATTTACTATCACTCCGAACGGGTAGTAAGATGCAGTTCTAAATAAATAAATACGTTTATTATCACTAGTGTATTATAATTATTCTCTTTTAACTTTGAGTTTATTATCAGTAAAATATATTTCATTTGACTTAATTTGTTTCCCCCCCTTTTTTCTGAAAGCTGTGTGTGTATTACTCGGAATTTCAGACAACCGGTGTTCGTTCTAACAAGATTTTACTGAATTATATCAAAGCAAAATATTGTTAGAAAGTAAGACCAGATCTTTCAGTATATTTTTTAGAAAATTGTAATCAGAATGGCACCAAAACAACAATAATGGATACTAACGAGTTTGTATTTTAAAAAGTAATACACGCACCAGTGTTCGCATGGTTAAAGGCATCAACCTTGCAGAAGACGGAACTACTAGTCACCGTAAGTTCTATGTTTTATTCTATAGGGCGTTCCACTCTTAAATTGGAGTAGGCCTACAGGCTCTTATGAACACTTACCATCTCTTTCTAAACAATGGGTTTCCCCGTAAGCGCTGTCCTTTTCATATAGATCGGATGCATTGGGGTGGTTTGCCACACGTTAATTATAACTTTCGTTTTCCCATCCCCTCTCCAAGCTAATGTGGGTTCATTTTCTATAGGAAACCCTCCTTATCCTTACTAAGACATTATTGACATTGGTGGTTGAATGGCCCAAGGCGTCCCTCTTAAAATAGACTGTACTGCCGATGACGGGGAAGTCGGAATTCGAATCCCAGTCGAGTTTACTGATGGTGTTTGTTCATAAATGGTTTTCCACTCTCCCTCACGCAAATTTGGGTACATTTATTCGAAATTATACTTTATCCTTTTCCAATAAATTTAAATACGTGATTATGCCGAAAGGTTGTAAGATATGGTGCACAGAAAAGAAACTTTAAATGTTAAACGTGCTAATAATAATTAGATCAAATAATGCTTGTACCGGTAATATTAATAATTAGGAGTTGAATGTATTTTATACATTTATTTGTAATTAGTTGAAATACCCGGCGTTACCCAGGAGGATCTTAAATTATTAAAAAATCTTCTCAAAATTTTAAAATTTCTGTTTCAAGGTGCACATTTTCGTGCACAGGAGCTAATAATTTTTAAAATTCCAGACCTCTGCGTGCGATATATATCGCGTGACGCTCATCACAGATATACATATTTCTTCATTTTATTAATAAGGATAGATAGAAGTACTGTATATTCCTAGATGGGCAAACTCTAGCTAAAGCATTGGCCTATAATCAGTGAAGCCCAACTTTATATTGATTACTGAGCAAAAACCGGTGGAAATATTAAGATGGAACCTTTGATAAGAAACGTAAGAATATATTCTATTCAGACAATCACATGAAATGACAACGTAGGGCCTAATTTCAATTACTTGATAAGCTGTAAATAATCGATTTAACAAATAAAAATTGATTAACTTTCCTTTAAAATAAATTTGTGTCTAAATATTAATAGATACAGGAAAAGCTTTGTTTTTAAAATTCATACTGAAAAAGTGTTACTATTATGCGTTTTCATTTATGCTGTTTTACTTATCTGTCTTGACTAACTACAATTAGGAGTTTTAAAATCAAAATACAATTTAGAATTATGTTTTGAGAAAAAAAAATTATATAATATTTAAATGTCTCCAGGAAGATCAGTCCTAGGAGATTAAGGTAAATATAAACTCGATGACAGTGTTTTTTTTAGCATTGTGTCTTACTACCCGTTCGGGCTATACGAATATGCATATGCACTATTGATTTTAGGAATTAGGAAGATTATATGTATAGAAGTGTACCCGCATTTACGTGTAGAGTGAGTGGAAAACTATTTTGTAAAAAAA
The DNA here is from genome assembly GCA_039000515.1 of Timema cristinae. Lineage (NCBI taxonomy): Eukaryota > Metazoa > Arthropoda > Insecta > Phasmatodea > Timematidae > Timema > Timema cristinae. Next base: position 85,764,991 of record JBCFYV010009882.1, read on the forward strand.
CAACCACAGCACATCCGACCGATATTCGAACCTCGATCTCCCCGTCAGAAGAAGTCTAGTCTACTACAAGAGTGGCACGTGAGACCATGCGGCCACCAAATCGGGTTGATGACATTAAATTGCGCAATATATTTCTGTTTAGCTATGAATTTTTTTGAAATTATTTTCGAGCAGTGTTTCCGACAATACATTATTAATTTTTTATTAAGTTTTATTCGTAAATTTTATTTTGATTCACCTAAATGTATTGCGTTATTGAATATTACTTTTAAATGTAGGGAAATTCAATAATTATGTATCCAACAAAAATACACATATTATGTTAAGATATACATAATTTATCTAGACCCATAACAAGTATGTAGTCTCCTCAAACCATGGCGGGATTGAAGTTTTCTTGTAGGAATTATGGGATATCATGAAACCTATGAAAACCGGATTTGTAAATTGTCCTATTAAAGTAAATAAAGGATAAAATCATCACATTGGCACGAAAATTTTAAAAATATTTTAAATAAAATATATTGTCACGTCTCTATGGCCACTACAGTACAAATGTCAATATTTGATAACGTGTTTGCCTTAATCATTTGCATAACAATAAACTATATTTATATTTGGTTTTTAGTAGATACTTTATATTGAATATTGGATAGTTTAATTTCGCAGAAAAAATTATATATTTTATTAATATATGTAATGTAATATAATACATATGAATAATAATGTTGTTCGTGTAACTAGGGCCTGTACCAGATATAAGTAACTTATAACCAAATACACTAGACAATACAAAATATTTTTTACACTAACCATGCTAAAACTGGTGACTTGTACAATATCCTGGATAATAATGAATGCACCGAGGTTATTATAGTGACTAGTCGCTTGTGGTGAACCTAGCGGTGTGACCTAAAGACCTGGCACCAATAGCAAATAAACGTGCATTTACGTGAGGTTCATCCTGTTTATAAATGAGCTAAATCACTAAGATTATACAGGTTGGCCCACGGAAAAGTAGCCCGCGTCCTATATCCAGCAGGCATCTCACTATGAATTGGAGGAGGTCGATCCCCTTCCACCCATATTGTGACATGAAGAATGAGTCAATAAAACTTTAGACAAGAAATTAACTTGCTCATTCTTCATATAAATTTTTACCTTCTGATTTGAATGTTGTACTGAAAGAGGTGATCAAAGTTGTGAACTCTATTAAAGGTAAAGCTTTGCAAACTCGACTGTTTAGAATCATTTGTGAAGACATGGGTTCGCTCCATAAAAATCTCCTTTATCATACAGAGGTCAGATGGCTATCAAAAGGAAATGTATTAACACGAGTTCTGGAACTAAAAGCTGAATTGTTATTGTTCTTACAAGATCATAAATCTGAATATGCGAATTGATTTTGTGACCTTGTTTGGCTATTAAAGATAGCATTTCTCACTGATTTTTTAATCACCTAAATATTTTAAACAAGAGCCTCCAAGGGAAAGATGAAAATATTCTAACGGCCAAGGATACAGTCAATGTATTCCTCACAAAACTTCGTTTGTGGTCAACGTCTTTACCAAAAATTGATGTATGAATCTTTCCCTTGCGTTCAGAAGATTGTCGAAGAAATTGCAATGGACCAATCGTTAGCATTAAGTCTTCACATTCCTTGAATGATTTGGAAAAAAGATTATTAAGTTACTTTCCAGAACTGAACTCTGACGCTGAAAATGGGCATAGATGGATACAAAATTCTTTTTTGGATATGTCAGTACAACTGGCTGATCTGACCGCAAAGATAATGTTGCAGCTGACGGCATGCTTAAAATGGAGTTTAATTCGCAAAAGATTGGCGTCTTCTGGATGAAGAGAAAAGAAGAATATCCAGAGCTATCAAGGGAAGCTTTGCGATTAAGTTGTGATTAATAAACGTCTTGTCAGAGGTGAAGAAAGAGTTTGGCAATCAGATAAATCTGTGTCAGGACGGAGGATTGAACCCCGGACCCTCAACACAGAAGTCTGACACCTTACCCCTAGACCACCAGCCACCGACATTAAGGTCAAATGTATTTATGAATATATACATACAGTATAAATGTGTATATATGTTTTTTTACACATAGTGATGGCCCAACTAATTCCTGACTGGAGGGGGAGTACGTTTCCTAGAGTGATTGTTCCACCCTAGAAGTGGAAATTTTATTTCCTAACAGGGATGAGATTAGGGTGAAATTTCTTTGATATAATATGGTTAAATATTCTCTCTTGAAGCAACTACTTGTTCATTTCTTAAAATATAATTTATCCTTTTCCTATTGTTCTTCTAGATTACGACTTGCATTTTCCCACAGCCCAATGCAATAAGAGCCGGTCTTATGACTCCTGGATAAATATTAATCTGGCCATTAAATAATTTTATCTGTTCGATAAGTTAAAAATGCGTCTTATGACCGCCAGATAGCATTTATCTGCCAGATAAAATGTATTTATCCATGATAATTTTATCGGGAGGTTTAAGTACCTGATAAATTTTATCTGAAATTTAAAATTGGCGTTGCCATAGTGACGCGTTGTTTTTCAAGAGATTTCACCTATCAAAATCTGTTTTTAGTTTAAAATCTTGGTTTGCGTATTTAGTAAGTACAGGCCCAGGTTCTAACTATGTATAAAGTTAGAACATTTAATTCATATTTTTACAAAAACTTACAAGCTATTTGTAGAGTTATAGTTATATAAGAACAATTTTTTTAATGTGAGTACACATTAAATGAAATTTTGTAAACACTGTATTAAACTATTGCCCACATTTTGGCAGACACCAAAATTAGTACTTGCAAGACAACTTAGCTTTTTCGCCCACGTGACGCCATCTGTTTCCTCGCACATCTTTAGCCGCAACTATTTAACAAATATTGAGCGTTGTCAACACTCGATAGGTTGTAGCGCTATCAGCAGGCTTATACGCATGTGCGCACCAGTAAAAACAGTACCAACCTTACATTTTCTTCTTAAAAATATATTTATCCTACAGTTAGCTATCCGGCAGATAACTTCAGTTCATAATATGCGTAAAACATTAAAGTGGTTGATAACCTTTATCTGGTTGCTAGACTTAACCTGCCGATAGCAATATTTATCCGTTAGTAATAAGACCGGCCCTAAGGCGTACGTATACCAATTATTTCTTGCCTGTCCTGCTGGTTGTCTGCTTTCATACGATGTGTTGTATGATTTATGAGACTTGTGACTCTGGTTTGGATCGCGTGTACGATATAAATATGGTGACTCCCCAGACATTCATATATTGTATCTATTTGCTAACAAATACATCTACGTTTAAATAAATGGGATATAAAAATATTAGAGGACTAAAAATAAGATTAAATCAACTTTAAGTCTTGAATAAACCATTTATAAATAAGAGTCGATAAATCTGATGCTATTTGAACAAATGTACAGAATAATAAAGATTAGATCATAGCTATCAAAAGCACTTCCTACCAAATATAAACACTTGAAAATAATTCAAAAATACTTTGACGTTAGGTTTGGGGGACCAACTTGACGTCAATTTAAATTATCACGGAAGGTTACACAATATTTGTAATATTTATCAAAAATATTATTACTTTAAAAGATAAGTTTAGTACAATGTTCTACATATACTAATCTCTGCAGTTTTTATACTTTTCATGTATACCATGGAATTTGAACAGGAAGTTTTAACTGATTTAAAAAAGTTTTTGTCCAAAGTAGGGATAGGGTGTAATAAGGTGGACTGGATATAACTAGCTCAAGATAGGGATAGAGTTTAGAAACCCACATTGAACTCGCTAGCAAGATCCATCAACTAGTTTGTTTGAATAACGATATGATTTTATAAATGCTTAGGTTACTTACCATCAAGATAAATTAATTGATAAATTAATTTACTATTTTTTTATGTATTTTATATTTAAAACAATTCAATTTTATAGGTAAATATTTCACATAAAACTTTTTGAATACCCTCTAAAAGAATTAAATCAAATCTGAGTCACCTATATTATAGCTATTGATCTTTCTTATTGTTGGGCTAATAATGATAACCATTTCAAATAATTTTATATGCAAAAACTCAAAATGTATTATTTTCAAGCACTGTTGTATGTGTTTTTATTTATATTTCATTTGAGTTATTTAACGTGCACTCTTTGAACAGACTGATAATACCAGCACACAAGAAGTTCTATAAGTGAGAGCAAAAGGGCCTACCAATTTTTGCCGGAGGGTTTGAGGGTTCTTGTACATGTTACACTTGACATGGAACAGACGGCTGTACTTCCCCTCCGAAGAAAGTTGTACTACGGATATTTATCTCTCAAGAAAACTCCATTGACCACGGCTGGGTTTGAACCCACAAACATCGGGTTTTTATGAGAGCTCCTTACCCAAAGATAACTGTGGTTGACAGTTTGATAAAATGTTTTACATTTTAACTTTCCTTAACTTGATTAAAAGGTTTTCTCATCCAAGTACTAATTACATAAAAAGATGGCCCTTTGGTGCCAACGATTTCAGAAATGCAGTTTATATTTCAAAGAATCAATGTGGCATCTTGTTGATCTTATAAATTTCAACTACCCTCAAAACAATAATAATTATATCTTATAGTCAGAAACAGAGTCGGAGTGTTCATTTTATAGGATTGAGCGATATACGGAGATATACTTTAAATATCTTTATGCACTTTTGCAATATTACTTAGTTTATTTTAATACTAATAGTTTGTTTTATTTTATTATGCGTTAGTTTAAATTTTATAAAATAAATGCTCATGCAAGCTATTAATACCTGACTAATATTATTTAAATTAAACTTGGTTCTGATAATTTTCAAATGATTCCTTATGTAAACTATCTAAGCAAAGGGTCACATAAATAAGAGGCTTATGCGTATAGCCTGAAAAATATTAAGACACGGTGCTAAAAATATTAAATAACTAAAAATAAACTAAAGAAAAACCAGCTGGTAACATTATTGGGCTAAGTTAAAGGAATATCAAAATAAAACTACTTATATAAAACACCATCATTGATAAATAAAGATATCCTAACATATATAAAGCACAGTTTATAAATGTCGATACGAGACTGTTAGGTGTCGTACTGAGTGTGTGATTAGAGTACGATCAAAATAAAAATAAGTAAAATTTATTTAGAACCTTTTAAATTGACATTGCGGCAAAAAAGTGTATTTGTTTAAAAAATTATTTTGTGCTAGACATCAACGCCGTTGTAGACTTTTAAATAGCAAAGTCAATGTTTTGATGAGTCATGGTAAATAATTGTCATTATAGATTTTTATCTTTGTTGAACAAAATATTTTATCTGTGGATTTCATTACAAATATTTGTAGAAATCATACAACTTTCATGAGCTATACTTGTAAATTTAACTTGATAATATGTTTCTTATTAATGTAGCCTATTTTTTATGTTAATTACCTGATGTGTGTCACCACTAGAAATAGTATGTATTTCATACTAATCAAATTATGGCTACACATTATCATTAGGAAAGTTTAGAATATAATTTGTTGTGGTGTTTCAATGCCTTAGTTGATACTTATGTTAATAATTGTAATTTAACTTGCTATCATTCAGTGCTTATATTTTTTAATTGAGAGCATATTTATAGGTATTATATAGGTTAAAAAAACTATATGTGATCAACCTCCAATATATTATATATTTTTAACGCCTTGTACAATTTAATTTTAAACCTTAACCCTTTAACTTGAGTGATCATTTGTGGTTACTTAATATGAATAAAATAGAAAAATCATCTAAAAGGGAAAACATGTATCTTATCTGGTTAAATCCATTTATCATCAACGTTAATATATTCAATACTATTGTTGGTATTGTATTAGGCCAACCAGCTTATGATCCAAAACATTAAACAAAGTATAATTATGTACATTATAATAATTATTTTACTTAAAATACCAAAAAGCTTCCAAAATTAAATAATTAAATAATCTGAAATGTTTTATTTGCTATAAGACCTAAACTTTAAATATAGATATATTTTTATATGACATAATACATTAAACCTTTTTCCACGGGTTAAACAACATTTTCATGAGCTAGCTCATTTTGATCAAATTGGCGTGTTAAAGAAACTTTAACGCGTGATAAGACACCAATCCTTGTCAGAATATGTTTATTGTTAAAATGTTATTAATATTAATAGTGTTATTAGTAGGATGAATAGTAGTAATAGTAGTTTTAATACTCACTTAAAACATGTGAAGATATCAGCAGTTTGAATCAACACTTATAGAGAACTTATAATATCCTATGACGTGCCCTTTCGCACCACATGAAGACTTAATTCGATTCAACCAGGATTCAAACTAGTCTTGATTAGAATTTTTTTTGAGACCCCTGAAGCTAACCAAACCTTCACACTCCATATCATGGCCAATGCTTTGTAGCAGTGCTAACAATTAATTACTGCATGTTTTGATGTCATTATGACAACATTAATTTTGAAATGTTAAAAATTACCAAATTTGCCCTCGATATCTATCTAAAAAAAGTATATTTTAAAAAAGTTTATTTATTTTCCCTAGACTCACTGTAAAGTCTATAAAACTTCTTTAGCTTTATCTTTAAATTTGAAAAGCATCTTATTTTCAAAAGTAGTCTACTTAACATGTTATAACGGAAGTCACTGCACTAGTAGAACTGGATAAAAATAAATCTTGAATTTAATTGAACTCAGGAAACAACGTTCCTAAGCGAATTAGATATAATTTAAAATAGATTAAGATACGCGCTATTTTGTAAAGAAACAGCTATCAATTGTTGATTTCCATCAAAAATATTACACTTTCCAGCTAATTAAAAACATACTAATCACCGCTTTAGTGTCGACGTGCCATAAAACCTTTATAATTATAGCAATGATAGTAATTTATGTAACCAACACTAAATAAAAAGTAGTTACTTAACAAGTGTCAAAAAGAAAGCACAACTTCATATTGTACAGACGAACTGTTTTTTCTCTCACTTACTTACCAATTCCAACACAAAACCGTGAATTGTTGTCGCGATTTTCACAGGTCTACTAAATGAAGAAGTGGATTGTCGCCGCAGGAAAGAAGACTCGGTTGGACTGATTGCCGATCATCCCAAGTAAAGTGATGAAACACTCCTCCCAGTCTCCCATTGGCTCGTTCCTGGTTTTGCTTAACGTGTGATTGGTCGGTTCAGGGAAGAAGTGAATGTTTGGTTTCGTCCATAGAAGCTCTTGAGGTTTAGCTCTTGTTAACCGTTTTGTCCACTAACATTTCATTCTTGTCTTCACCTAATAGTAGGGCTGGTGGACATGACATTCACATATGTTTTGCTCTTTGCTAGGGACATTGGAATAACTAATTAAATGAGAGACAGTCCAAGCAAAAATCACACAAACGCCATATTAGGATAGTATTAATAGTAGTCTAGTAATAATTTTTTTCTTACTAATTTAAACTAAAGATATTTATGAAACAAAATAATATGGCTAACGTTTTATTTTCATTACATTTGAAAGTGGGTGTATTTTAAAGACACATTTGACTTAAATTTACTTTGTTAACGGTTTTTTTTAAATATAGTTTACCTTAGGAGGAATGATTGAAACAAAGGTAAAAACTGATTCTGAGCATGGATTTTTTTTTACTTGGGAATAACAAAAATGTCGATCTCACTAAACCAAGTAAATGATTATTTATTTACTAATTAAAAATAGTTTGTTAAACTTTTTATTTATTAAGCTATTTATAACGATTTTCAAAAATTCAAGTCAGCTAAGCACAAGGCCAGAAATATTTTTAAGTTTAGGGTTTTTTCTAGCACCGCGTCTTACTATTTGTTCAGGTTGTAAGCATATTCACTAATTACACTAATGAATTAAGAATGAGGAATGTTGTATTTAGAGGAAGTGTACCTACATTTATGGGGAGGGATGGTGGAAAATCATTTAGGAAAACCACTCTCAAAACATCCTACCTGGATTCCAGCTCCGATCTCTCAGTCTTCGGCAATCCAGTGTATTGCGAGAGTGACACCTTAGACCATGTGGCCACCAAAGCTGGTTTTAGTTTGCTCAATTATGTCAATTTATATAAGAACACTCACTTTATTTTAACATAAAACTACTATATTTTTTAATTAGGGATATTTAACGTGCACTTTCTGAATACACTTCTTAAATCAGAACACACCTTAGAAACTAAATAACTTCTAAAACAGGAATAACATTTAATCCCCCAGCCGTAAATTCATCATTGTAAAAGTGGAAAACCCAATCTCACAAATGAAGATTTATTTGCCATGATAGAAACCAAATCCTAAATTTTTGACTCGGTAGGAAATCGCTCTATAAATTAAGCCAAGTTTACGAACCTATAAAATCTAATAAACTTTTACCTTGAACATTATTTTTAAATATAAATGTTTAAATAATTAATTTATTGCTTAAGAACACTATTAATTATGTTGGCATTGGCAATTTTACCATTGATGATAGAAGTGTTTTACAAAATACTCCAAAAATAGGAAGCAAGGTCAGAACTTGAAATTACAGTTGATTATTTAAAAAAAAACAGTTTTAATAATAGGCTATTTATTTATGGGTAGGCCTATTATAATATGAAAGTTATATTTTGGGTTTTACTTTAATAAAATATTCATATGCTCACGAATATCTTGTCGAAATAAACCTTAATATACTTTGTGCATTTTTATTGGGAAATATATCTACTGCTTGAAATATTAAATAATTGCCTCACCTTTAATCTTATTAATTTAGGAATATTATTTGAGCTCTAAAGAAAAGTACATATTTTTTCTATTTATAAATTAAAATATGAAGATCAAGGAAATAGTATTTGAAATTATGATGGTAAAAGTATTGTATGCTGGCAAATTAATTGAATCGAATTTCCAAACAAATTCAAGCATTTATTTCTATACAAAAGATATAAGTTTCAAAATATTTAAATTGAACAATGAATTGAAGATAAAAATTTACTATCGCTATCAAATAACAATATTATGGGGAAATATTATTTGTATCATCTATGTTTAACTTTTGGCGATAGAAAGTTGTGTTATTCTGATTTCAGAAAATGTTTCTGTAGTTTTTCTTAACATATCATTAAATAAATAGTAATTGAGGATTACTTATTGTAATCATCATCATTATTATTAGCACCGTGTCTTACTACCCGTTCGGGTTATACGCACGTATGCTAATGTGTAATGGTAGGGTGATTGTGAGATGAAATGGAGGACCTACAGCTTAATGTGGGATCCTAACCACGGTGGAGGGAGGCCTGGCATTCCTCACATTCACAAGTTGTGATTAATACACGTCTTGTCAGAGGTGAAGAAAGGGTTTGCCAAACAAATAAGTCTGTGCCAGAACCAAGGATTGAACCCCAGACTCCAGCACAGAAGTCCGACACCTTACCCCTAGACGACAAGTTTCCCCCCCCCCCCCCCCCTTGTTGTAATCGAAAAGTTTAACTGTACAATACACATTGACTACTAAATATAAAATTTTCAAAAATGTTTTGAAGTTATTTCTTTATTTTACTACGATCTTGCTCATTTTAATCTTGTTTTCCAAAATATTTTATTCAGAAATAAACAAATACAGTAGTAAAGATAATGATGTCACCAAATCCTCTACTTGGTGGGAATGTTTACATTTATTTTCCACATTAATCTTACTTTTAGCTGTCATCAGTGGTCATAAGGTCTAAGGTGTCCGTTTTACAATAAACTTGACTATCAGTGACTGGAGGAGTGAAGCCAGAATTTCAGGTGGTTGACCTGTGGGTTGTTTAAATATAAGTTTCAGACCTAGCTCTTTGATTTTCTAATCGCCTCTACACTAATGTGGATGAATTTCCTCTTAATAACTTTCACCTAACTAATTTTTACCCCTTTAATTGAACACCTAAAAACCATAATACCCACAACGGCCATTGCGTGGGCTAGCATGTCAATCTCATGTTGGACTGTGATGGAGGACAACGGGGTTTGAATCCCGTTCAGGTGTACTGAGCGTATATTTTCCATGTTGGTAATTAGACCCGGGACACTTGGTTCTGCAGGCAGACACGCTACCGGCTGAGCTAAGGTGTCGGAATGTTAAAATACTAAACGTGCAATTTTTAAACAAATATATATACAATCACATTAATTAAAAACTAAATTAAAGCAATCAGGCATAGGACAGAATTACTAGTAAGCTTACTAGCATCAAGTAATTTTCGGCGTTTTTCCAAAGATTTATCTATGATTTTTAGACCTGCTGTTGAACTTTCACGCCACAAAGCCACAGGGGCAGGTTGTGGTTGTAATGGTGACCTGAAAATATATTCAAAACTCATTCAAGAGATAACTTCATGGTGGCTTGCTATGCGTCTACATAATTTGACGAAGAAATAGTCTTAGGTTACGGAAACAGCTGTCAATGAAATCTCTCAAATATAAAAATTACACCTGAACATGGGAATTGAACCAAGTATCCCGCCTTGAGCTATTAGGGGAAAATGACCATGATAACTTGACAAATCCTAGATTTTTCGGTGGTAGAACACTTGGTTAGTTATACCTAGGGCCTTGGGCTCGATTCCTGTATTCAAGGATTATTTTTCTTGGTGGAAATCGTATATTCTTTCATCGTTGAAATTTAGATTGCATTTTACAATCAAGCAGACTGCATAAGTACGCGACTTATAAACAACTTTAATTGCATTACTCCTAATAATTTGCCTTGACTTTCTTACAAATTGACTTTTGGCACACCTTTTAGAAAATGCAAATATATTATTGGCGGTCAACAATGGAAATATTTTACTTTATTATTATTATTATTATTATTATTATTATTATTATTATTATTATTATCATCATCATCATCATCATACTTTCCAGCTCCTTAAAAATAAACTTTCAGATAATCAACATGGCTTTATAAAAATTAATTTGTCACAAATTTAGTAGAATTTCTTGAACATGTTGCCCCTCAAATCTCTACCCAAGGTCAGGTTGATGCTATTTATTTTGACCCAAGTAAGGCATTTGACTTATGTCAGCATAGTATTTATTATTCTCTCTAAACTTAGTAATTTTGACCTTTCTCACGCATATGTAAGTTGGTTCAGCAGTTATTTGCATGAAAGATCACTATTAAAATTGATTCACACACCTCCAATACATCATTAGCCCCCTGTGGCATACCACAGGGTTCTAAATAGATCCTCTTCTCTTTAATGTGTATATTTATGACATTGGTAAATATTTGAACTCATCTAGTTTTTTACTCTTTGCTGATGATGTAAAATTACTTAAAATTATCAAATAAATGGCAGATTGTATATATTTACAAAATGATATAAATAGTATTCTACAATGGCCTTTTGAAAATTGAATGTCTATTAATAAGTCTAAGACCAAATCTACATATTTTACTAGGAAAACTAATCCTTTCCTTTTTAACTATAAATTGGGCAATGATAACATAGTTCGTACCCTTTATATTAATGATCTTGGTGTTCTCCTCGATATAAAACTTTATTTCCACTATCATATTGAGCATGTAATCTCCCAATCGTTGAAAATGACTTGGACTTATTAAATTTATTACTTCATCATTTAAAAAAGTTGACTGTTTTTATGTCTGTACTACGTCCTGGTTATATATAAGTTATAATATGCTACTATTGCTTGGAATTCCATTACCTTAACTGACTCTCTTAGGTTGTAAAACGTTCAAAGAAAGTTTGTCACTCCGTGCTATGATACATTTTTACTAACAGGATCTATTATGATTATGACGGAATTCGAAACCTCTAATGGCTCCAAATTCTCTTCTCGCGTGGACTTTATTGTGATGCCCTTTTTGTTTTTAATATTTTTAACAGCAAAATTTCTCGCAAATTTACCCTATATCATGTAGGTGTTCATATCTATTCTCGGGCTTATCGTACTCCAAATTATTTTTTCTCAATAGCTCTTATAAGGTGAGCCCTTTAGGCCGTTGTATCCATAGCGCCAATTCTAGATTTCTCGAATTTGACTTGTATCATAAAAGAAAAGTTAAGCTCAGAGAGCTATTTAAGGAACTCGACTGTTGGCCAGCACTATAATAAAGGAAATTGAAATTGAAGGCAAAAATTATTATTAACATCAGGTCTTACCACTCGTTCGAGCTTTATGCATATTTACTATTTATGTTAAAGTGTTAGGGTTGAGGGAAGGTTGAATTTAGGAGAAGTGTATCCACATTTAAGTGGAAGTAGAGTAGAAAACCATCTAGGAAAAACTACCTTCAATACATCCAACCAAGACTTGAACCCTGATCTCTCCGTCAACGACGGTCCAGTCTATCGCGAGAGTGACGCCTTTGCTTTAGACCATGCCGCTACCGAAGCGGTTTTCATTATATTATTCTCGTTATTTTATAGGTATTGATAATATCTATCAAACGTGACAGCTACAGATAACATGGCCTCACGTATGAATTAGTGAAAATAGATCGGGAAACTTTTTCTGATTTTCACATAGGTAGATTTGTAAGAAAATCAGGGTACACACACACACATCCAGCCCTAGTGCTAAGATATTTACTGATATAATAGCAGGACAAACCGGTTTACACATTGAAAACCAATTAATTATTAAATTAAATTGTTGGTCGGAATACAAATGTTATAGTTTATAGTCAAAATTATATACCAGTATGACAATTAATAATAACAGAACAAATACATACGCAGATTAGATTCATAAGACTACTCAAAATCTTGTAGAAATTGTAATAAATATTTAATTTAATTTTTTAATATAGGCCTAATACTATTGGCAGAATAATAATAATATGCATTTTTTTAAACTGTAGACAGGGGATAACACCTACCTTCTAAGGTTGTTTATGGAAACATAAATTATGCTAGGAAATTTGAATATATATATGTATACATACATATGTGTATATATAAATGATTTTACTTGATGTGTTTTAAGTTGGAACGTTAAAAATTTAAAACTAGGAGTTTAGGACATAATAGGGTTCTAAATAAAACCAATGGTTGAATATAAAATATAATACAAATTAACACTGAACAAATAAGTTGCTGTAATAAAACCTTAGATTTTTGAATTTAAAATCAATTGTTAGGTTAGATTTCTTGAATTATATTTAAATTGAATAATGTTAAATATAAATATATTTTCCTTATCTTGGATTGGTTCATTGCCCTTTGGTTGATTATGGAATCAAAACTACATGTACTGGCGACAATGCAAGATCAGCTGGATACTTTTGTTGTCTATCACCACGTCTTACTATCTGTTCGGGTTATATGCATGTGTGGTAGCTACTATAATGAGGTACGGATGGGCAATGAAGCATTTTAGAGCATTTGCGTGGCAGGATTGTGTAAAACAATTTAGGGAAAAACCACCCTCAGTAAACCCGACGGGGATTCGAACCCCGATCTTCCGCTCATCGGCAAGTCAGTCTAAGACAAGCTCAACACCTTATAACCATTCAGCCACTGAAGTGGGTAATGTTCTTGTTACAATTTATTACATTTACATACACTACTATTTCCAGCCTGTGGTCTTGGTCAGTTTCTTGTTATATCGGAGAATTTGTAGTATAAAATATTCGTCAGCATCGCCCGGAATCAATCCTGGACCTGCTAAACCTGTTTCTGACCACAATAGCCGTTTGGACACCGGACAGGCATAGAAATGATTCAATCAAGTTAAAAACTTGTCTTGGACACACACACATACAGATAAGAGTGTCTGATTTCCTGCCTATATTTTTCAGAGACTAGGAAAAAGAAAAAGGTTGGAGCTCAAGTTAAATGTTCGGAAGAGTACCGATTAGTTGAAAGTATTAAAGTGCACATTGAGAGAGGGTTTATAGCCCCAGGTAAGCAAGAGGAAGTTGCGCCAAGTGGGTGTTGAGATGGTCCTCTGCGGTAGAGGTACACAAGGCATGAAGAGAGCGTGATTCCCCTTAACTTTAAAAGCCATAAAGGGGTGTAGTAAAAATACCGCTGCTATCAAGTTTATGACCAGGTATTTTATTAATGTTAGTCATCGAAATGTTTCACTCTGGTGGTCGTACAATACTTTTCAACACCCGAGCACGGCGTGGCTTTTAGGAGCTAGGGCCGGTAGTGGGATGTTAAGGTGGAGTGTTCTTTTATTTTATTTATTATAAAAACATTTTATTACATCTATCAGCGACCTTAACTATCTAACCCCAAAGGGATAGGAAGGAGGAGGTTGAATTTTAAGATCGATTCATCAGAATTCGCACGGAGAGAATGGGTGAAATCCTAAATGCAAAAATACACACCCCAATACGCATTGTCGTGGAGTGTTGCCAGGGTAAGCAGAGTTTGTTTAAACTGCACCTGTGACATTGTTCTAATCAATCAGTAAAACACACATTGGCAGTGTCATGTCATGTCGTGGAGTGTTGCCAGGGCAAGCAGAGTTTGTTCAAACTGCACCTGTGACATTGTTCTAATCAATCAGTAAAACACACTTTGGCAGTGTCATTTCATGTCGTGGAGTGTTGCCAGGGTAAGCAGAGTTTGTTCAAAATGAACCTGTAAATGGTTATCATAAAACACTCATTGGTCAGGTATCTACGAACATATATTCCCATGTGATATTAGGTAAAGCAGAGCCAATATATGTTGGTCAAACAGGTGAGAACATATCACAGGTACAGTTTTAAAAATCTCAGCTTACCATGGCTACATTTCACACCATGCCGCCGTTAGTACGAGAGATAGAGATCTGAACTCTTAAGATCAGAGCATGGGGAACTCCACTTGCGTCCAGCACTAATATGTTTGTTAGGTTTTTTTTAGCTCCGCGTTTTACTATCCTTTCAGTTTATACGCTTATGTACTAATTAGGCTAATGTGCTAGGGATTAGGAAGGTTGAATTTAGAGGAAGTGTACCCACAGTTGCGCGAAGAGAAAGTGGGAAATCATTTAGGAAAAAATCACCCTCAGCACATCTAACTGGGATCGAACCCCAATCTCCCCGTTATCGGCAGTCCGTTCTAATGAAAGAGTGATGCCTTAGACCATGTGGACACTGAAGCGGGTACTATTATGGTTGCCATCAAGTACATGTTAAAGGATACATCTACAGGAAGGTTAGGTATTTCTTCAATTCTTACGGATGAAATTACAACCAACCTTTGAATAAAGCGGGAGTGTCAAACTTGCAGCCCTATCACTGATTTTGTGCGACCTGTGGACCTTATAATGAACCAACATATAATTAATGTAATCATATTCTCCTTTTTTTTTAATTAACATTATAGAAATAAATACACTTGAGAATTTAGTATAGTTTGAGCAAATGGCCTTGTGAGTTTGATGTACCAATTTTGTACCCTTTTTTTCAACAAGGATCAATTACCAAAACTATTTGTTGAAATTAAGCACAAAATCTGTGCAATGTTTGGCAGCACATGTATACGCTGTAACCCGCTTCGGTGGCTGCATGGTCTAAGGTACTAATTAATGAGGGTGTTTTTTCCTAAATGCTTTCCCCCTCTCTCTCCACGCAATTTTGGGTACACTTCATATAAATTCAACCTTTCTCATACCTAACCCATTAGCGTAAGCAGTCCATAAGCGTATAACCTTAAAGGATAGTAGAACGCGGTGCTAAAAAAAATTACACTGTATGTTATTATTATTTTTTATTTAGCACCGCGTCTTACTACCCGTTCGGATTATACACTTAAGTAATAATTACGCTAATGGACTAGGAATTGGGAAGGTTGAATATAGAGGAAGTGAATCTGCATTTGCGTGGAGGGCGAGAGGAAAACCATTTAGGGGAAAAAAACTCCAATTCACCCGAATGAGATTCTAACCTCGATTTCCCTATCCTCGTAATTCTAGTTCAACACGAAATCAGCGCGTTAGTTAACTACGCCACCAAGGTGGGTCACTGTATGTTAACATTTGGTTTACTCGCATTAAAAATGTAGAAAAAAAAATTAAAAAAAGAGGTGTCTCGGTTGTACAGAAACATTTGTCAACAATTATGAAACTCGCTTCAGTGGCAGAATGTTTGGAAGCGTCACAATCGTGTTTGAATATAGCCTGCCGTAGACGGGGAGATCAGGGCTTGAAACCCGGTCGGGTCTGATTAGAGTGGGTCTCTTTTCTAAATGTTTTTCCGCCTTCCTTCCAAACAAACTCGGGTAGACTACCTCCAAGATGCTTCCTATTTCATTCCTACCCCAATAATTATATATTTATGCGTATAACCTGAACAGGTTTAAAATATAATAGATATATATATATATATCAAAGTGACTTCAGCACAAGATTTAAAGACAGACATATTTACTCACACGTGGACTAAATATCAAGATTATATCGTCTGCCTGGATAGGGATGGAGAGTTTAGAGTTTGAATCCCGGCCGTATGTACTGAAAGCGTGAAACGATATTAAAATATATTAATGGCTTACGGTAATTGTCAAACTATTAGTAGGGTCTATAGAAATTACAATTATTTATATAATTTTTTTACTATAATTTAATATTTGATAACCAAGAACAATGAAGTATTGCTGTGATAAAAATAAATTAATATTAAAATGAAAATAAATTTATAATAATGTTAAAAAGTATCAATAAGATATTGATATTGCCAGAAACTAGTTTAGATGTAGGCAGAAAACAACAGCTTTGGTGGTCACATGGTATAAGGCATCACTCTCACAATAGACTAGGCTGTTGGCGACGGGGAGATGGGGATTTGAATCATGGTTGGATGTACTGAGAGTGTTTTTTCCCCAAATTGGTTTTCACTTTCCTTCCACCCAAATGCGGGTACACTTCCTCTGAATTCAACCATTCTCATTGCTAACATATTAGCGTAATTAGTACATAGGCAACTAACCAGAAACCCGCCCTGGGGGCGTAGTTGGCTAACGCGCTTGTCGTGTTGAGCTCGACTGCTGAGGACGGGGAGATCAAGGTTCGAATCTCGGTCGGGGGTGGTTTTTCCTAAATGGTTTTCCACTCTCCCTCCACGCAAATGCAGTTTCACTTCCTTTAATTCAATCCATTAGCGTGATTAGTACTTAGAGCGTATAACCCTAACGGGTAGTAAGACGCGGTGCTAAATAATTTTAAAAAAACTTACCAGAAAGGGTAGTAAGACATGGTGCAAAAAAATGCAGCCTAGACTATCTCTGGACTGCTACTCAGAGATTAGGTCATTATTTTGGCTATATATACGCGTTCTGACATCTATGTGACACTGTGATTAGCCGCTAAGTCTTGCACAGGGCTTAGAGTTATATTTTAGATTAAGGGGGGGTGGGGGGGTGGGGGGGTAAAAATTCCATTAAGTTTTGCATCGTTTATAAGCATATCCAGGAATTTATGGAAAAAGTTATGTCAGTCAACATAATTATAGCGAGTAACACAATTTGATAAGTGTATCTATTCACTAAAGGTGATATTGGTTTCTTGAAAACTTTTTTTGAAATATTATAAAGTTAAATTTTAAAATAAGACTAATACGGTATTATATCTGACTAGAAGTAAGGATTGTTTTATTTATCAATTTTTAACTAAAAGTCTTACCAGTTGAATTATTTTAAACATTATCATGTTATTTTAAGTTGGATAGACAATATTTGAAAGATTAATAGAACTTTTCAGTTGAAATATTTAAAAAAATCTTAATATAGTGAGAGTAAATAAAAACTAAATCATAATAATCTAGTGAGAATACGAACCAAATTTGAATTATTATTAGTTCTGGTGTTAAGCCCTGATATAAAATATATTAATTTTAATAAAATTCATTCTTACTTTTAATATAATTTAGCTTTGGACTACATACTTAAAACCATACTATTATGTTAATCACTCTTAAATTAAACATTCACTTTTAATGTAAAAAACCTTACATCGTTCTTAAAGTGTTGTTAAATATAATAATTAATAAAAGTTGTATTCTCTTATTTTAGCCAATGCTGGTTCCATGTTGATATTCTGAACATAAATATTTCCTTTTAGTTTGACCACTACATTTGTAAAACTTTGTCGATTTCTGTAAAGATAAAATTTTACTTATGAATTTTATTTTATAGAATTAAAGAAACCAGTATAATTTATTAGCTGATAATTAATGTCCAAGTGATATTAAAAGAAATTAAATCTCGATTATCCTTTTATATAAAACAAATGTTAATAAGCTGCAACCAAAATATTAATTTATATATTTCCATAATTTTAATTAACTTTTTCGCAAATCAATGATATCCCCGAATAAATGGAAATATCACCTTGAATAACTTTACTATCCGAGTGTATTACTTTGAATGCTTAAGTGCGTAAAGCTAAAATGACCCGCTTGGGTGACCACATGGTCTAAATGTAGGGTGGGTCCGAAACGACTAGACGATTAGTAACTTGAAAGGTGATCTGGTGGTCTAGGGGTAAGGTGTCGGACTTCTGTGATGGCGTCTGGGGTTCAAACCTCGGCCCCGGCACAGATTTACCTGCTTGCCAAACCCTTCCTTCACCTCTGACAAGACATGTATTAATCACAACTTTTGAATGTGGGGAATGCCAGGCCTCCACCCTGGTTCGGATTCTACATTAAACTGTAGGTCCTCCATTTCATCTCACAATCACCCTACCATTACACATTAGCGTAGTGCGTATAGCCCGAACGGGTAGTAAGACGCAGTGCTAATAATAATAATAATAATAATAATAATAATAATAATAGTAACTTGAAAATTAACACTTTAATTGAAAAGTAAAATTCAAACAAATCTAAATACCACAATTTTTCACTTTTTGAAGATAATGTGATTCAAGTGAGCTCCACTGGACTTCATACAAACCTCAGCACTTTGTCCATCACTTTCCTCATCATGGATCTTCTAATTGTTTCCTTCCCACACTGTACATCACTCTTGCAATGAACTAGACTGCCGATAAGGAGAAGATCGGGGTTTGAATATCGGTCGGGTGTACTGAAGGTGGTTTTTAATAATGGGTTTCCAATCTCACTTCATGAAAATGTGGGTACAGCTCAACAAAATTCAACCTTCCTTAATTTCTCTAAGTACAGTATAATTTTAATATACATCCCGTTATTTGAAAACCGGAAGCTCATGTTGCCCCTATGGCGGAAGTAATAATATTACATATGTATTTACATTTTTAGATCATTTAATTAATCATGTAACGTTAATTTAATAATGTAAAGCAAAACTATAAAGTTATATATAAGGAAGTATCAGGGTCACCCTTAGGGGTTTGCAAACGGTAGGGCATCGCGATTTGGGGGGCTCCAAGATTGCTTAGGTGACAGAGGGCATTAAACATGTTTGGGGGGAGGGGGTTGCTCGCGCGCTCGTGTAGTAGACTCCCTGTTTAGACGATCCAGAAAATATTGTCAAAGTGAAAAAAACAACAAATAAAAACATAATCATGTGCTTTGGTTTATTGAACGAATGAATCAAGCTATCACTTTGAACTCAACCGATTTGTATTTGTCTGATAAATATGTCTCACGATAACTTTTGAACGCACTAATCGATACAATTGAAGTTTGGGAGAGCTGTTCTTTATACCTTTATACAAACCAAGGCAATTGGGGAAGAAAATCGAATGAATGGTTGAGGATAAATCAACCCTTATATTTAGGCCTAAACGGGCTATAACAACACGGCTTCTAGAACGAAATACTACCTGTATATACCTCTTAGGGCATTTCCGGATACCTTATACAGCTGAAAATCGGTATATACGTGCACACTACTGTAATAACACTAAACCAAAATTAAATTACATTTTTTTGGAGGATAGGGAGGCAGATGATTGGGGGCCCCAGCTGGGAAGTATTATTTGAAGCTTTTGATAAAATTCTTGATTAACTTTTTAATTAATAAATCAAAAGACATGTTTATAGAAAGCGAAACGTTAGTTACTTTCTATCAAAGTTGGAAGTCAAAATTGGGTTTCCTATAAAAATTAGTGTTTAGACAACGTTGTTAAATCAAGTGTTTATGAAAGTATTCCTTGGCTTGAGGCGAGATTGGAAACGAGGTAAAATTCCATGTGAGTCTGTGAAGAAAGAAACGACCGGTAAGTTCAAGCTAGACAACTACTCGTCTAGCTACAGTCAGTCCTTGGGAGCGAGGTGTTAATTCGATGTGTACACAACTAGGCCCAGCACACAAAATATGCATTGTATAGTCAAGTCAAGTCCACAATTCTGTCAGCACACCCTTCAACCTACTCTCACAGAATAACACTTAAAAGATTTTTCATATAAATGTTTATTTTCCATTATTTCAAAACTTGTAATATACAAGTTAATCATTCCATCAACCCAATTTACAAAACTTTTTGGAATATAAATACATCACAGATTTACAGCAAACTAGTATAATTGATTTCACCTCTGTATTTTTTTCAAATTAGTTGTTTCCCTATTACATTACTAATATTTACCCACTTCAGTGGTCAAGTGGTCTAAGGCGTCACTCTCACAATATACGGGACTGTCCATGGCCGGGAGATCAAGGTTCGAATACAAGTTAAGTGTAGTGTTTTCCCTTAAATGGTTTTACACTCTTTCTCCGCGCAAATGTGGGTACACTTACTCTAAATAAAATATTCCCCATCCCTAATACACTAGATTAGTACATACGCGTACAAGCCGAACGGATAGTAAGACGTAGTGATAAAAAAACACAAATTGTTATTATTTATATTGACTCATTTGAATCCACCAAAAATACCAATGATCCAATAAGCTTTAAATATAGTATAGTTCGTGACTACTAACACGTTTTTGAGGATTACTAGGCTGTACTTTCTTCTTATTTACTATGTATTTCAAGACATTGTCTAATCTTAGCTGATAACACACCTAGTGGTTCCTTGTGTCATATAAAACAGTAGTTTTCAAACTGGGGTACGTGAAAACATATTAAGAGGTGCGTAAAATTTGTATATGTACAGGTTGTTAAAATAAAATGTTCATAACCTTAGGATATTGTAGTCAAGGGCATATTTAGAGCTTTGGAGGCCCCAGGGCTGTGAATAATTGGAGGCCCCAACACTAAACAAGTTTTTTCTCCAGCCAACATTTCAACATTATGATTTATTATTTAAAAAACACTAATTTAAAAGTTCAATGTTAAAGATATTATTTAATTAAATAATTTTTTTCATCGCAATAAATTTAATTTATTTAAAACAATTTTTTTACATAAATTTAATTTTTTTCTAGTTTTAAGGTCATAACATAATGTCAAAACTTTGGAAGTAAAAATATTTATTTTATTCATAAATATTCCTAAATAATTTTGTGGAGGCCCCGGACATATGGAAGCCCTGGGACGTTAGCCCATGTCACCGCTCTTAAATCCGGACCCGATTGTAGTACTTAGTATAAAAATGTTGAGATTAATAAACCGAGGCTCTCAAACCTACTCACACAGATATATAGGCAATTTTGTCTTTCGGTAATAAAAAAAATAGGATGAAAAAAAGATAAGTCATTTAGGTTTACATGACACAAATTAATTATCCTATCACTAAATAATGAGTTCTACATGTTGTTCTTCAATTTCCGCACAAATTTCACATCTTATAATCAAACTGTTATGTGCTCCATTCAAATCGTCTGAACACCGTTTTCAACTCGCTTAAGTCTGATAAATCATTTATTGGAGACGAGTAGGCCTACACTAAACTCTTTTAAGTATTCCCAGACAAACTTAAATACAGAGGATTAAGGTTAGGAGACCAAGGGGGGGGGGGAAGGGGGGGCATGCGACTGGATCTACTTGACCTATCATTGCTTGTAATTCTATTTGAGTTGTTCTGCAGACCTAGGTTTACTAAGACTTTTTTACTTGTTTTAATGAGCAGATACTAAAGTTTTGAACCCTATGTTTTAACAGAGCCTATAATCTCTTCCTCGCTCTCCCTAATTTTCTCTCTCTTTCCCAAGGTGCTAGCCCGCAGGTGAGCTATACCGACCGAGTAGCCACCACCGTTAGCGATGACAGTGCCAACAGGTGCAGATAGAGGGCGTCATGTGGTCAGAACAATGAGATCTCCGGCCGTTAATCTCAGTTTTCTATACAGGAGATAGTGCTACTTTATTAAAGTAGATCTTCATTTGTCCTCACAAGGCTGAGTTTTACAGCGTTCCAGACCTACCGCTTCACAGATATACTTTGGGACGCTGGAGATCGAACCTGGGACCTCTGGATATGTAGCCAGGAACTTTGATCACCAGACCACATAGGCAGTCATTATTACATGATAAACACCAACCGTAGATTAAGCTACAAGAGACACGGACCTAAAGACATGCAATCCGGGAAAGCCATTTTTTTTCTCTCTTTTTCTCTCTCTTAGATGTAGATCAAAGAATATGTAAAACTTTTAATAAACATCAACCACTTTTGGGGATAAAAAGTTGAGAATAAATTATATTTGGGGTACGCGAATAAAAAATGGTTGAATACCACTGGTATAAACTTGGGTGTTCATAAAAATGCAATAGTGAAAATGTGTTTACCGTATTTATATAAGTAGGCCTAACTTAATTATATTTAACTATGTAAAGTATATTTTGAGTGTAGTTATAAAACCTAGGTCCGAGGACGTTATTTAAATAACTTATTATAGTCCAGGTATTATTTAAAATGTTGCTTAATTGTACCCTGTGGTTAAATATAATAAAATACGGCAACCTTCACGAGAGTAAAAACAAATAGAGTAAACGAGAAGAAAGCGATTTTGTATCGGGAACGCTGCATGTAGAACTAAAGTTAGAAAATGGTCGAAATTCTAAGATACTGTTTGTGCCTACCGGAAAAGTAAGTTACCTTCATTTGGTAGACAAGGATATAGAATTAGGGGACTCGTGGACTTTTGGAGAGCGGAGGTTATGTGGTTCAAATACCCCACCCGGAAAATTTCCCAAGTTTTTAATATGAAGGATCACTACAAATATTTTCTAGAGGCATTTAATTTTCAAAACATTTCCAGATAAATATCGCTCTTAATGGGATCTAGATGCATATAATGAAAAAAATACTGAAAGGTGACCACTCCAAATATCTTCAATTTGCATATAGTATTTACAAAAATCCAAGTGAGGACTCCAATAAGCTTCTAAAGGCATTCAATTTTCCAAAATTTGTCGGGGGTAAGACCATTTTCAATAGCTTATAAAGGCATATAATTAGAAAAATCCATCTAAGGGCCCTTCTTAATCGCTTCTAAGGCCATCTATTTAAAAAAAATAGCTTGGAAGAGGGCTACTTTAAATAAATTCAAAGGAAACTAATTCATATAAAAAACTAGAATTGTTCTTAAAGGCTTCATATTTTCAAAAAGTCAAACATCCTTTAGCTATATCAAAAAAAAATTTAAATCAGGAGAGCACTATTCTTAATAGCTTTTGAAAGTTCAAAATTCTTCAAACAAGAAATCTATCATTTTTTTAACATTAACTATGGGGAGAGGAGGTAATTATTTTTTTACTTGTCCCCCCACCTCCCCTCTTACGCCAATAAAGCTAAACCCCAACTTTATAAAATAACATTTTTCTTATATTTTATTAGGGTTAGTTGTAAGTCTTAACATTATGTCATAAACAAAGGATTATGAACCCCCTAAATTAAATTATCCCTACGCCCATGCGAGTTGTGACTCTTAAATATTTTAAAAAGTGGTTTGCTGCCATTGAGATATAAAATTTCCTAAACATACGATTATGTATGCTTGTGATAAATTCAATCAATATGACAGAAGTTCTTAAACTTTTAGAGCTACGCCTCTCCCATGCTAGCTGAGAAAATCCCCTCTCCACTTTTAGGCTAGTTTTTTCCTATTCGCCCAAATATTTATTTGAATAGCCACTTTTAAATACTTTTCAATATTCTGACTTCACAAAAGTACATGAACACCATCCAAAAATACACACAAAGCCTGTTTGAATCCATAAATTTCAATTTCAAATCGAATACAAATCTTGGCTAACTTACTCTAATCCGATTCGAATCTCATGCTTAAAAAAATTTCGAGCCAAATTCGAATTGAACCTCATACTAAATTTATTTTATCAAATATAATTCTGGTCAAATCCCAAGCTTAAAAAAATTGATATCAAATATTTTATTTTAAAAATAGGTTCAGATCTGAATCGACTAATCTATATAGGTGGTTACTTTCATAGTGTTTAAAACAAAATATGTGTTGAATATTTTACTATGTTAAGTTTTCGAATCCTATCCAATAATACAACATCTAAACAAATGTTGATAAACGTTTTAGACGCATTTTAGGTTTATATAAAAAAATGCAATTAATATCTCTCATCTCAGAAAGTTAAAAGTCAAATAAAAATCACACCACTTTTTTAATCATAATCATAGTAAGACCTACAATATATTATTCACTGTCACAAACAATTGTGTCCACCTCTTCCCCCTTCCCCCCCCCCCCCCCTCAGCCATCATTTATTTACGACCTGGAACGAAAATTAATTTATCTCTTCACTCTACCACGCAACTGGTTTCTTATCTGATTTTGTTAATTTCTTAAGTTAGTATAAATTATAGATTCTAATTTTGACTTAAACCCATCAAATCTGAATCTAGAGTTTATTGAGATTCGAAATGTTGAATCGAATCCTAATCTTCCAATATTAAGATTCAAAATTTCGAATCGAATCTGAATCTTAGTAAGATTCGGATTTGGTTAGTAATTTCGAAGAGTCGCAGAGGCTTAGTGTTTAAATAAAAATAATTATCAAACACTCAAGCGCAAGTGTAATCGTAAAGCCCAAAAAACAGTAGATAATAGAAAAAACGACTACTTGTTCATAGAATAAACAGCAAAGACTGTAGGAACCCATTCCTGACCGAATAAGAGAGAAAGCACTTTAAAGTCCATCATGCTTTGAGGTCGAATTGGATTTTTTTTTATGTCTTCCTAGCTCCCGTTTGGGATATACTCACACATTAACTATGCCAACTGATTAGGCATAAGGACGGTATAATTTCAGAGGAAATATATCTACGTTTGCGTGGGAGAGAGAGTCGGGAACAATTTAGAAAAAACCACCCTCCTCAGTACACCCAACAAGAATTAAAGTCCCAATCTTCCCGTCATTGGATGACCAGTTAACAAGAGAGTGATCCACTTCGGTGGCCGCTGGTCAAAGGCGCTACCCTCTCAGTAGACTAGACTGCCGATGAAGGGGAAATCAAGGTTCGAATCTCGATCGGGTGTATTAAGGGTGGTTTTTGGTTTTACACTCTCCTTCCACGCAAACGTGGGTACATTTTCTATAAATACGACCTTCCTCATCCCTAAGATCTCTAGCGTAATTAGTACATAAGCGTATAACCCAAACGAAAGTAACACGTGGTGTTAAAAAATAAATGGTACGGTGCACCGCACATACGTTCTCTCGCTTTTATCTTCAAATAGACATAAACTCGTAAGAGTTGTGAAAAGAAATAATAGTTCTACTATACATTGTTCTAGAAACACTACACTAAAGGTGTAGGCGCACCCAATTTTGAGCAACCACGTGAATTCAAGAGGGCAGGTGGACCTCAACAGAACCGAACAGAGATTACAAATTGATTTTAAATTATCAAGACCAGCTGACACAATTTGTTTTAGGCCTAACCTAACCTAACCTAATCTAACTTAAACAAACGACTGTATTTTCGATTAATAGTGCGATAGTTCTTACAAATGGTGATAAATATCTTGGACGAAGATTCAGATAAGTATTTTGTGATTCAATGCCCAAACTAAACTTTCTAACAAATGTAGCCGTGACTAAACAAAAAGCCATCTCATTTCCATCTCTTGATACCAAACCTTCATACCAAACACACATTATTACATCACTAGTGTCACATACAACTGACGAGAGTAGTACATGATTGAGTGACTTAGTTTAGTTAATGAAAACCCTTTTCGAAGATATATTACGACTGTGCACGTGTCACTAGACCTACTACTAGGCAGAGAAGAAATACTGTCATTTCTGATAGAGGGAAAAGCAATATCTGCTTTTCTTTGGTGTAATTCCATCTCAATCAGCGCTTTTCTGGAAATACGTGGGTCATTATTATTATTATTATTATTATTATTATTCCCCCCCCCCCCCCCAATTGTTTAGAAGGTCACACATCTTACATGTAAAGGTAAAATGGTGAATGGCACGTAGTTCTTTTAGAACTTCCAGTTGTCCTGGACATACAACTAAGGCCATCTTCATTTGCCCACGTTAACTACTAGGAGAGAGAATGACACACAGATCAAATAGATATGAATTGGCGTTGGACATAAATCCTTTATATATATAAACAATTTTTGAATAAAATGGCACTTGGCTCATTTAGCTTTTCCAGGCTACAAATAATGAATGAGTTGCAACATTTTAAATTATGGGATATTTATTTATCTGGGTAAATAATTCAACTAACTTACTCACATGATGTTGACTTTTTTACTAAACTTTATCTTAAGATATTATATGTGATAAAATATTATTAATCTTACTTTGAATAATTTAGGAAAACAATAATTATTGTTTGTTGACTAGCAGTAGGTTTTCTAGAACTTACATTCTGTTTGTTAATTTGGTAACTTCATTAAATTCAAGAAAGAAAAATATGTAAAGCTAATTAATATATTTCTGAAGCTTCACTAGTTAATGGCCTATATTAATTCAGTAGAATAAGTGACAGCACATTAGTGATGGTATTAGAAATTATATCGCTATTAGCTTTATAAATCAGGTAAAGTGGGAAAAATCATAATATGACAAATCAGTGAACATGAAAACATAAAATTTTATAAAAATTAATTTATAAGCCTGCTTCGCTGGTCGAATGGTCTAAGGATTCACTCTTGCATTAGATTGAACTGCCGATGATAGGGTGATCGGGGCTGGAATTCTGGTTGGGTGTGCTGAGGGAAGTTGTTTTTTACTAAACAGTTTTATATTCTCCCTCCACACAAATCCGGGTAAAATTCCTCTAAATTCAACTTTATTCATCCTTAACCCATTAGAGTAATGTATTATATAAGCGTGTACTCCCAACGGGTAGTATGACACGGTGATAAAAATTATAGAAAAGTTTAAAAAATAATTACTCAGCTGTTTGCACAAGTTAATATTTGTGACATCAGACTTATCCTTTTTACAATAATATATTTAAGAAGTTTATTGAAGATAAAACTTATTCTAATGAAGATGACATTGATTGCCGGTCAACGGGATTTACTTGTTGGAAGTCATGTTAGTTTTTGTCCCTTGCGTCATGAATCCCTGATGAGAGTAGTGCTACCCGTAGAAAAGGATGGTGGTGGACACGGCAAGGATGCGGTTAGGAAGATGAGGAGAGTCTCAGTGAGCCTACTTTCATAGATGCTACAAGAAGATACAATGAGGGAATGGAGGTGAAAGTATTTTTTACCCCGCGTCTCGCCATCCGCTCGGGTTATACGCATATGGACTAATCACGCTAATATGTCTGGGGTGATGAAGGCTGAGTGAAGGGGAGATGTGGGTTTGCATGTAATGAGGTAGGAGGATCAATTAGTTACACAAGCTCCAGTACATCTTACTGGGATTCAGACCCCGAACTACTCGTCCTCGGACGTCTAGTTTATAACGAGAGTGATGTCTGAGTTCGTTCGATTACCGAAGCGGTTAAGGTAAAATATGTAGCAATGGCCTACTTAAAACAACGAAGGACCTTTAAGTTCGATTTACACTACGTCAAAATAACTTCATGTATCGGCACCGGCACGTCCAATAGCTGTACAACTCAGACGTAACGGCAAATGAACGTCAGTTTTCCGTAATGCTTTGGCAGCAACAAGAGTGCCTTACACAAATATGTCAATTTTTAAAAATAATAAAACTTGCAATGATTATGATTTTAACTGTCGACGAAGAAGTTGGAAAGATACAATAAAGAGAGTGTGAATGGAGAAAGTCACTTACATTAGGAAAGTCTTTGATTAAATCACACATTTTACAAAGAATTGGAAGATTATTAGTATTATTATTATTATTATTATTATTATTATTATTATTATTATTATTATTATTATTATTATTATTATTATTATTATTATTATTATTATTAGCACCGCGTCTTACTATCCGTTCGGGTTATACGCACTTACGCTAATGTGTAATGGTAGGGTGATTGTGAAATGAAATGAAGGACCTACAGTTTAACGTGGAATCCGAACCACGGTGGCGACCTGGCATTCAAGAATTGGAAGAAATAAGCTTGTTTATTTTAGTTCCTTGACAATCTTTTCCAAATTGTTTCTTTGAGTATGTTATCACTGTATTTCTTGTTGGCCATATCGTATAGTTATTCATATTGACGTACTTGTTCAATTAAAAGTTCATCTTCCATTTTTAAAGGTTATTTCAAAAGGCAAAAAACAAATGAACGGTGACTGTGTACTGAATAAAATCAATTTCTCATTTCTAGAATGGACCGTCAACGTACAGGTGAACAATACTACTCGAAATTTTCTGCTGATCCGTGACGTTGCAGCACACAGTAGTATTAATGCTACCTATTAAAATCTATTAAATAATATTTTGACGTGGCGCTGTCGGTACGTGACGTTGCGTTGACGTGACGTATAATGTCAATGCAGCATTTTTTTCTCATATAAAGAGAAAGTATTGTGATCGTGAAAAAATCGATTTCGAGATTATGATGAAATTTTACGTTTTCTATAAGCACGAACCCAAAAAAGTGAATTTTACAATTTTGTCTGTCCCCATGTCGGTCTGTCTAACCCTAGTGCCGGATCCGAAACGGTTAGTTGGATTTTGTTCAAACTTGATATCTAGATGTTATAGATCCATACCACAAAACGGATTTTATTTATCGTAGTCCTTCAATTAAAGGTAGTTTACTGATGAGTAATTTTTTTTAATTCAAAACATTTCGAAAATGCCTATAACAATTTTGTTCATAATGCATATCTAGGATTTTTTTTACATGACAAATAGAACTAAATACTTGTTTTTTGGGCAAAATTTCATTGAATGGTATAGCTCACTAACGACTAATTTTTTAGAAACTTGAAATATTTTACAAATGGCTCTAACTGTTTCGTTCCAAATGAGTATCTTGGTAGTGTTTTATATAACGAATAACCCTTTTTTATTTGTTTTTAGGGTTTATGGGTAGTTTATTGAAGATCGATTTTTCAAAAGTTCCGATCTCGTCATCATCAGCACGCCAGCTTAACACAAGAGTGACGTCTTAGACCATTCGGCCACTGAAGGGGGTAATGACCATCTTAAAACTATAAATGCACATAGGCCTACATTCATTTCCATACTTGTATAACATTAACGGCTGCTCAGTTCATGTTTCATGCCTATATTAAATTATTTCGCCTTGTCCTAGTATATTATTAAAAATATCAATAAAATGTGTCATTTACCACACTATATTGTCATGCTGCCATCTATTGAATGCTCGTGGAGTCATCTGTGCGAGCGGTGGTATTGCGCGCTCTTCCGGCCTAAATTATTTATTTATTTTTTGGGGGGGGGGGGGGGGTATAAAGGGTAGAAGTGTCAAAGTTATTTACTGGAACGAAAGATTATAATTAAAATCAAATTATAGTCATACACCATTCTCTAGACACATTTCATCCCACTATTTCTACTTTTTATCATTAGGTAGAGCAATCAATTTGCCCTAGCAATCACGCTTGAATTTATTTAGAAGTAATTAAATATTGGCGATAACACAGAAACAAAATCAGAATTTTCTTTACTTTTAAGACGGACACAGGACCACCATAGTATTAAACTGACCCCAAGTGACAGTTGTTTCCTCTCCTACTGAAGTTATTTATGGCACTTTTCAAGATGAACCTTTTCAATTTTTTCTCTAGTTTACCTGATTATCATGGAAGTTAAATATAATAGTGTCATCGTTGTATAAAAGAAAAATATCATAAAATTCAACTTCTTACCCCCTCCCCCCAACATTATTTTAACTTTGAAAAGGTTTTAGGTACAGCTATTAGTTTTTATTCCCAACTAAAAAATTATATTGGGGAAATGAAAAGAAAGAAAGAAAGAAAATAAACGCAATACATTACTGTATTAGGGGTATTAAGATTAACTTTTCGAGCTTTACGCGCTGAGAAAGGTTGATTTAGATATAATATTGACATTATGAGCGCATTTTTGATAATGAAATATTTGAGATTTAAAACCAATTATCTATTTATGAGCCTTGAAAATTGAATTGGACACAATACATAAAATACCAATGGTGTACCATTGGAATAGCACCTGTTTCAAGTTTGAACCATTTCGATGTGCCTTTATTTGAGAGCTACAAAGTGTGTTTTGCTAATTAGTCTTGCAAGAAATAATCAGCTACTAGTGTGGGAGACTTGAGTCACTTAGAACACCATGCATGCCCTTTCATGGCAATTAGAACGGTAGTCCTAATGAACACGAGCAAATGCATCACTCTTTAAGAAAATAACCTTGCCGCTTGATTTGTTTGTTGAAACAATGATTGATCAACACAATAAGCAAAATTACAATACTAAATTAAAATTAAAGCTATGATCATCCTAAGATTTCATATGTTAAATAGTTATTCTCATATGTCTTAAATAATTATTCTAGAATCACTTAAAGATCAGTACAAACCAAAGTAGGTGACAGAACACTTATGTTGAAACCGAAGGTTTCCCATTTAGTTCTCTTGTGCAAGTTTACATTTTTACTCTTCCATACCAGAGGGGGGCGGGGGGGGGGGACAGAATTTATTGTTTTATTAATATTCAGATCCATTTTAATGTTTACTTTTAAAAAGGATTAATCTCGTGTGTTTTTTGTAAACTCTTAATTAATTTAATTAAATTTCCGTAATGATGCAAAGATAACTATTAAATTTTGGACTACGAAAGATGATCATCGCCAAGACCAGTAGTGGTTTAAAACCTAGGAGTGGGGCTAGGAGCTAAGTTCTTCTGTTTGTTAAATAGTATTTCCGTCCTGAATAGAATTTATCCCCTCTTTATCTATTTCTTTCCCCTGTGATATTCTCTAATATGAAGCTGAAATATGCTCTTGCGTTAAACCCCAAACATATCCAATGAGTTTTGACAGTTTAAAAACCAATTGTTCACTAAAATTGTTCTTGATTTGTTAAAAGTAATTGCAAAAGTACTTTCAATATAAACTTACTGTAGCTACAAAATAGTGTAAAAAAAAAGTCTACGTCATTTTGGTGTTGACGAGACGTGGACAAACGAAATATACAAAGGAGAAAGCACCTGCACACTATGGTCAGCCAGTCGTCAAGAGAGCAATGTGCTGCAAACTGCGAGTAGCAGTCACCCATCCATCAAGAGAGCAATGTGCTGCAAACTACTAGTAGCAGTCAGCCATCCGTCAAGAGAGCAATGTGCTGCAAACTACTAGTAGCAGTCAGCCATCCGTCAAGAGAGCAATGTGCTGCAAACTACTAGTAGCAGTCACCCAGCCGGTAAGAGAGCAATGTGCTGCAAACTACTAGTAGCAGTCAGTCAGCCGTCAAGCCAGTCAGGTATTCGTTACCTTCCTCTTTTTTATGTTTACTTTAAATCTAAACTAATGTTTATTAGCAACGCGTATTTCTAACCGTTTGGGTTATACGCCCATGGACTAATTACATTAATGGGTAAGGGATTAGGAAGGCTTAATTTAGATTAAATGAAACCGCATTTGCGTGGAAGGAGAGTGTAAAACTATTTTGGAAAACCACCCTTAGTTCACCCGACCGGGATTTAACACCGGTCTACCCGTCTTCTGAAGTCTAGTCCAACACGAGATAGCGTGTTAGACAACATGGCAGCGAAGCAGGTTCTCAACTAAAATTATATAATATATTGGTACTAAGTTCACTGTTAAATTTGAGGTGTGTTACTAATAATTAAACTTTACAAAAATTAAAGCATAAAAACACTACCGTAACTAACCTGAAAAGGAAATTTTTCAAAACCGAGTCATGCAACTCTAAGTACATATTTGAACTAGCTTATAATATCCGCTTAGTTAATATTTGTACATAGATAATAAGGTAAGTAAAAAACAAATAAATTGCTTGGATGTGGATACCTACTTGATATGCTAAAATAAATTATTTGCAAATGAATGGTATTAAGAATACAAATGTTTGGTTTTATTTGTTTAATCACACGTAAATTAAATAACTGGTTAAAAGGTAATGCCAAAAGAACAGCTTTAGCTTAAGTTTCGTTCATTTCCCTTTTCATGTTTAGACATATATGAAGAATTCTGTTGAATGTCATTTTTCAATCCACACACATCTTCGTACTTGATTATACATGGGAAGTGATACATTTTAAACATAGTAACTTTATTCGCCGGAGAAACGTCTTTGAGTACACGCGTTAAAGGAAAGTACGAAATACACATTCCTTAGTGAACATTGATTACAGATGGGCTGGAGTAGATGCCATGAGCGGAATATCCCAAGGTAGGGGCGGCGTAAGAGAGGGCAGGGCTGCCGTAAGAGAGGGCATGGCTGCCGTAAGAGAGGGCAGGGCCAGCGTAAGAGATGGCTGGACTGGCGTAAGAGATGGCTGGACTGGCGTAAGAGATGGCAGGGCTGGCGTAAGAGATGGCAGGACTGGCGTAAGAAGCGTAAGAGATAGCCGGTGCGACGTATGAAACAGCCTTGACAGGTACGGGCACTTGTCTGTAGACTGGCTCAGGCTGCTGAACGGTGATTGGCTGCTTCACAATGGTGACCTCTTCAGGGGTCACTCGAACCTCAGGCAACAAGGGGGCGCTTGCCAAATGGCCGGGGGCTGGGCTGGCAATGGCCAAAGCCATGACTGCGGAAATTAAGATCTGAAACAATCAAAAGCAGGTACAGTGTAGATTCTCGATGATTATATTACACTAGAACAAAACAAGTGCAGTCGTCAGAAACAAATGATGTGAAGTTTTTGGTGTGTGTTATATATATATAAAATAGCTGCAATGGGAGATTAAATAGACCCAAAGAACATTCACGTGTTTGAGGAAAACTTACGACAAAATCATACTTCTAAATTATGAATGGTTCTGGACTGAATTCAAATGAATTGTCCACATGGGTTGTTAACCCACATACGCCCACTTAAAAAAAAGTATTTTTTAAAAAAATAATTGGGTGGTCTTCACTGAAATACAGCAACCATGTGCCATTAGGGTAAGCCTATACTGGTTTCATTGTTCAACAAGATCAGATACCGTAAATCAAACTATTGTTTTAATATCAAACCTATATAAAATACGGCTCTAAATATTTTAAAGGAGCATTGTGTATTATTACTAGGATTCCGAACCAGACGCATTTCTACACTAAAAGGTTAGAGATGAGGATGATAGAATTTAAAGGAAGTGAACATGCATTTGGGTGAAGGCAGAGTGGGAAACCACTAGGAAAAATATATTAGTAATCTGAGCTTGGATTCAAACCTCAACCTCCTAGTCACCAGGAAACTAAACTAAATGATAATGACGCCTTTGTTTATGCGAAAAATTCGATACTTTAATATGAATTTTAACTTTTTTTTTATCTATTTAAAATATTATTGATAAGTTTGCTTAAAGAGATATTTTTGGGGGTAATTTAGATAAGTTAAGAATTTAATTATTATTTTGTATTTATTTATTATAAAATCCATGTCATGTTCTTTTTCACCTTCCATAGGTTTTTTTCATGCTCCCCTGTGAGCTAGAAGGTTGAAATTCGACACGGAATTTCCTGGGAATCCAAGAATAATGTGAAAAATCTTAAACGTGAAAAATACGAAAAGGGACCAAATCTGTGGCCCCAAAATAGTCCCCATATTTACCTTATGGGCTAAAAAATTAAGTTGGTTTAATCTCGCTGAAATTTGATTTCCGGTTATTTCTAATACTGCCAAAAACAGCAATGTTTTAATTTTATTTCAAAATTTCAGTCGGATGAATACCTACATGATCTCAAAAATTTCGAAAATTATTATTTTCAGTTTAATTGTCAATAAATTTTTTATCTGGGGATTTTAAAGGCCAGTAAATAAGATTTCATAATTGGATTTTCAAAATTCAACTTAACTGACTCTCATTTAGTACCTAAATGGAAGATATGAGAGGCATAGAATTAGAAAAAACACTTTAAGGAAGGTAGAACTCTAAATTTTCCAGGGATGTAGAGGGAATAATCTAAATAACAAAATTAGAGTTACTTCTTGTATCTTTATAAGTGGGGCGTGGTGAAATGGAAGAAGGGGGTTCACAATTGCCAAAACTAAACGAATAAACTACTTATCAATGTGGTAGTAGATTGAAATTTGTCGGGAAAGTGCAAGGACCATCCAGAACCGTGATAAAGTTCCGAAGATTCTTAAATATAAAAATGAATGGAAATATGTTTTCCTTAAAATTTCCAAAACTAAAAAAACTTAGCATATTGTTTCATTTAAATATCTTATAGTCATCTTAAATGAATGGCGAAGACAGACTTAAAAACTAGTACATATTTAATTAAAGACAAATAATAATTAATGCCTAGTGAGCTTTTTATATGTTTTATAGTATGACCAAGGCTGTTTGTTTTATTTAGCACCGTGTATTATTTCCCGTACTATGCGTATAACCCCAACGGGTAGTAAGATGTGGTGCTAGTAATAATAATACTAATACCCGTTCGGGTTATACGCATAAGTATTAATTACGCTAACGGATTAAGAATTTGGAAGGTTGAATATAGAAGACGTGAGCCCGCATTTTCGTGGGGAGAGAGAGAGAGAGAGAGGGAGAGTGGAAAACCATTTAAGAAAAATCACCCCCAGTTTATCCGACCGAGATTCGAACCTCGATCTCTCCGTCCTCGGCCATCTAGCTCAACACGACTAGCGCATCAGCTAACTACGTCACCGAGGTTTTTGTTATTTACTATAAGATGAACTATTATTGAAATCATTATTATGGCATTATTATTCCTAGTATCATAACCACTATCTTTGAGTAATCCATTTTAGGATTACTATCCTTGATATTTTGTTGAACCTAGTCTAATAGTAATATAATTGGCCAAAATAAAACCTAGTGCTAGTACTACACACACAGCTCTAGTACCGCGAATTTGAAATACGTGGGAAGGCCTACCAAGGTGAACCCGTACACAAAAAGACGTACTAAGCCTACATGCTAAAGACGTTGGTAGAACAAGAGGATAATATTACGTAGAACACTCGTCTCTGGCTCCATTGACCTCGGTTTGACTCCCTGTGCTAATATTACCCCACACTTTGAGATGAGCTGATGGAACTGCGACTGAACAAACTACAATGAACAAGGTCTTAAGTCTCGTCACTGGCGTGGCATTCAAGAAAGGTACTTGAGTTTGAATTCCGACCGGATGAACCGAAAGTTGTTTGGTTTTATATTTTTGTTCTAATTAGCAACGTGGCCAATTATATTTGACATTTTATTTCAATACAAACATGTTTTTCCACACCAATGAAAAATATAGCATTATTTTGTAAATTTTAAAGTTAAGTACTTGCAGTAAAAATACAATATTTATTAATTATTATGTTTAAAGCAATCCAACTAGCTTTTTATGGGTAAAAAAAATATGATAAGCCACGAAATGTGAGAACAAAATTTTGGTCATTGATATTTAAAAAAATGGCTAATCTCTGCTTTCATGGCGATACATCCTAAGAATAAAAAAATTGTTAACATAAACTTTATATAGCATTTTTTATTTTTAAGTTAGCTTTTCTAAAAATATCTAAATAACGGTATTTTTAAAAGTGTAAAGATGAATGTTTCTGAAACAGACTAGTTGGGGACCTTGACATCAAGGGTAGGGGGGGGGGGCGCGGAGGGGGAGTTTAGGTTAAGATTTCCAAAAGAGTTAATTATTAATATTATTACGTCAAATTTATAGGCACTTTTATAAATTAGTCTTAATTGCATTAGACAAAAGTGTATATAAAAGTCTTTAGAGTATTCACATGAGTTTAGAATTGTTTGTGACATTAAAAAATATTTGTTGGGAATTAATTCTACTTTCTTGATTATAAAACGTTTGTTTTAAAATAAACATCTTAGGGGAGCCTCCTTAACATTTACATGATTTTATTGTGTAACAAAAGTTTGTTAATCGAAAGAGTACAAAATAATAGTTTCCCCAAGAAATAAAAAGCTAAACGATTCAGAATTCATTAACAATAATGTATATAGAACACTGTTTTTAGTCCACAACACTACTAAATAACACACATCTTATATTGATCTGGCAACAAGTGAAATAAAACCAAATCCCTTTACCGACGTGAGACCAACATGAGACAATTTGTTGGTATTGGCATGGCTTATAGCGATAAAGAGCATCTCAGAGGTGCTATCTTACTTCTAACCAGGTGGTGTGGACGTTTAGAGTTCGAATATCAGTTGGGAGAGAATATAAAGAGGACTTAGCAAGAAGGAAACGAATATTTTTGAGAGCACTAGGCCTACAACCATTGATCAACAGCTCATCTATTGTAAGTTTTTAGTAAGAAGTAACGATTGGAAATTACAGATACTTTTTTCTTTTTGTGGATGACGTTAAGAAAAATATTTTATTTTTAATATAATTTAAAAAATATATATTTTCATTTAAAAGTGACAATTTAACATCACATGAATTGATTTATAAATAACTTATTCGAAAAGTGTTTTAATAACTTTTAAAACTATCGAAAAGTTTTCTTCCTTTTAAAATATGACTCTAGATTAGACACGTCAAAACGTCGAAGCGTGTTAAAGAGATCGTTGTTACTTACCATAACCTTCATGTTGCCTGTTGGTTCTCTGTTGGCCTGTCTAGAGTCAAAGTTAGTGGTAGTGATGCGATTTGGGGATGTGGTTCCTAGTATATATAGGGAACAGGCCCAGGAAGGCGGATGTAGAAAATTGACCACGCCTAGAGGTTGGGTGGGTTCGAGAAACGACCTCAGTCTGTTTCCCAAGGTAAACTTAGCAGAACTCACCGGCGAACTTGACCTTAGCCTTCAGAAACATATGCAGGCTTTCACGAACCTAACAATCATTGATATGTATATATGTATATATTTACAACTTGTCCTACTACCTTTTCGGGTTATACGTAGATGTACTAACTACGCTAAGGTTTTAAGGACCAGGAAGGTTAAATTTAGAGGAAGTGTTTCCACATTTTCATGGAGGTAAAGTGTAAAACCATTCAGGTAAAACCCATCCTCAGTACACCTGACCGGGATTCCAACCACAATATTCTCGTCATCGGCAGTCTAGTCTT
Source organism: Timema cristinae (assembly GCA_039000515.1). Lineage (NCBI taxonomy): Eukaryota > Metazoa > Arthropoda > Insecta > Phasmatodea > Timematidae > Timema > Timema cristinae. The sequence continues at coordinate 85,802,506 of JBCFYV010009882.1, forward strand.
TTTGCGAGAGTGTCGCCTTAGAACAAAGGTCGGCCACTGATCGATCCCACGGAGATTTTCAGTCGATTGAGTAAGAAAACATACATTGTCATTTAAAGTCGATCTTTGTGCCTTCTAAACTCGCAAATAATGTTTTAGTGTGACCAAAATAACCTTTATTCGTAATGATAATAATAATAATTTAAATTTCATCTACTATAGTGCTGGCCAACAATCATGAGACCTAGCTATGACAGGCCAACACTGAAAAGTACACAAGTACCTTACAAATACGTATAATAACAAAATAAAATAATAATAATAGAAAAATAATTACACATATTGATGAGTCATTAAAAAAAACTAGAACGTAAGTGTTAATGATAGATGATAAAATAATAATAAGTAAATATTGTCGTGTTGAGCCCGACTGCTGAGGACGGGGAGATCGAGGTTCGAATCTCGGTCGGGTGAACTGGGGGTGGTTTTTCCTAAATGGTTTTCCACTCTCCCTCCACGCAAATGGGGATTCACTTCCTTTAATTCAACCTTCCCAATTCCTAATCCATTAGTTTAATTAGTACTTAAGCGTATAACCCGAACGGGTAGTAAGACGCAGTGCTAAATAATAAAAAATAAAAAAGTAAATAACTTAAGAGTAGTAAAAGCATAAGTATTTAAATGCATAACAATACACAAACAAATAAAACAGAATAATGTAACTTTAAATATTCGATGCAAAGCCTCTACAGGTTTTTTAAATAACTCTCTTAGTTTGGCTTTTCTTTTATGATAAAAGTTGAATTCAACAAATCTGGAGTTAGCAATCTGGATACAACGGTCTATAGGGCTCACCTTGTAAGAATTGTTGAGAGAAAATAATTTTGGATCACGAGAGGCCCGAAAAGGGACATGTATACTTACATAATAATGTTTATAATAATATTGAGCATTTAGGCTAATTCACTCATAGCCCAGTAGGGAAATAATTTGCCAGTACTAATTTACCGTTACCCAGGGGACGCCCGAATGTACCAACAGTTTAACGTGGGATCCAAACCACGGTGGAGGCCTGCCATTCTCCACATTCACAAGTTGTGATTAATACACGTCTTGTCAGAGATGAAGGAAGGGTTTGGCAATCAGATAAATCTGTGCCGGGACCGAAGATTGAACCCTGGACCCCCAACACAGAAGTCTTACATCTTACCCCTAGACCGCCAGGACACCAGTAACTATTTAAGAATATTGAAGAAAGTTCAGGTAATGTTTCAAACATTTCAAGATTTTCAGTAGTTTGAAACATTAAGAAAGCCTTAGTTTTGATTATCTATAACAGAAAGTAGCTAAATTGTCATCAAGGTCGTTTGATTTTTCGATCTTTTTCTCAGTGATCATAAAACCTTGAACAACCAACTTTAGCCCTTTTTTTCTGGTGGTAAGTTGACAACAATTAATAACAGAGGGGATTTGTTATACTAAATTCTGAAAAGAAAAGCATTTGTAGACTGTCCTAATCTAACTTGTATGGGTGAGTACGTGGACAAAATGTCAAGCTGATTTTTGTCTGGTTTGCCGGGAATGGAAGAATCATGGTTCGAATCTTAGTTTGGTTTACAGAAGGTATATTTTCCTTAATGGTTTTACACTCTCCCTCCACATGACTTAGGGTACATTTCCCCTAAATTCTATATCTCTCGCCCCTTCTCAAATTAGCATTATTAAATGTGGATATCCCGGAAATATATTTCGGTACGGAGTAAATAAATAAATAATGCGTCTTTCTGGAAAGGATAGTAAGTTAATAAAAGATAACCTATTTGACAGATTAAAAAAAAATCTTAGGTGGCCTGGCAGTCTAGGGGTAAGGTGTCAGACTTCTGTACTGGGGGCTCAGGGTTCAATTCTCGGTCCCGGCAAAGATTTATCTGAATGCCAAACCCTTCCTTCACCTCTGACAAGAAGTGTATTAATCACAACTTTTGATTGTGTGGAATGCCAGGTCTCCACCATGGTTCGGATTCCACGTTAAACTGTAGGTCCTCCATTTCATCTCACAATCACCTGCCATTACACATTAGCGTAAGTGCGTATAAACCGCACGGGTAGTAATACGCGATTCTAATAATAATAATAATAATGATAATAATAATAATAATAATAATAATTTTAGCGTATGGCACTACTGACCGGAAGGATTATGTCATCGAATTCAGTCGCCAGCATGTAGAATATTAGAAGCTCTGGTGGCACAGAGTACTTCTCTGGAGATTGTTTACACGTCGTACCCGCAATGAGATGTTGTGACGATAGTGAATATGAAGGTGTGGGCCAGTGGGAGTCTTAAACTTAACCTAAGCCTAATTTATCAAACCCTGGTGACCGTTTGGACAATTCCTCTTAAAAGAAAACTACCCAAGGTACCAGCCGGGAATCAAGTCCGGGACCCGTAAGTTCGTAGCCAGGTGCACCGACCACGACACCATGGGGACGGATAATCGTTTGTTAATAATAGTAATAATAATAATATTTAGCACCGCGTCTTACTACCCATTCGGGTTATACGCTTTAAGTACTAATTACGCTAATGGATTAGGAATTGGGAAGGTTGAATTAGAGGAAGTGAACCCGCATTAGCGTGGAGGGAGAGTGGAAAACCATTTAGGAAAAACCACCCCCAGTTCACCCGACTGAGATTCGAGATAATCGTTTGTTATCGTTTCATTTGATCCAGATTGTTTCTCCGAAACTTCCATGATGTGAGCTCGTATGTGAGCTATACCAACCTAGTTGCTGCCACCTTTATTGTTAAAAGTACCTACATTTGTGGATAGACGGTATCATGGTGTCAGCACAACAAACCCTTTGGCCATTAATCTTGTTTTTCTAAATCAGAGCTACCAGTTCTTTATTCAAGTAGCACCTCATTTGTCCTCGTGAGGCTGAGTTTGAATCTGTTCCAGACCCACTGCTTCACAGATAAATTATGAAAGCACCAGGGATCGAACCCAGAACTTCTGTATTTATAGCTAGGAACTCAAACCACCAAAAGTCAGTTTGTTCCATTTATAGGCTCACAAATGATATGTTTACGGTGGAAGGACCAATATCCTGTCAAACAACCATCTTCTCCCCCCTTTTGAAAACTGGCCATTTTATAGCTATAGTCGTTCGATCATTGCTTGTTCTTTGTTGTTTCATAAAAAAGTTCCTTTTATTCCGTTTTGATTTGCTAACATATTAATGATATATTCAGATCTTGGGGACCTATGTCATGGTAGCCCCCCTTTTCGATTATACTTTTAAAAATTGTAATGTAAATGGTTGTAACCGTTTGTTAATCGCTTGTTGTGGTTTGTTTCGCAAATCATTTTCTTCGTTCAACATTTTATTACTGGACAGACTCACAAACTTTAATTAAATCCATACTACTATCTTTACTCTTGAGAAACCATCTTTGTGGTATTCACTCCCTACCCTCACAATTAAATATCCATGGTTTTGCTGTTTCATTTGTTTGTTCAGGATTGTTCTGCAAAGAGTAACGTTTGATCATCATTTAATATGGTGCAATCACTAATTAATTAAGTGCTTATTTGCATATTCCTGAGGGCTATGCAACCCTCAAATTTATTACTCCGAGTTTTTATTGTTGGAATGAGTTTATTTTGTTCCAGATTCACCCACAAAATATTTTGTTTGTTCCAAATATGTAATTGTACCCATGCTCGCGCTACATTGCTCGCATCGCTGGACACATAGACTAAAGCAAAGCTCATCTAGTCTGGTTGACCGGTGACTGGTAGGTTCGTGTTAGAATCACGGGTTGGTGTAGAGATGGCAATTTTACTTTCTATATCGATGCATTTATCATTTGATATATTGCAGCCTATCTATCGAAAGCTACAATATATCGATCAAATATGTATACAAATGTATACACTGAAATAATTTAAATATGTTATATAAAATAGTGTTTGATTTATAAGCATTTCAATACTTAACAAATTACATCATTTATTAATGATTTAATTTTTTCTTATTTTTATATCTGGATCTCATTTTCTAGTTCCAATTATTAGTTTTTCAATCTAACCTTACTAGTTTTTTTAAAAATAATTAGGTACCAGTAAATTGATCATTGCAAATCTTAAATTGAAATGTTTGTATTTAGAAATACCTTGGTTTGATTGTAATAGGTAGAAAGAGGTTTAAATGACCTTGTTATGTATAGGAGAGTTATTTTTTTTAATCAAAAAATCAAGGACAAGGATGGATTTCTGTTAGGGCTTTTGTTGTTAGCTGATAGAAGTAGATTAAGTGATTATAATTTTTAGTTACTAACTAAAAGCGATTTTAAAAGAGGAAGATACTTTTCTACTACTTGGTCTTATTCCAAACCCGCACCATTTTACTTTACACTCACTTTCTTACCGATTCTCATTTACGACCCCTTGACTCTTGTCTTTAAAAATCCATGTTTTTAGTTTCACCAATGTTTCTCCTTTGTTTTTTCAAGAGTGTTCAAAACTGTCATCCATCCCCCTCACCAACATTTGATATACGTATCAATTACTCTATAAGTCTAAACGTTCTCGATAAGCAGCGTTTATAAAATTGATACTTTTCTGATTAAATATTTTGTTCCGGATTTGCATGCATATATTGACGTTGGTTCAGCATTAATGGCCATTTATTTACTTACTTTATGGAATTAGGAACTCAAAAATTCCTTTCCACACCTATAAATGTACGCCACCCATCCTTATCTTCAGCTAATTCTATCCAGTCCACCCCCTTTACACCATATCCCTATCTTGATATAATTCTTCTATTCGATCCACTTCATTACATTCTATCCCTATCTTAAGTTAATTCTATACAATCCACCTCACTACACCAAATCCCTATCTAAAGCTACTTCTATCCAGTCCACCCCATTACACCCTATCTTTTTCAGGTCTATTATAAGGTTATCTACCCATCTGTGTCTTGGTCTACCCAATGGCCCAATGGTCTCTTCCCATTGGGTTTTCCAGTCAATACACTGAACAGGGTTCTATAACCTTCCCTTTGTGTTGCCTGTCCTGCCCACCGTAAACTACGATACTTGATTATCCTAATAATGTCTTGCGATGAGTACAGGGTATTTAGCTCATCATTATGTAACCTCTTCTCCTCCCCAGTATCTTCATCATTTTCATATTAACTCTAAATAAACTAGTAAAATAACTTAAAGTTAAATTTAATTCCTATCCTCTACTATTTAAAAATTTTGAATTGTTGGAACTCTATTAATAACTTTATTCTATAATACCCCTTAAAATTTGTTAATGCATTTGTATCTATCTCAAAAGAGTTTATCAAAGAAAGAATAAATAGATTTTAAAATATAATGTAGCAATGAAAACCACTTATTGGCATCATTTCTTATTCAGGTTAATTAAGAGTTCAAGATCACTCTTAAATACATACATTAACACTTGTGTTAATTTTTAAAGTGAGCTTTGAAATATTAACTACCATACCTTAAATGACAAAAAAGCTAATCATACATATATGTACACACATGAAAATACGTATATGTATATACATATACGTGTAAATACAAATGTACAATCATATGTGTATATACACATAAACATTATATGTATACATTGTAATGATATTGGTTTGGATCACTCTAAAATATATAAAGAGTCATGGATGAAGGAAATTTTTCTTTAAAGTAACATATGTAAAATATTCTTTTATGATTCATCCATGAAGAAACACGCGCTTTTCAAAAATAATGTGAAAAGGATTTCACCATTAAAATATACTTTTTATACCATTTTTCCTGTTAAAGGAACAACTCCGCAGTATTTGGCAAAATATGCCAATTCCCTATACCAATAAGAAGCTAGCCTTCTCAACGCCTGTCGCCAGGACTCTTTCTATGAGTTAGTTTTTACACTGTTCACGAAGGGAGAAAGAGGCAAGGGGTATGTCATATATAAGCCGTTTGTGCGTATGATTATGGGCAGCCGCGCAGCCACACACAGCCAAGCAACGTCACACAAGTCAGTCAATCACAAGCAACGCAGTTAGGGACTCACAAATGCACTAGCACTGGCTCTCGCAATCGCAGTCTAACACAGAATACAATAATTTACATTAATATCACAAGTGTGCATTGATATAAAGCATTTAATTGTAGTATGTATAAGTAATTAACAGATGTCATTTGAATAAACCGTGTGTGAATAAACAGCCATCAATAGTTCTCTTTCTTACATTTATTAACTATACCGATTTAATTAGTGCTCGAACACAGAGCTACAGACAACCTAAATATCATCACAGCATTATAATATCAGGGAATTAATCCGTAGAGTTACAACATTTCTTTTACAAATACACACACATACATACATATACAAATATATACATGTATATGAATAGATATATATGTGTTTAGATATACATATATAGATACATACATATATATGTACATATATATATACATAAGAAACATTTATGTATACATATTATTTAAATATACAAATTTATGCATAAAGAAACATATATGTTTATATATATATATATATATATATATATATATATATAGAGAGAGAGAGAGAGAGGCCTATTATATATACATACTATAATTATTATTATTATTATTATTATTAGCACCGCGTCTTACTACCCGTTCGGGTTATACGCACTTACGCTAATGTGTAATGGTAAGGTGATTGTGAGATGAAATGAAGGACCTACAGTTTAACGTGGAATCCGAACCACGGTGGAGGCCTGGCATTCCCCATATACATACTTGAATATAGGGTATACATATTTGCATATATATATAATGTGTATATGAATACGTATATAAGGGTATATTTATGTATACATACATACACATACACACATATATATACAAATATACACATGCATATGTATATAAATATGCATATATATGTATCTATATGTGCATGTATGTAAAATAAATGTATACGTATATATTTATGTATGTATACATATGATTGTATATGTATTTATGTGTATATGTTTGCGTATATTTTCCTCAAATACTCATCTCCGGTGTTTTATTTAATTATAATAATTTGATAAATGCAGTGTAATGTTAACATAAGACATGATTAAATGTAAGAGAAGACTTAGGCCTTAATTTTGTCATGTGAACAAGGACAGCAATAATATATTATGTATTTACACGTACGTAAATAAATATGTATGTATATGCACATATAGTTTTGTAAATATATATAGGCCTACTATTTACTGGCAAGTAGTTCTTATTGTTTATTAATGGGTGTCTAGACCACACTAGTAAAGTTATTATTTTTTTAACATCTTTCAAAAATTAAAACGCAATTTTCTAACGGATAAAAGAGTATTAGGCCAAACCTAGACATTGATTTTTGTAGTGTAGGTTTTTTAAGAGTGATTATTGTGAGCTCCCTTCCATATCCATTTCTTGCATATATAATGTAATGAGCTGAAACATGGGGATATAGGTGCAGCTAACTTCTTACACACTACAAATGTTAAAGTTATCTTAGAGCATACTGAATGATAAAATTATTACTTAAACCCAACCATTCGCTGAATAATTCTATTTCTGGTATTTCAACATCAATAAAACCTGTAACGGTAGGTACGTAGAATAACTGTCAAGTCACCTAGCTGGTGACAGTGAGGTAGGGATTCGAATCCCAGACTGGTGAACTGAGGATTTTTTTCCTAAGTACTTTCACAGTTTATCTACATGTAAATATGGGCACACTTCCTCTAAGTTCTACCTACTTCATTTCTACGCCATTATCGTGATTAAAATACTTATTGCCAGGAAGTCTCAAAGAAGAAAAAAAGAGAGGAAAATGTATTAATAAAAACTGTTAATCAAAATCTGTTTGGGTTTAAAGAATATGCTAACAATAATTAGTGTTCATATATTTTATGATCAGTAGTTTTCTTATATAATAAACACTCATTTTAAATATTTTAAAGTGTTTAAATAACATTTTAGCATTAGTATTTCAGATAACATTTTTTTTACCAAATAATGTTTAAAATAATTTATTCAAAACAGACAATAAATACATTTTTATTTTTTATAAAGGTTCTCTTACAATCAAATGTAGATTTTTATTTTAGGACTATTTTATTTCAACACACAATTGAATTGTCTTACCGGAAATTCAAATAAATAAAACGCAAGCAACAATAATTATAATGGTTGATTTGGGCTGCATCTTGAAATTTAAGTAATCAACTTTACAATGAAATGAGGACAAAATCTGTAATTTAATTATGTCTATTCCTTAATCAATAGACTTTTTACTAATCAAAACAATCCTGCCATTCATCTGGTAGGCCTGAAAATCAAACGAATAAAATATGATTAGTTTTAATGGTGTTCAATAAAAATACTCAGAATAATAAACATACTATAGTAACTAGACTAGAATTGTGTTTTATTTATAATATATAACCCATTTGGTGGCCGCATGGTCTAATGCATCACTGTCGCAGTAGACTAGACGGGGATATCGAGGTTCGAATTTTGGTCGGGTGTACTGAGGGTGGTTTTTCCAAAATTGTTTTTCACTCCTCTCTAAACCCAATAGCGTAATTAGTAAATAAGAGTACAACCCGAACGGTTAGTAAAACGCGGTGCTAAAAAGGAAAGAAAGAAAAAGAAGATTATGTATAGGCCTATAAATTCTTTTGAAAAACTATACCTAATTAAATATTCATATCAACATAAAACGTACTCTTAAAGAGGTCAGAAACCACAATATTAAAACAGCATATAAGATCTAATTTACACTTTATTAGTGCTATGCCATCACTTTTAACTTCTATCTACTAGATTAAAAATTAAAACTTTATTTCATTTTAGCAAATTTATGGCTCACAGATTCATAACAACTACTCATACAGGGTATCGAATTGATTCCCATGGAACTAGCTACACTAGCAATATTGTATTTAGGTAGGCGAGTTTAATAGGATCCTCTTTACAAGAATTTAGTTTGACTAATACTATCTAACATTTTGACGGAAGCAAGAATATATACCAATACATCAAGTCTATTTAATTCAAGAAAACAAAAAGGCGTGATGAGAAATTAACCAAGTAATGATTTTGAGCTAGCTTTAGACAAGATATTCTTACACATAGTGTTGCCATAGTCTTGTGATTGGGATGAAAAATATGCTAGATATTGTATCAAGAGAGGACAAATAATTATTCGAACAATCTCTGGAATTCTTTTATATAGATGTTTTAACAAGACTTGTTATACAAATAATAAATAAACTTATCACGCCACTAGTTATATCGGAATAAGAAACTTATATATCTACAACATGGTACATATATTATTTATCCAACTTACTTATTCTATGGCATTAGGATCGCGAAAGTTTACTGCCGCACTTGCAAAAGTAGCCTACATTGCCCTATCTTAAGCTACTTCTATCCAGTACACCTCATTACACACTAAATCTTTCAGGTCCATTCTAATTTTATCCTCCCATCTGTGTCTAGGTCTTCCAAATTGTTTCTTCCCAATGGGTTTGCCAGTCGGCAACCTGAATACGGTTTTAGATTCTTCCATTCTCACTAAACACCGTAACCTGTGAGATCTAATTACCCTAACAATGTCTATTGATTAGTAGTAGTGAGCATATAACCTCCTCCACTCTCCAGTAGCCTTAGGCCTATCCCTATTTGGACCAAACCGGCTTTCTTCCTAAGCACCTTGTTTTCGAAAACCCTAAATTTGTTTTCGTCATAAATGTATCCAACTACACAATATATTTCATGCTTGGAATAGGCTATATCTATGAGTAATAAGTTATTTACATTAAGTTACAAAGCTCTATAATTTATTTTTTCAAAGGAATCAGAATTACCATCACTATTTTTGGCATATTCCTTATTTATTTTTAAGGGTTTTAGTTTTTAACAAAAAGCTATATTATTGGGAGTATCTTAGCTTAGCTAGGGACATAATTTACTTGTATTTTGTGTCAAGAAGAATTTATAGAAAAAAAAATTAAAAGTAAATGAACTACATTTGCAGCAACTTGTTTTTGGCATTCTTACCCAATAGAGGAATTTGAAAGTTCGTGTCCAAATCATCATTATAAGTTTCTGCACATTCCATCTCATAGTTTACTGGTATAAGATCCTTCATGAGCTGAACGAAAGTTTTCAGAGGACATTGTGTATCGCATCCCGGAATTCTCAGCAAGTATGGCTCAGTTCTGGTCGTATTCCTGTACATCACCTGGTGCAACATATCAACCAACCTCTTTTAACAACCCAGCATGACCCCAGATGAGATTGGGGAAATATCAGTTTATATCTTTATTTTCGTACCAATGGATATATCTGGCAGATAGAAAACGTTACTAGATCTACTTTAATATATTATTGCCTAATGGCTTGGAAATTTATAATAAGACAGTATAGAAACAGTGTGCACGAATAAAGCGAGTGATATTGAAGGAAGCCAACCTGAAAGGATAGTTAGGGTAGGATTTGATTAAAACAAACACATTTCTCTCTTCATTTCTTAATACACTTTTCACATTTCTAACTCATGAAAAAGGAATAGTTCCTAAAATTAAAAAAATGTGTAAATGTAAAAGTGTAAAGAAGTTGGAAGTGTGAAAAATGCAAGAAGTAATGAAGAGTGAAATGTGTTTGTTCCTATCTAGGCCTAACCTAACTATCCTTTCAGGTTTGCTTCCTTCACAATCACTTGCTTTACCTTAGTGTATAGTTCTTCTACACTGTCTTATCATAGATCTACTTTCACGTTTTCATACGTCCAGTCATGTAATATGCAGATAGGTTCACATTGACTCATTTAACTGGGAGTTTATTTCTCATATTATTTTAATTGTGGTTTTGATTTTCTCGCACCACGAAAATTTTAGTTAATCAAATGTAAGTCACCCACCTTATCCCTAAACCTTGGATTAAGTCGTAAAGAACGCTTATTTAAATAAACAATATAGAGGTATGAAAGAAATCTAATATCTTATTAGAGCATAGCATGTATAATGATTTTTATAGCACTTAGTCTAGAATTTCACACACTTCAAATTATGTGAGAGGCCTTTGTGAGAGACAGAGGAATTATGATGTAACAATTGGTAAATTGTAAGTCATTAGATTACGTTTTATTTTATGTGAAGGATTCTACGTGAACAATATTTGTCTAATGATATTTCAGTCTCGTGGTGTACATTAAATACTTCTAAAACATCCTTCCATTATAAAAACTTATTTTGACTAGGCATCCTAAAGGACGATGTCTAATACAAGTTCCATGACCCTCAATACTTGCAGAATATTTCCTTATTCTTTCAAGTAGGCCAACCTTAAAATTATGTTGTTATTACTCGTAAATATGTAACTTGCGGACCAATGCAACAATAATCAAGAAGGATTATTTATCTCTCTTGGTATTTCAACAGTCGTCTCTTAATATATGCATAAATGACGTGGTTATTTACGCCATCATAGCTTGTGTAAGGGAGTGTCTTCGACAGTCTATGTCTTACCTTATACTACAGTCTACCATTTTTAATATTTATACTCTAAAAATTAATGTCAAATTTAAGAGTTTGTGTTTTCCTCCCTACTTTCAAAATAAAATGTTATCTTCGATTAATGTTTTACATTCCTTGTGTTAATCATCTGTGTTTTTATTTACAATATTTTTGTTTTGGAGTCCATGACTACGATTGTAAATATGATTGAAAATAAAAACTAAATATTACATTTATTTTACTGATAAATTGGTGACAATAATAAAAGTAGAACCAAATAAAAATAAAATTTGATTTAATAGTAAATGCACCTATAAATTAGGTTAGTTTTTGTTTAAAATGTACAGTTTAATGAACACAATTTGTCGGTGAACCCTTAAATGAAGTAATTTTAGAGACCTTATCTAGGAGGGGAGGGAGCAAAGAGATGAGGCCATTTCCAATTAATAAAATACAATCAATTTAGGTAAGAGTCGACCTCATTGGTCTTGGAGTAAAATGCCCTCCACAGGACCCGATGTTCATGGATTCATACCCAGCTGAGGTCAACGGATTTTTCTTGAGTGATACAAATCCGTAGCGCATCTTCCTTAGGAGGGGAAGTAAAGCCATCGGTCTCATGTCAATTAGAGCATGTAAAAGAATCTTGGAAGGTATATGAAAATACCTTACCTAGCAAAATTGGTGGGTCCTTTCACTCTCGCTCATAGAAGTTCTCGTGTGCTGATTTAATAGGTCGGTTCAGAAAGTGCACGTTAAATACAAAAAGAAATTAAAAACATAGCTAGATTTAGTACATCTCAAGAGCGGCATCATACTATGTCTGACCATGAAATTAGCCCTTAATATCCCTTTCTGACCCCAACTCACCGTGACGACGTGATTACCACCAGCGCGACGAAGCTCTATGAGTACTGCAGCAGCGTAAGGGACGTGCAGTCCATTGAACACTCGCAGTGCTCTAAGCAGGCTGAACACCTGGGAGTCATGGCCCGAATACATGAAGAGTTTCCTGTCAGGATTTAGCTGACCCATTTGCTTGTCTATCATCAGACTCACAATCTCATCTATCAGTGGACCTAGGACAGTTTGGCGGAAACAATTATCACTTACCTTAGTGCGATTTCAATTAGATCGTAGATATAGTACGATTCTTGGTTCAGAACTTTTTTTTTAGGGCCGCATTCATAGAATGCAACTTGATTGTTACTCTTAAAACTTTTTATTGTATTTGTGAAAAGTGATGAATGTGGAATGTTTTATGATGCATGTATATTATGAAAATGACTTTAGTGACCCATATAATTGTAATCTTTCAAATTCTCTTACAAATGGACATATCTAAGAGCTAGAAAAAAATACTAGATCTACTTTTACGTATTCATACATCAAATCATGTGATTCTCAGCTGTAAATTTTGATTTATATTATTAACTAGCCATTACCCGTCGCGGCTTCGCCCGCAATAATTAATATAATCTTTTAATTTTAACTAAACTGTTTTGGTCATAAATCTATTTTTTTTTTCAAATATCTATGTGTTTTTCTCAGTTCTATCTGTAAATAATTTTGCTATATTTTAATTTTCACTTTTAAATATTTCGTAATTAAATAAATATATATTGTTTAAGTTATCAATTATAATTTTATTTTTTACCTTCATAATTATTAAGATAAATACATTTTTTTTCGAACTATATAGCTAAAATCACATCATATTTATTATTTATAAGTATGAAACTACGTCACACTAATTATTATTTACTTTTATTACAAAATATTAAATCACAAATTTTTAAGTAACGTCATTTCAATCACGTCATAATCATATATTTATTATTATTTAAAACCAAAGGTTGGGAATAGTCCTATATGTTATTCCAGGACATACTCTACCATCGTACCAAGTTTCATTCGAATCCGTTCAGCAGTTTTGGTATGATTGAGCAACAAACATCCAAACACACTTTCGCATTTATAATATTAGTAAGATATAATACCTATAAAATTACAACAATAATATAGTAAAATGTTACCAATGCTGGCAACAAAATTTAAGTCTCTAATTTTTTTTAAAGTGTTTTAAATATAGATTTGTAAAAAAAAAGTATAAAAGGTGACAGTTACAAAATTAAGGTGTACAGGGAGACAGTTACAAACTAAAGGTGACAGTTACAAAAGTTATGAGAAAACGTTTATATGATCTTATGTCAAATTACATGTTCTTCAGTGACTATGTTTGACATATATTTATGCCGATAAAATAACAACAATTATTTGTCAAGGTTAGCCAGATATTTTTTATATGTTCTAGTTATAGTTGTGAAATTTATCAAAATTATATGATAATTTGTTTGTCATATAGTCGTTTGGCTGATTTAGACTAGATGTTGTGGAAGTGTTATCAATCTATGTAATCAGTTTAGTAATTAACTCTTTAGGTGCACATTTATTAGAATAGATTGAATAAATGGAAATTTTAAATATGTTTATCATTTTAATGAACCTTTCGGACATTATCTGAGTCATTTTACCCCAAAATATCATGTAAATTAAAAAATAATTTATCTATAAACATATATACATTTATAAATATGTATATACAATCGAGCCTTGATAGTCCGAACGTTTGGTAATCCGAACGCACCTTAAGTCAAATAGGACGAAATACAGATGTATGAAATGTAGAAAACAGCAAGCAACGCATTTTAAAATGAACGTTTTAGCGAGCAAAGTGCGTGATCCCGCTGCGACGATTATTTTAATTAGTGACTTTTTTAGTTAGTTTTATTATTATCAATTATTGATTATATTTTTTACCAAAATATTAAAAAGCCTATCATTTTGCGTTTTAATCCCCCACATTGGTAATATATATACTTAAGAAACTATTATTATACTTAAGTTTATTATATCCTATCCTATTAGTCGAGTTTATAAATTAAAATATATTCTTGTTAATACAAACGAATTGGTAATCCGAACCACCCTCGTTCCCAATTAGTTCAGCATCAAGGTTATAATATATATACATACTAGTGGACCCGACAGACGTTGTCCTGCCCGAACGTTGGCTTTTCGTTTGGGTGGCATAATTGATGTCGATAATAAAATAAACACTATGTGATCATCACAATTACAAATTCACAATGAACTCCAATTAGTGAGTTACACAAATATTAAAAATTCAGGGTTTGTCAAGACAACATACAAAATAAAACATCTTTTCTTTCCTCAAAATCAACCATATTGAGACAATAGTACATTACAAATAGTTTGTTTCACAGTAATGGCAATGCTTTCCCATTCCATCTGTCTGTTTCTGAAACTAATAAATGTTACTTAGAATAGGAACTGCTAGACACTTTAACATACATGGTATCCATTATTAAAAATAATATATGGAATAGTGATCCCTACAATTTTTGAAATTTCGCCCACAACTCCACAAATATCCGCTGTATCGAAAAAAATTGCGAAGCTTGCTTACAAATTTGTATGCCGGGTACAACTAATTTTATTTTATTGACGTACCTTCAAATATGACAAATGTCAAATTACTTTTTAATTGTTTCTATTTTCATATTGCAAAACATATACTGTTTTGGGCCTAGAACCTTTATGGGCTTAAGCAGAACAACTTACCTATATACGTACCATCTAAATAGTATGTACGTGTTGTACAATCTTTTAATCTAGTAAGATAAGGTGCTAAAAAAGTTTATATTAGTACGTTATTTTGGTAATGTCTGTTAGCACGTTACAATGTACTATCTGAGGAAGCCTAATAAAAAAGGTTGATTTTTTTTCTTCACAATACCAAATAGAGTATTTCAAATATCACATGTTATATATTTCTTGGGTAAAATTATTTTATGTTAGTTATGTAATATTATATTTTTATGCATTTCTTAAATGATTATGATTATTAGCACCGCGTCTTAATACCCGTTTGGTTTGTACGCACTTACACTTATGTGTAATGGTAGAGTGATTGTGAGATGAAATGGAGGACCTAAAGTTTAACGTAGGATCTGAACCACGGTGGAGGCCTGGCATTCCCCACATTCACAAGTTGGGATTAATTCCCGTCTTGTCAGAGGTGAAGGAAGGGTTTGGCAATCAGATAAATCTGTGCTGGGACCGAGGATTTAACCCCGGACCTCCAGCGCAGAAGACTGACACCTTAGCCCTAGAACACCAGGTTACCTCATTTCTTAAATACATTAATAATTACACTCAAATACGATTTTTAGCGAAGTATGTTTAATTAACCTCTCAAGCCCAAATTTTTTAAATGTCGGTGGAGCATTCAAAACTATCACTTGGGCTATTTAGGGAGTGTAGGATTTATACAATCAGGTTTAAATTTTAACTAAGTGAGCAGCTATTTACATGAGTATTTTATAATATTTTTTGCTAGTATTCGAAGGAAGTTGTGCTACGGATGTGTATCGTTCAAGAGCAATCCGTCGGCCTCAGCTGGGATGTAACCCCCTCTCATCTGATCCTGGATCGAACCCTTTACCCCAAGACCACCGTAGTTGACTATAGTAGCCTGTATATAAAACCTTTCAAACTATATAAATCTTTTTTTTCTATTACAGAAAATGAAACTTAAAATTTAAAGCACTAAAATTTTTTAAACACATTTAATAAAAAAAAAGAATATATTTACATTAGCTAGCCTCTTACTCTCCCTCCCCCTCCTACAAACCACACTCCTTTTAACTCGCACCAACCCCCTTTTTTGTCAGTTATACCGTGGTTCCTTTTTCAGGAGTGGTTCGTTTTCTACGGTTGGTCGGTAAAATAATAATGGAATAATAATATAAAAAATTGTGTGAGCTATATTATACGTTTATTTTCAATTATAGAAAAATACTTTCTCCTTTTAAAACACTTTGACACGTTTTTAACTATCTTTATAAATGCCAAATTTGCTCTACGGTTATTTAATTCCGCTGTTTGTGTTTAGCTCAAAACAATAAAAAGTTTTGGAACATTTTATGAATTTCTTTTTCACTCTTCACTACGCAACATAAGTTCATAACATTTTTCCATACTGTTTTAATTGTTATATTTCTAGCTAACTATTGGAAAGTATGGAATCTTAGACATACCAATTATTTCTAAGTCTAAAAATATGAAAAAAAAATCGCTAGTTCTTATTTTATTGGTTACTGAACTAAACATGTACATCAATAATTGTCAATAAATATATTTACCAACATTTCTCCTGCCATAGAGAACAAAATCATACCAACTATCTTCCTTTGCTATCCTCTTAAAAAAATGCAGCCGGTCTCTTTAAGAATAGATAGAATATTAAATTTGTAAGCTGTTACTTTTCATCCTAGCAGAAAATATTTAGGAGGGTGTTTAAACCCTCAATAAACCTTCAACAATACGCTGCGGATATTTTCAAATTATATCAAAGACTATTTTAATTTTGTCCATGCGTCAAAATTATTATTAAATTATTAAATTAGATTTTTCCAAATTAATAATAAATTTTACTCTATTTAAAGAATGTATTTTTTTTCGATATGTTGTTAGAATTTTCTTCGAATTTTTCTTTATAAATGTATAGTATAAAACGCTAATTTTGGTTTTAAGTATTTCAAAATATACTAAAATTTAATATGGTATTTCAAGTACCCCGTTTGGAACATAGAAGTTAATAATAAGCTTGGTACTTATAAGTATAAGGGAATGCGTAATAATTTGAATGGATTGCATATCAAATGTATTGCTACGTAATAGTATATGGTAACACAATACGTTTATAACGAGCAAAATAAAGAGTTATTTTAGTGAACAATAGGAGAATCCAGTTTGTTAAAATATTCTCTGATTTCAATATACTCTTCTACAATTTCAGTGAAGCCAACAGTAACAGTCAATACAAGATACATTGGTAGTTACATATGGAATAGTGCTATAAGATATTTGAAATAATTAATATAGTGATTATTTATATTAACAATAATAACATTTTGTTATATTCTTTTCAAAGTGGTCAACATGTTTCTAGTATTGAACAGTGAACACACGTTTCTCCTATATATATACAATCACCACGTCTTACTGCCTGTTTAGGTTATACGCATATATGCTAATTACTCTAATGGGGTAGGGACAAGGAAGGAAACATTTTAGAGCTAATCTACCCGCATTTTTGTGGAAGGAGAGTGGAAAACCATTTAGAAATAACCTCTCATTAGACCCGACCGGGATTAGAGCCCTATCTTCCCGTTATTAGCAGGCCAGTATAACACTACAGTGACGCCTTTTACCATTCGGCAACTGAAGTGGGTTTCTATATTTAATTGTCTTAACAATACGCATGGTGTAGTGAGAAAATTCGATATTCAGGAAACTAGACAGTAGCGTTTATATCTCAATAATATTGTACACAAACATATAGGCGTCATGCTATATATACAGTATATATCAGAGTTGCGTTACTGTTATCCTATTACGTTGATCACCAATGCTGTTACCGGCTTCCCGTATAATCCGAAAGGGTAGTGAGGCGTGGAATAAAAAAAAGGCTTAATTTTTTTTTTCTCACCGCGTCTCACTCTACGAGTTTGGGATACGCACATATGTTATAATTGAGCCAATATGTTAGGGATGAGTAAGGTTGACTTTAGATGAATTTTACCAGCATTTACGTAAAAGGATAGTGGAGAACGTTTTATATAAAACACTCTCAGTACACCCAGCCGAAGTTCGAACCCTGATCTCCCCACAGTCGGAAGTCTAGTATATCTATGCGACCACAGGAGCCGTTACGTCTTAAACCAAGGTAGTAAGCAAAAGGAACGTTGTTAAAAGAAATTGCACCCACATTATTATGGGTAGAGGATGGGAATTTACAGTAATATCTCACACGTGGGAAAAAAATCCCCAATTTCCATGGCATATATTTTAACTTCGACTTATGGTCACCAGATATCCATTATATTACCAGTTTTGACTCCATAGACCACGTGACAACTTATGTGTTCCTTTTATATTTAATTTACTTTTTCATACTTTGACAGTTGCCAATTTCTTTAAGTTAATGTTTGAGTATTTAATAATTTTATTAATGCGTGTTTGGGATACTTGACCTGAGGCCCAGTTGCTTGGAAGATTAGCCTGTACCGTTACCCAGTGGACGTACGAATGTACTAATCGTACATCCTTTCCGTGGAGGCTCTATCCATGTTCCGATGAGATGATCCTGATAGTGAGTATGAGGGAACCAGTGGAAACACTTAAACCTAACTTAAACTTAGCTAACCCGACCCTGGTGACCATCGGAAATCGAACCCTAGAGCCCTAGGTTGGTAGCCAGGTGCACTGACCACTATATCATGGGGCCGGTTATGTTTATTGACGTCTCCACTTGGACTCACCTATACTATATTTAAGTTGCGTCCGTGTCAATGCCATCAAGTGATACTGGCTATACAGAGATAGAGAGCGAAGGTTTTCAGGGTAGACAGAGATCGTCCACTTAGGTAGAGTCAGATTATACAGCTCCTACAACAATAATAGCACTAATAATCACCATCATGCAGAACAAAAACAAACAAAAGGAAACGTCACATTGGGATTACAATAATTATAAACAATAACATTATTGTACTTGTTTTTATATATTATTATTATTATTATTATTATTATTATTATTATTAGCACCGCGTCTTACTACCCATTCGGGCTATACGCACTTACGCTAATGTGTAATGGTAGGGTGATTGTGAGATGAAATGAAGGACCTACAGTTTAACGTGGAATCCGAACCACGGTGGAGGCCTGGTATTCCCCACATTCACAAGATGTCTTGTCAGAGGTGAAGGATTGTTTTTATATAGACTGAATATTTTCCCACAGATAGTAACACATTATTTACTAAATAAAATAAATATAATTGCAATAGATTAGTTATTTAAAATTTAATCAATAATTTTAAACTGGATTATTGTAACACCCATTTAAAGGGAATTTTGCATAACAGGCCTACTATCCTATTAATTTAACATTAGGAACGATATTATTTTATAAATGTGCGTATAATACACTTATTATATTGAATTTGGTCTACTATGTCATTAGTATGGCCCCATTACTTTACAATTATTGATGCGCATTGAGATTGTAATACTCATCAAAAGATGCATTTTCAGATCACATTGATTGAAGTATAAATGTATAAAAATTGTTTTGGCAATTTTTGTAACAATCGAAAAATTGTATTCTTATAAGAATTTAACTAAAGTACTTATATAAGTGGCATATGTATATATATAAACATACTTTAATCATGTCCTTTAAAGTAAATAAATATATAATCCAAATAATGAATAGTGACTGTAGATTTCAGGATTAGATTTCTTCAAACCTACTGTTATAAGCGGTAATGTATATGTTTTTAAACACTTTATTATCCGTTTAACCGATAATCTGAAAATAAATTTGGGGTACCATAAAAATAAACCAAAATATATTTCATAAATTATAAAAATGCATTAAAAAAGTTATGTTTCTCACATATTTTAATATGCTATTTGACACAAAGCTAGTTTTATTTGAAACTTTTTTTATCAATATAGATTATTATTATTAGCATCGTATCTTACTACCCGTTTGGGCTATACGCACTTACGCTAATGTGTAATGATAGGGTGATTGTGAGATGAAATGGAGGACCTACAGTTTAATGTAAAATCCGAACCACGGGGGAGACCTGGCATTCCCCACATTCACAAGTTGTGATTAATACACTTCTTGTCAGAGGTGAAGGAAGGCTTTGATTATCAGATAAATCTGTGCTAGGACCGAGGATTGAACCCCGGATCCACAGCACAGAAGACCGACACCTTACCCCTAGACCACCAGGTGATCATCAATATAGAAAGCAATCAATATCTCAGATGGAGAAATTAAGTGACTCACTTTGTATATACTCTACTGTGTGTCGAAGGTACTGGAGAAATAGTGGAGTAACCTGACTTAGTACTTTGTAATGCTAAGCGTTATTACCTCTATAAATAGCGTGTCGTAGATGATGGAAGAGAACTGGCCAGTATCACATTCACGACTGACGTACTCCTTAATAGCTCTAGTCTTTTCTGCCATGCATTGCAATGGTTCAGTACTGTTCAGCTTATATAGGTCTATGTAGAACTTATTGCAGTTAGGAATCACACCCAAATACTGAAATAAAACACAATCACATTTATACTCCTGCATATTAACATACAGACATTAAAAATTCTAGAAAATCAATTTAGTTTGAAACTTGTTTAGTTATAAACCTAAATCACGAATCCCTTTCAATAAATTGTTGTATATATTGATATCATCATACTTCAATTAGAAGAATAATTTGCTTTTTGATGTCAATGTGGGACAAATAAAATACTGATAAAAAATGGGTGTGTGTACTTATGTACGCGCGTGAGAAGTTATACTTCTTTGTCATCATTAAATATAAATATTTATTGTTTATTCAATTTAATAATAAATATTAAAAATTAATATTTTAATTTGATGTTCGATTTAAATTTTTATCACACATTTTTTATTAAATGTTTTATTAATTTTATTTCTTTATTTTGTAAATATTAAATAACCAATAATAAATATTTAACAATAATAATTTAATAATATTTATTATTAATTAAGTTAAATATTAATATTTTAATTTATATCAATAAATAATACATACGGATAGTTAACCTCAATTATATTGTAGCACTTGAAAAAGTCTATAAGCACAATATTTTTCACTAATATTTACGAGTAGTAAATAATATTAATCAAAATATTCAATTTAAATCACTACTGAATATAATTTATTAGCACATATATAATTCGCACTTGTATGAAATTAAAACACGTGTTGTGAATGTAGAAACTATAAACATGTGGATAAATATTATATATATGAAAACAGTGATCAGAGGCGACGAGCGTACCAACATGCGCGACTAACAGAGGTTCTATTTCTATTTTGTTGGTAGCTTTTTTTTTTCGAGTCTTAATGAGCGATTTAGCTTCAACCTGTTACTTTTGTGTTACAGTGATGCGCGCGCATCTTAAAATTTCACCCTCATCATTTTTTCATAACGCGCCTAAAGAAGTATAACTTCAATAATTAAAAAAAAATACAACTTAAATGTAAGAGCCAATAATATATACAAAGTATTTAGCACCACCCTATGTGTATTGTTCGTTGAAAACTTGAAAAGGTGTATACATACTTAATATTGTTGAATTAAGAAATATTATTATTATTATTTTTATTATTTGAAATAAAAACCTTTGGGTAAACCAATTTTTATTTAAAATCAGCAATATAATTATCATTGCGAGAAGTCAAAACCTACTACTACTTGGATTAATTAAATAATTTAGTTTTGTCAAGAGAGTAGAGGGTAACAAAACATCCTGAGTATTTTATGTTGGTAGAACTGGGGGGATGAGAAGGTAAATTTGTTAAGAACTATTATAAAATGCTTGGCGGTTGTTGCATGTGATATTCGAAGTTGATTCAGGGAGTAACAAGCTGTAAGAATAAAAAGGTACAGGTGATTCTAAAGAGTAAGTTTTGTAAGACCTGGATCTTCTTACTCTATTGTTCCAGCTTGCCAAGATGGCAAATTGTTAATCTCTCTCTCTCTGGGGCGTCATCTACCTCTACAGCTGGAGGAGGTGAGGGTGTGTCGTCACCTTACGAGGTATGAGTGAAGGGGTAGGACCGAGACGACCAATTATTATTATTAGCACCGCGTCTTACTGACCGTTCGGGTTATACGCACTTACGCTAATGTGTAATGGTAGGGTGATTGTGAGATGAAATGGAGGACCTACAGTTTAACGTGGAATCCGAACCATGGTGGAGGCCTGGCATTCCCCACATTCACAAGATGTGATTAATACACGTATTGTCAGAGGTGAAGGAAGGGTTTGGTAATTAGATAAATTTGTGCTGGGACCGAGGATTGAACCCCGGATCCCAGAACAGAAGTCCGACACCTTACCCCTAGACCGCCAGGTCACCTGAGACCACCAATTAATTGACAAACCCACGTTTATGATGATCACACCTTACTAGGGCAAATTTACTAATAATTATGTAATTTATCTTGCAGCGTCATCGCAATGGTTATATCCATTCATATGTATTACCATCGCGCCATGAGGATAGGGGTCCACTATGACAACCTGTAGCTTGCAAATAAAAATCAACAGCAACAACAGGCAACATATTCACTTCGATGGCTGTATGGTGTAAGGCATCACTCTTGCAGTAGGTTAGACTGCCGATGACGAGGAGATCGAGGTTTGAATCTCAGTCGGGTGCACTGAGAGTGGGTCTTCCATAATGGTTTTCCACTCCCCCTCCACGCAAATGTGGATACACTTCTACTAAATATAGCCATCCTAATACCTAAAAACATTAGCGTAATTAGTACATAAGCGTATATCCCGAACGGGTAAGATGTAGTGCTAAAATATATTTAAAAACAGGCAGCAGCTAGAGGGTGAAGTAAGAATTTAGAATATTTAGAATTTAGAATATTCTTATTGTTCACGGAAAGAAAAAGTTGTTGATGAAATAATTTGAGAGAATGATTCTAGAACCGAATAAAATTTTGTTGTTAAACTATAAGATGAAAATGGGAATGGAAACTTTGACAGTTTAATTTGTATGCCCATTTGGTTAATCTCTAATTAAGTGACATTCTTACTAATTAAGGCATAAAATTAAACTTGAAACGTGTACCAATATTTAAGATCAAATCAAAATTCTAACATAAAAAATAATAATACGTTCGTTACATTTTGCTTCAAAAAGATAAAATTAAATAAGATTATTTCAAATATATACAAATTAAAGCAAAAGCCAATACAAAATGGTAGTTAGGCCTACTCTCACAGGGGTTTGTGTGACGGTCTTTACTAATGGCCAGGCCTATCTATCCAAACAAAGCTCTGGAATTAATGTAACGCACATACCCTAAGCTCCCACTCTATAGAGACTTGCTTTGCTGGTCTCAGAGCTGATGGACGCTGATCTCTTAGCCCAGCGATCACTGTATGATTTAGTTGCGTTCGTGATGTGGATAGTTGGAACTAATATACCACTGAGATAAACCAGTACTTTTTTAAGTATAATGGTTCATTTGATCATATTAACTCTCAATAGTTGAATTTAAACATACTGTCTGAATTCCCAAAAAATAATTATATAGCTATTGTAGAAAGGGTAAGCATCCTTTGGTTTTACAAAGATTAAATATTTCAACTGCTAGAAATTTTTTTTTAGATACATAATTAAAAAGCACTAGAACCGCATTCTTGTACATTTGATTGATTCTATGCACTGCTACAATTTGTTTGTTGGTCTATCGGGTTAATTTTGGGTATAAAAGTGATTGAAGATGATATTGTTTTTAGTTGCCCACCTTATCTTTTTGAAAAGGTGCTGTGTGTATAGGCACCGCTTGAAACGTAATTTCTTCACTATTGGCCTTTCGAATTGGGGGGTAAAATTTCTGGAGATTAAATGTTGCACTCTGCAAGCACCGATCAACATCGGAGCTTCGAACGTATATGTCATTCAAGTTGTATTTTATGGGTAGAATTTTTCTATAGCGTTCACGAAAGAATTCTCCAAGTTCGAAATGTTGCTCCATTCCAATCTAAAATCAAAGTCAATATAATATTAATATCATAATAGGTACCTTAATAAATGTAATCTCTATCATGTTAAATTATTCAGTACATTAACATGAAGAATTGGTTTCAAATTACGATATATTTTACATAGTTTAGTTGACAAAGGTTAATTTTGTTTCCAAACGCAGGTATATTGTATTTTATGTTTGATAGTTAAATGGCGTGCATTTGTTAAATAGTAAAAACAAATCTTTATCTTCAAGAATTTTAATACAAAGTAATTCAGTAACTTTAATAGAAGATATTGGAGCAATTTTTAAAATAATCACTGTTCTTCTGGAGTATCGATGCTATAAATCGACACAATGTGCATTACTGGGATAAATAAATTCCATAATTGAGGAAAATAGTGGACTTGGAACGGTGTTATTAATTGAGTTTATGATGTAGTATTATTGGATAGTTTCTTATCTATACTTATAAAATAACATGTCCTGACTGACTGACTGACTGATTCATCATCGCCGAGCGCAAACTATCAAGGCTACAAGCATGAAATTCGGACTGTATATTCATTTTGTTATGTAGGCACCCACCAAGAAAGGATTTTAGAAAATTCCACCCCAAAGGGGTCAAAATATGGGATGATAATATGTATGATAATATGTATGAAAGTCCGTCATTTTGAAAGTTACATAAACAAAATTTTGTATTTCGGTTATTGACGTAAAACAAATAAATACGTGTTTCAGGAATTTTGGAAATTTTATTTAATAAGGGATGAAAAAGGGGATGAAAGTTTGTATCGGACTTGCATTATTTTTGATCTGAGGTCAAGTTATGGTCATCAACGTAACGTGATATTTTAAATAAATCTGTAAATACATATGTATATTTCTGTATTTGTATATAATCAACTTCCACGCGAGCAAAGCCGCGGGCAACAGCTATCTAGTTGTACCATAATATTTGACGGAAAATTCAGTGGCCGAAATTACGCACATTTTATATTAATGCGCGTTCTTAACTATTAGGGTTCGGCCAGACTGCCAAGCGTGCGAGCGAGCGCGCAAGCGACTGGGTGGCCAAACTGGCGAGCGCGCGAGCGAGCGAGCGAGCGCATAATTAGCGGACCCTAGTTAGATTATTATTAGCACCGCGTCTTACTACCCGTTCGGGTTATACGCACTTACGCTAATGTGTAATGGTAGGGTTATTGTGAGATGAAATGAAGGACCTACAGTTTAACGTGGAATCCGAACCACGGTGGTGGCCTGGCATTCCCTACATTCACAAGATGTCTTGTCAGAGGTGAAGGAAGGGTTTGGAAATAAGATAAATCTGTGCCGGGACCGAGGATTGAACCCCGGCTGCCAGCACAGAAGTCTGACACCTTACCCCTAGACCACTAGGTCACCGCACCCCCCCTCCCCCCTAGTTAGAGAAGATGTCTCTGTCAAACATACTTAGTACATCTCTGCTCCTCGAAAATTCTTACAGAAAATATTGTGTATTTATAAAAATGAAAAAAGTAGAAGTGCATCCAATTAATAAATTGAGAAATGCGTATGGTACTGTACTGAAGTGTTTTAAAATCAGATTTGCCGCACCAGTGGCAGAATGGTGCGTTGCACTCGAAAGGTTCGAATCTTGGCTCAGTGAACTGAAGGTGATTTTTAAAACTTATTTATTGTTGTGGTTTTTTCATACTCTCTCCAAACTAATGGTGATTCTTATTTGTAAAGGCCTACTTTGATTATAATATTGAAGTATTTTAACATATCGGGTTTACATATATACATTATATTATTTATGGTCTTACCAATTAAATTAGGCCATTATTATTATTATTTTTATTATTAGCACCGCATCTTACTTCCCGTTCGGGTTATATGCACTTACGCTAATGTGTAATGGTAGGGTGATTGTGAGATGAAATGAAGGACCTACAGTTTAACGTGGAATCCGAACCACGGTGGAGGCCTGGCATTCCCCACATTCACAAGATGTCTTGCCAGAGGTGAAGGAAGGGTTTGGTAATCAGATAAATCTGTGCCGGGACCGAGGATTGAACCCCGGCCGCCAGCACAGAAGTCTGACACCTTACCCCTAGACCGCCAGGTCACCGGGCCATTAATAGCAAGTGTGTTAAACCTATCACTGATAGAAAAAAGTCAAATATCATGTCAAAATGAGAAGTTTCCCCAGCACTCAATGAACCAACATACAATAATATTGCCTAGCGCCTGTAAACTAGACTGTACCGGGTCGAGCGCGCGCGCTTGAAAAATAGAACCAGTTCTATCTTTCAAGCGCGCGCGCTCAGTCGCTCGCGCGCTCGCTCGCTCGCTCCAGTGTGGCCACCCCCCATTACAACCAATGTGTTCTATTTTATATTTTAGTCGCTCGCGCGCTCAGTCTGGCCTTAGGGTTCGGCCAGACTGCCAAGCGTGCGAGCGAGCGCGCGAGCGAGCGAGCGAGCGCGCAAGCGACTGGGTGGCCAAACTGGCGAGCGCGCGAGCGAGCGAGCGCGTAATTAGCGGACCCTAGTTAGATTATTATTAGCACCACGTCTTACTACCCGTTCGGGTTATACGCACTTACGCTAATGTGTAATGGTAGGGTTATTGTGAGATGAAATGAAGGACCTACAGTTTAACGTGGAATCCGAACCACGGTGGTGGCCTGGCATTCCCTACATTCACAAGATGTCTTGTCAGAGGTGAAGGAAGGGTTTGGAAATAAGATAAATCTGTGCCGGGACCGAGGATTGAACCCCGGCTGCCAGCACAGAAGTCTGACACCTTACCCCTAGACCACTAGGTCACCGCCCCCCTCCCCCCTAGTTAGAGAAGATGTCTCTGTCAAACACACTTAGTACATCTCTGCTCCTCGAAAATTCTTACAGAAAATATTGTGTATTTATAAAAAAGAAAAAAGTAGAAGTGCATCCAATTAATAAATTGAGAAATGCGTATGGTACTGTACTGAAGTGTTTTAAAATCAGATTTGCCGCACCAGTGGCAGAATGGTGCGTTGCACTCGATAACTTTTGACTAGGAGGCAAAGGTTCGAATCTTGGCTCAGTGAACTGAAGGTGATTTTTAAAACTTATTTATTGTTGTGGTTTTTTCATACTCTCTCCAAACTAATGGTGATTCTTATTTGTAAAGGCCTACTTTGATTATAATATTGAAGTATTTTAACATATCGGGTTTACATATATACATTATATTATTTATGGTCTTACCAATTAAATTAGGCCATTATTATTATTATTATTATTATTATTATTATTATTATTAGCACCGCATCTTACTTCCCGTTCGGGTTATATGCACTTACGCTAATGTGTAATGGTAGGGTGATTGTGAGATGAAATGAAGGACCTACAGTTTAACGTGGAATCCGAACCACGGTGGAGGCCTGGCTTTCCCCACATTCACAAGATGTGATTAATACACGTCTTGTCAGAGGTGAAGGAAGGGTTTGTAAATCAGATAAATCTGTGCCGGGACCGAGGATTGAACCCCGCGGCCAGCACAGAAGTCTGACACCTTACCCCTAGACCGCCAGGTAACCGGGCCATTAATAGCAAGTGTGTTAAACCTATCACTGATAGAAAAAAGTCAAATATCATGTCAAAATGAGAAGTTTCCCCAGCACTCAATGAACCAACATACAATAATATTGCCTAGCGCCTGTAAACTAGACTGTACCGGGTCGAGCGCGCGCGCTTGAAAAATAGAACCAGTTCTATCTTTCAAGCGCGCGCGCTCAGTCGCTCGCGCGCTCGCTCGCTCGCTCGCTCCAGTGTGGCCACCCCCATTACAACCAATGTGTTCTATTTTATATTTTAGTCGCTCGCGCGCTCGCTCGCGCGCTCAGTCTGGCCGTACCCGTACCCTTACAAAATGTTCCTTTTAATATATTGTACCCACCGTTTTCCCTTAAAGGGAAGGAAGATGACAGTCTGACTTAGATAGGAAGGAATTTTTTGACGGATATAAAATATACTATAACAATTTTCATATGAAATGCTACCCGCCTCGGTGGCGTAGTTGGCTAACGCGCTTGTCGTGTTGAGCTCGACTGCTGAGGACGGGGAGATTGAGGTTCGAATCTCGGTCGGGTGAACTGGGAGTGGTTTATCCCAAATGGTTTTCCCCTCTCCCTCCACGCAAATGCGGGTTCGCTTCCTCTAATTAAACCTTCCAAATTCCTAATCCATTAGCGTAATTATTACTTAGAGCGTATAACCCGAACGGGTAGTAAGACGTGGTGCTAAATATTATAAAAATATTACATGTAATGCTTCAAAAAATGTGACCTGAAACTACCACATTCATTAGATAATATCGATACCTGTGAAATTATACTAATAATAAAATAAAATGTCATCAATGTTGACTGCAAAAAAAAGTTTTCGTTTTATAAAAGTTACTTCCTACCAGAATCCTATAATGCCTTAATTTATTATACTATGGCATAGCTTGTATGATGAAACCACAGTGTAATCTCTGAAGATGTAACTTTCAAGTCAAACTGAGTGTACATTCCGCTTAAATTGAAATAGAGCAGTTTTACTTTAAAGATCTACCCTATAAAGTAGCAAGATATGACCATAGTGTAATCCGCCATGCTAATCAGCAGGCATACTTCAACTTTTCAGAGTAAACGAAGTGTTCATTTACTTTTATAATCTAAACGAATGCAGTGCACCAGAATTACGTTCCCTCTTCTCCTGAAGCCTTATATTAAATATTTCCTAAGAAATTATTATAAATACTTATACATTTCCATTTTTCATCGGGCTCGTTTGATAATACACCATTAGATTCTTCCTCTTCTTCTCTATACACTTGCATGAGCGAACCATTAATATTGCGAGCTATTAGATAGCACATTGGCGTAGTTGGCTAACGCGCTAGACGTGTTGAGCTCGACTGCTAAGGACGGAGAGATCAAGGTTCGAATCTCGGTCGGGTGAACTGGGGATGGTTTTTCCTAAATGGTTTTCCACTCTCCCTCCACGCAAATGCGGGTTCACTTCCTCTAATTCAACCTTCCCAATTCCTAATCCATTAGTGCAGTTAGTACTTAAAACGTGTAACCCGAACGGTTAGTAAAACGCGGTGCTAATTATTATTAGATACCACATCCATCTGTGACTCGGGAGGGCTGCCATGTTGCCAAGTATACAATACAAGATTGTAATTAGGAGACAACATTCAATTAATTTAAATTAGTAGAAAATTAAAAATTGAAAATGTCGTGTCTGGGGTCATCAGTCATTACTCACTATAATCCGATGGTGATTTATAAACCTAACTACAGAAAAATTCAACTGCAGTTTCTTCTACTAATGACTTAGTGCCCACATGGTATAAGGCGCTACTCTTGCAGTGAACTAGACTGATGATATCAGGGAGATAGAGGTTCGAATCTTGGCCGGGTGTACTGAGGATGGTTTCTCATCAATTGTTTTCCACAAATGCGGGTACACTTCTTTTAAATAATAGCCTTCCTAATCCCTAGTACCATTAGCGTAATTAGTACATAAGCGTATAGCCCGATCGGTTAGTAAGAGGCAGCGCTAAAAAAAATTAGCCACGTAATTCTTTCTAAATTAGGTAAATCGTTATCAAGTATGTACAGGATGGGGCGGAAACAATTAGACGATCTATGCTGAGAAAAGGGATGGACAACGTACTGAAGAGATTTGCCTTATGTCCGGTGGAGATCACCTGAGTGATATATCCGAAAAGAGTAGTTTGTAGCTTGCTTTTATTTAGCTAATGAATATTTACTTTTTAATTAAAGTGTTAATTTTGAAGTTTGTTATCATCTAATTGTTTCGGCCCCACCTTATATTAAAGTATCATTAAAACAGTTAAGACATTAAATCTATTATCTATATCAATTAATTTAGTTAATAAAAATAATCGTAAAGGCGTTACTGGAGTGAGTTGGGTCAAGCCATTGGGGAACATCCTGTTGAGATCGTATGGGTCTCTAGAATAGGTGAACCCAGGTCCACGGTCGCCATGACGAAATAACTAAAATAGTTGAACAAACTCAAATAAACATTCATTTAACATAAAAAACAACATTCATTCAAGTATATGTTGAGAAAATAAAATCTATAAACATTAATATAACCAGTTAGTCAGACACCTTATCTCACTCGGTAGTATATATATCTACATAGCTAAGGGTCCAGGGTTCGATTCCTGACGTGGTAAAAATACTAAAATTTGTAAATGGGGGTTCGTCTTCTCACAGGGATGAATTCATGTCGTGGGGATGGATATTGTGCCTGGTCTATATTTTATTTAATTTATAAGTCATGTGATGACATAATCATTCTGTTCAGAAAGTGCACGTTAAATAGCTCAAATAAAAATTTACCTAGGATAGTTTGATTTGTTTGCAAAATATTCGCCACCTATATAGTATCCGTGGTTAAATAGGCTACATTATTTATATTTTAAAGTAGAATTTATAATTTATATATTATTTCATTGTCAACCCTGAAATATCAGAAACACAGCCACCATGACTCGGGGTAGACTTTTTTGCTCCTGAATATCTAAGTTTAAATTGTTAATGTTCTGTTTTTTTTAAATTGGAGGTAATTAACGCGCACTTTTTGAACCAACTTATTATATTAGCATACAATAATTTCTATGAGCGAGAGCAAAAGGTCCTACCAACTTCGCCGGGAGAAGTGTTTTCATATATCTTCCAGGGTTATTTTACATACCACAATCGACATGGGACCGACGGTTTTACTTCCCCTCCGAAGGAAGTTGTGCTACGGATTTTTATCACTCAAGAAATATCCATCGAGCCCAGATGGGTTTGAACCCACAAATATCGTGTCTTGAGGAAAGCATTTTACCCCAAAACCACCGATATTGGTGTTATATTTGACATATAATACATTTTAATTATGATTAGTAATAAGCTTACACTGAAATTGATACCAGTCCCGTGGTGTAGTGGTCAATGCACCTGGCTACAAGCCTAGAGACGAATCCAGTCTGGTACTTTGGGCATTCTTTCTGAAAGGGGAACTACCCCAATGGTCACCAGGGTTTGGTTAGTTAGGCTTAAGTTAGGTTTAAATGTTTTCACTGGTTCCACACACTCATAATCACCAGCATCACCTCATCTCATCGGGACATTGAAAGAGCCTCCACGGAAAGGATGTACGATTAGTACATTCGGGCGTCCCCTGAGCTACGGTACATTAGTACAAGCTAATCTTTCCACAAATTGGGCTACGAATGATGTAACTCAGATTCGTATTATTATTGTTATATAAAGGAAATTGGAATTGTAATTATTATTACTACTGGGATGACAATGTAATTTTAACATTTAGGTATATGGTAGAATCCTTAGCTAAAACCTTATTCATATTTTACTCCAGGATTAATTAATTGAATATTTATTAGGGACATCGAGCCCTGCATCCTTTCGTAAGAAAATTACCTAAATAATTGACATCCAGGTAAACGACCTTTATCCAAACCTTAAATCCCTGAATAAATACAGTAAAAAGGCTGAGTAATAAATAAATACTAAAGATTACCGCCTTAGCATGTTAACAAATTATTTAACTTAACCGAAACTCACATATTGAGAAAATATATAATGATACAAAAACAAATGTCAAAAATTTAAACTTCCCAAATATGACCAATCGACAATTCAAATCATGGCTATCTCATACCTATATTTTGTTTATCATCATTTTAAACCTTCATATAACCGTTTGTACTTGAAATTCATTCAAATGGGATGGAATAATGTAGATAACATTAAAAATGTAACTTTAAGAAGACTTACCTTGCTTCAAATTATCTTCAGCTGTGTATTTTAATTAGAATTTGTATAGATGTGTAAATTTACTTCATAAATACCTTTTATTTTTTATGTTCAAATTTAAACCTTAATATTAATTTGAGAACTATTTTAAATTATGATTTATTGTGTGATAATTCGAGAATGGACATATCAAATTATAAATAAATAAACAATAAAATTATAAAGAACAAATATTGTAAATAGTAATAGCACGCACATACACAAGCATGAACTCAATTATGTGTAGCCTATTTATGTAATTTCTATTAAAGTTGCCTACTTACCACTGAGGCAAATATTATTTCTCCCAGGTTTTTCTCATCGCAGACATAATCTTGATTACATTGTGATCTTAAGTGAGCGATCATGCACAAGTTGGAAAGAAGAAGAAGAAGCCACTTCATTGTGTTTCCTTGAGTAAGGCTTACTACACTAGATTTAATTTCTGTTGTCTTGCTTCAGAGCTGTATTTATCAACTGTTTGGATACATAAAATGAATAATTACTTTATAAATGTTTGTTCTTAAACTACAATCAATACAGGATTTATTTAGCTTATTTAAATATATATCATCTGTGCTAAATCATGTATAGCCTACTTAGAGGAAATATTAACCAGTACCAGTTGAATGGACTACGTTCCTATAGCTTCAAGTTGATTGGGTTACGTTCCTATAGCTTCAAGTTGATTGCGTTACGTTCCTATGGCTTCAAGTTGATTGGGTTATGTTCCTATGGCTTCAAGTTGATTGGGTTACATTCATATATCTTCAAGTTGATTGGATTACGTTCCTATTGCTTAAAGTTGATTGGGTTACGTTCCTATAGCTTCAAGTTGATTGGGTTACGTTCCTATGGCTTCAAGTTGATTGGGTTACGTTCCTATTGCTTCAAGTTGATTGGGTTACGTTCATATATCTTCAAGTTGATTGGGTTACGTTCCTATTGCTTCAAGTTGATTGGGTTATATTCCTATAGCTTCAAGTTGATTGGGTTACGTTCCTATAGCTTCAAGTTGATTGGGTTATGTTCCTATAGCTTCAAGTTGATTGGGTTACGTTCCTATTGCTTCAAGTTGATTGGGTTACGTTCCTATTGCTTCAAGTTGATTGGGTTACGTTCCTATTGCTTCAAGTTGGTTGGGTTACGTTCATATGGCTTCAAGTTGATTGGGTTACGTTCCTATGGCTTCAAGTTGATTGAGTTACGTTCCTATTGCTTCAAGTTGATTGGGTTACGTTCCTATGGCTTCAAGTTGATTGGGTTACGTTCCTATAGCTTCAAGTTTATTGGGTTACGTTCCTATGGCTTCAAGTTGATTGGGTTACGTTCCTATTGCTTCAAGTTGATTGGGTTACGTTCCTATTGCTTCAAGTTGATTGGGCTACATTACTATTGCTTCAAGTTGATTGGGTTACGTTCCTATGGCTTCAAGTTGATTGGGTTACGTTCCTATGGCTTCAAGTTGATTGGGTTACGTTCCTATTGCTTCAAGTTGATTGAGTTACGTTCCTATTGCTTCAAATTGATTGGGTTTTGTTCCTATAGCTTCAAGTTTATTGGGTTACGTTCCTATTGCTTCAAGTTGGTTGGGTTACGTTCCTATTGCTTCAAGTTGATTGGGTTACGTTCCTATTGCTTCAAGTTGATTGGGTTACGTTCCTATTGCTTCAAGTTGATTGGGTTACATTCCTATTGCTTAAAGTTGTTTAGGTTACGTTCATATAGATTCAAGTTGATTGGGTTGAGTTCCTATAGCTTCAAGTTGATTGGGTTACGTTCCTATAGCTTCAAGTTGATTGGGTTACATTCCTATTGCTTCAAGTTGTTTAGGTTACGTTCCTATAGCTTCAAATTGATTGGGTTACATTCCTATTGCTTAAAGTTGTTTAAGTTACGTTCATATAGATTCAAGTTGATTGGGTTACGTTCCTATTGCTTCAAGTTGATTGGGTTACGTTCCTATGGCTTCAAGTTGATTGGGTTACGTTCCTATGGCTTCAAGTTGATTGGGTTACGTTCCTATTGCTATGGGCAACTATTGTGTTTTGATTGAGCTACATTTCCATTACTATGTGTTGATTGTTTTACGTTACTATTACAGCAAATTTGAAAGCTTGTGTTTTTAACTGTTGAATGAATAAATTTTGTTCCTTTATTATATGTTTAAGAGAACATAATTGTTTCTAAGTAAATGATTATATATGAACAAATGAACGTAGGGTCTTTAAACTAAACTATACTAACAAACTTTCTGACCTTAAGGAACTCGAATATTCATGGCTAATATAACGTAAGCTCACCATTCAACCTGATTCTGATAGACCTCTATCGAATCCCTAACCCGACACACAACCACCTTTAAATAGATTTTCACACTATCCACCCCCCACCCATCCCCCATCGACGTCTTGGTCTACCAAGGGTCCTTGTATCTTCAGGTTTCCCTACTAACATTTTGTGTACATGTCTTTCATCAACCATACGCGACACACACATGACCAACCTACATCAGCTTGCACATCTTGATTATCCTTAAATATTTGTAGATGTATACAATCCACGAAGTTTTTCATTTAGTAAATTTCTCCACTCTTCTCTTTTTTTACCCCGTTTGGACCAAAATATCTTTCTTTGCACTTTGCTCTCAAAGATTCTCAATTTATTCTCTTGAAACAGATTGAGAGAACAAGCTACACACCCATACAGAGAAATGAAAAGGATTACAGTTTTTTATACTCTCAATTTATTATTTAGAGACAGAAAAAAAGATTACAACATCTTACAAACTGAATAGTAACAATAATTACATGCATGAATTCTGTTTTCAACTTAACCAAACTATTTGTAATAAATTAACTATCTTTTTCATTAGGCTACGTATCTATTCCTGTGCTGTATGTACTGTTTTAAAAATATTGTAAATTAAAAAACCAGTTTTGCAAAGCTTAATCACTTTGGTCACAGACAAGGATATCTTATTTTCTGTGGCCTGGGTTAATATAATTTTTATTAAGCAATAGTGTGATACACAGTGTTCAATTAAAGGTATCTTTATTATATTATATAACTAGTTTCAGATTTATTTGACGGTTTCTTATAAATCAATTTGTAAAATTGTAAAATAGTGTAAACATTGTGAATTTGATCTTATTGGTACAACACATTTAATATAAAATTTACTAATTTATATTCCTAAATATATCTTAAAATTTAATTTGGTCCCACGGATTAATACACTTAATTCTCATTTTAGGGACTGGGGTTTGATTTCGGTCAGCTGAACTGGAGTGGTTTTCCTACAATGTGGATTTAATTTTATTTCTGGATTAATATTGTGGAAGATGGTTTTAATTCATCTATATTATCAACTTTATTTAGGATATATAATTTAATATTATAATATAATCACTTGAGAGCAGAACTTAAAAATAATATGGGGCATTTCGAACTAATTATTCAATCATTAATCACTGAATAAGTTTTAACTAAAGGTTTATAATATTCGTTATTGTATTTCAACAATAAATAATGCATTTAACTAGATATTTTTGAATAAAAGTAGTCTAGTTAAAAGAAATAATTGCTATCTATTGTATAAACGTTTTCATATAGCCAGATGACTACAAGATTTATAATAGTCTGCAATTTCAGAAAACTGTTCCCTTACATTTGGTAATTTTACCAAGTACTTCAACTCAATAAACAAAACTCACCTTGTATCACCTGATTCACGTATTATCAGAAATATTAAATAAAATATTTGAACAGTAACTTATTGACATACACTTGATTAGTAAGGGATAGTGAAAACAATAAATAAATTTTCAACTTTATAAATAAATTAAAAATACTTTTCAAATTCCGGCTCCAAGCATGACCCACTTTTAACGTGTTTTTCTCAACTGAAAAAGGCAGATCCTCGAAATACAGTCCTTAGTACTTAGTTGTGAAACGAAACTATTGCTCATTTGATGTGCTTTAACATAAATGGATGAATCCTAAGAGTAGGTGGCCCCGTTCTTGATGCGATAATCTTACCAAGGTAGACATGTTATGTGTTCCATTTCCCGATGGTAGCAAGGTGACAGATACGAAGCTTCCTATCTACAAATACACGCAAGAACAATTATTATGATGTCATTTACATCGGGCTATAGATGGGTTGATTTAACAAAGTATTATTAAATGTAATGGAATTGCTCGACAAGTCTTAGTTTTTTTATCACCACGTCTCATTACCTGTTCAGGCTATACACATAACGCATGATAACTACTTTAATGGGGTAAGGACGAGGAAGGCAGAGTTTGAGAGGTAATCTATCCACATTTGTGTGGAAGAAGAATGGAAAACAATTTAGGGAAAACCACCCTCAGTATATCAGACTGGGATTTGAACCCCGATCTCCCTGTCATCAGTAGACCAGTCTAACACAAGAATGACGCCTTAGACCATTTGCTCACTGAAGAGGGTAGCATGTTCGAGTGATGTGTTGTTTTAATGTAACTGCATAAAATGAAGAGGGTAAGCAAGAGGAAATATATTTAAATGTCCATGGAATGAAGATAAAAGAAAACAATATTTGTGAAAAAAATCCTTAAATGCAGATCGGTTAGAAATGAACCTAGGCCTCTTGGGTCAGTTAGGTACTAAATGTGAAGCCATGCACAAAAATTTTACGTCATTTTAAACATTTATTTTTATGGCCTTTTCATAATTTTGTATAAAGAAACTGCACATATCAACTTTAATCGTCTTCCATTATTTCACTAGGAGAGTAAATCATAGAATACTAAGTTTGTGAAAACTTAAATGACAGATATCTTTTATAGTGAGATTTTATATACGCAAAATAAAAATGTCACATAAAATAAGAGACGATATAAATATTTGCATGAACCATATGGACGTAAATTAGTGACTACCACACCTCGTTATCAAACATAGCAAAATTATCATTGACATTTTTGTAAAACCATTCCAGGCACGTAAAACCATTTTATGATTCCTTAACAATTTATTTAAGTGAAAAAAACAACAATAAAAAAGTTGTTATTAATATGATAGACATTCATATAATAAACATTTTTGTTATCAGAATACAAAGGATCCAATAATTTTTCCTTTATTTGGTACTCACTTTTCTATATTGATACAGTATTATTCATATCCTCAGGTAAAAAAATATACATATCATAGGGCGACAAGACAAGTATTTACATGTTATGAAGTTGAGGTAGGTGACGTCAATGGCGTCACATCGAGTCATCAAAGTTACCACTGTATGCACCTGGGGGGTAGGCAACTCACATAGCAATTGGGGTGTGTTGTAAATTTTGACTAGTTGCAGGCATTGAATTTCCTGACAACAGGTACCCATAAAGAATTTCTGGCTCTTTCAAAGGTATAGTTGTTGGCCCTCACAATGGCCGATATTGAGAGCGAAGATGCATCTCGACTGAGGAAGTGTTGTTGTTATTATTATTATTATTATTATTATTATTATTATTATTATTATTAGCAACACGTCTTATTACCTGTTCAGGCTATACGCACTTACGCTAATGTAGTGTTAGGGTGATTGGGAGATGAAATGAAGGACCTACAGTTTAACGTGAGATCCGAACCACGGTGGAGGCCTGGCATTCCCCACATTCATAAGATGTCTTGTCAGAGGTGAAGGAAGGGTTTGGTAATCAGATAAATCTGTGCTGGGACCGAGGATTGAACCCCGGACCCCAGCACAAAAGTCCGACACCTTACCCCTATACCACCAGGTCACCCAACTGAAGAAGTGGATTCACGTTTCATTGAAAGCTACGCAATGGCAGCAGGACGTCTGTATGAAGAGATATTTTACAGAAACTGTTGAACGAGGCGACCACCCATATTGATACACAAGTTGTAACGATGGACCACGGGGAGGGAGTGATGGGACGCCTTTGTTGGTTTGCGTGGAGTGTTGCATGTTTTACCTTACCCCCCTCAAAGTGCATACTCACCCTACCACCACACTGTCAAAGGTGCGAAGCTCATTGTTTCCTTCGTCGATGTTTGTTGGTCGATTATTTTCAACCAATTATGTTTTGGTCCTATGTCCGCGACACCGCTACATTTAGCTATTTGTTTTAAAAAATAGTATGTTTTATTAATTGAAGTCTATTTGTGAATACAATTTTTTTGAATTGATATTTAAGTTTCAAAAACATTTATTACAAATACACATCAGTTACAGTTATTTAATGGATTTATAGAAAATCACCATTCTTTGAACTTTTAAGTTATTTTTTAAATTAAATAAACACAGTGTTTAACAGACGATGTTCTTTTCTCGTCAATGTTACACTATCGACAGAGAAAACAATGTTTCTTACTTGATGTTCATCCCTAAATTATATACTTACCTCCACCTTAACTCCTCTCAAGACCGCAATCTGAATCCAATTGCTTCCCTCTCGATCTACCATCCATCGTAGAATAGTATTAAAAATCTTCCTGCACATCTTGGGAATGACCCCCAGAAGCAGATTATTATGCTCTGACGCTCCCCGAAGGGCAGCACGAGAGAAAATTAAATCACGTACCGACCAATTGGTCACATAGTGTGGGTTTCGGAATTTAAAACAAACGGATTGTTGCATTTCGCGAGGGTTCTGAAACAAATAAAAGACATATTATTAATATTAGGGGGGGGGGGGTATATTGTTAAACCGAATAAGGGTTTATAGAGTTACGTGCGGAGACACTATTCTATAGGGAGCTGGGTGAGAGTCTCCCAAACAACTGATTCACACTTTTCGCTTATCCAAGCAGGGCTTTATGACGTCGGTGGCACCCTCCATAGTCGATGACGTAGTAAATCATGACCCCCCTTCCCCTGTCTTTTTTCCTTCACCTTCTATGTTGGTTTTCTTTTACCAACAACTCATCTCACTATAGGTTTGTTTCAGACAGTCTGGTCTCGATCCGTCAACCCCTAATGCTGGGATCACGATCAACCTAACGTTAACGTAATGTAACGTAACGTAACGTAAAGGTTCTCCTCGTCTTTTTAAATGGATGCCATCACTATAAAGTTAACTTAACGTTCACTTAACAAAATAGTTGTCCAGGGGAAAGCTTTCACGTTAGGTGAAGGCTACCACGTGTTATAGCTATTCAACCAATCATGTTTCAAGCAACGTCTATAGGGCAATTTATTACTTCATTTCTTTGCTAGTGGTATATAGATGACTTATTCGGTATGGTTCGTTCTTATCTCGTGAACTCTAAAACGATAGCCTCTTGTTACACTTTATTTAGTATATTCAGTACCAAGCTTCTAACTTGAATATTTATAGCCTAATCAGCACTAAATGCTTGGGCTACATTTTAAAGAACAATTTGTTTTCAAATCGTTCAGTAAATTTATTGTCTGTGTTTTGTTAGCGTGTTTAAGCTGCTTTACGTTAAACATGCTCATACACTGTGTTCATTTACGCTACGTGAAAACTAAGTGAACGTTACATTATTTTAATGTTAAGTTGATCGTGATCCCGGCTTAAGATGTATTGCCACGAAGCTAGCGCATTCTGGTAGGGTAATCACGAGCTGAAACTAAAAAAGTACCAAATAATGTTAAGAAGGTGGTACAGGTTTTCATACTTGAAAATAATTGATTTAAATAAATATATATCCTATTGTAGAGTTTATATGTAAATTACCTCTTCCAAACACATTAAGACATCAGCTAAGTATTTTTTGAAAATATTTATTTTATGTATTTAACCTGAACTTTCTGAACTATCTGATTATATCAGCATACGAGCATTTAGATGAATGAAAGTGTAAGAGCCATCCAATTTTGCCGGGAAAGGTATGTTCACATATATTGCTGGGTTCTTTTACATGTTACAATCGACTTGGTAGCAACGCTTTTACTTCCTCTTTCACGGAAGCTGTGCTGCGGATTTTTATCGTTCAAGTAGGCAGGGTTTGATCCCACGAACATCGTGTCCTGGGGTGAGAACCTTACCCCAAGACCACTGAGGTTGTCATCAGTTATGTAGGATTAATAGGTAAAACTTCAATTACTATATTGGGTTAAGTAGGCAAAATATAACTTTATCTACTATTATACAGATATAATCTCAGATACGCCAGATGTGGCGTATATTTTACATAAACTGTGTTTTGCCACAAGACGTGGTGCTTTTATGGAAAGATTTTTCTTGACTATTCATTAATCGGAGAAGGAAGTGGGATGGTGACAAGAATATTATTTTTAAGGTACTGAATAAATGTTGAAAAAGTGAAGAGGACTGTACGAAAGCTCTGGGTAACAACGAAAATGCTTCAGAAAATGGAAGAAAAATGGTAATAGAAAAACGTCAACAAGGAAAAATAAATGAGGCTAAACGAGTTTAGAAGATAAACAGACAAAGCTAGGAAATACTATAGAGAAGACACGCGTTGAGCTCATCGGAATGAAAAGGAATGTATAACCTCATGTACCAGAAAACAAAGGGACTGGGAGGGTATGAAAAAAAAAAGATGTTCGAACAAAAGGAATATAAGACCCCAAAGGTTAGATGGTGACGGATCATAAAGAAGTTCTTAGGTTTTGGAAAAAACTGTATGACAAGGAATATCGACTAGGGAACCTGGAGAATGATGCAGAAACCGAGGTAGAAAAAGACGAAAAATGAGCCAGCATTTTAAAGAGTGACGTGGAGAGAGCCATAAATGGTATGCGAAGAAGGAAAGCTGCTGGAGATGATGCTATACCAGATGATCCGCTGAAGGAAATGGGAAACAACGGATTAAGAGCTCCAAAAAAACTTATAAATAAGATCTAAGAAACAGGAATAATAGCCAAGGATTTTCTAGACGTAACCAAGGTGGCCCTAAAGAAAGATAAACAAGCCAATAAATGCAGTGACCTAGGACCATCAGCCTCATCTCTCATGTGGGGAAGATCGTGGCAAGAATACAAGGCCGTAGCCTGGGGAGGGGGGTGGGTTTAGGGGTTCAAACCCCCGAAATTTTATGAATAGTGTATATATATATATATAAGTACAAATTGGGGGGCTTTGTTGCCATAAAAAGCACTTCAGAGAGCTTTAAAGGTGTTTAATATTTAGAAATTTTCATAGCCTTCGGCAGTTAAGGTGTTATGTTGCCATATAAAACACTTCAGATAGCTTTAAGAGGTGTTTAATATTTATAAATTTTCCTAACATTTGGCAGTTAGGGGGTTATGTTACTATAAAAAAAACACTTTAGATAGCTTCTAAATGTGTTTAATATTTAGAATTTTTCCTATACTTTGGTAGCTATGGGTAATGTTGCCATAAAAATCTCTTCAGATAGATTATTGAACTGTTTATCATTTAGAATTTTTTCTAGCTTCCGGTAATATGTGGATGTGCCCACCAACACCCCCCCGCCCCCCACACCTTGAAATGAATGGCTGGCTACGGCCTTGAAAGAATTCTCAACAGGCGACTGGAGCATAAAATAGAAAGTGTGATGGAATAATACCAATTTAGATCCAGAAAAAGAACCAGAGATGTCATTGGTGTGCCGAGAATAATTTCAGAAATAATGCTGGAGGTATAGGAAGAAGTCTAAATTGGTTTTATTGACTGTAAAATGGTGTTCGATATATTTAAATGGAAGTAACTAATGTAAATACTGAATAAGATTGGCATCAACTGGAGAGACAGAAGGTTGATTACAAATCTGTACTTAGCACACCGAGTGTAGGTGAGGCTGAATGATGGAGAGAACAACAGCGTAGAAATAGGAAGTGGAGTGAAACAGGGATGTTTTTTTTTCACCTAGTCTGTTCAACTTGTATGGCAATTGTCTGGTCAGGGAAACCCTAGAGGAATGTATCAATTTTAGTATAAGATAATGCGCCATCAACACAATAAAATATGCAGATGATCTAGCAATGCTGGCCAGAAATAAAGAAGTGTTGCATGAAATGATGTACCAGCTAGTGAAGATAGGGAGAAGATAAAATTAGTTAGAGGATCGCCATGGCAAAGGAAGCTTTCAACAAGAAGAGGTTACTGCTGACCATCAAGTTGAGTTTGGAACTAAGGAAGAAACTG
This sequence comes from Timema cristinae, assembly GCA_039000515.1. Lineage (NCBI taxonomy): Eukaryota > Metazoa > Arthropoda > Insecta > Phasmatodea > Timematidae > Timema > Timema cristinae. The sequence continues at coordinate 85,844,725 of JBCFYV010009882.1, forward strand.
TTGAAATGTTACATTTAGAGCATCGTAATGTATGGAGCAGAAACTTGTGCTCTTAGGGAGATTGAAAATAAATACTTGGATAGCTTTGAAATGTGGTGTTGGAGAAGACTTTAGAAGATTAGGTGGACAGGTAGGGCATCAAATAAAGAAGTCCTAAGAAGAGCGGGGGAGAAAATAACCATTTTGAATTTGACTCTTCAGCGCAGAGCCAATTGGATCAGACACATCCTTAGGAATAACTGACTTCCGTACGACGTCAAAGAAGGATAGGTTAAGGGAAAGAGGAGTTTAGGAAGAAATAGGATTCAAATATTAAATGACTTTAAGGAAAGAAGAAAATTCTGAGAGCTAAAGGATTAGTCAGAGGACAGGGTGCATTGGCGGTCTAAGTTCACTGATAAAAGTAATGGACCTGTTTTAAGAAAGAACACCAACTAATAATAGTAATAATATTACTACTAATAACAATAATACTAATAATAAAGAGGCTTGCAATATGAATACCAAGAATCATTTTCGCAGGTAAAAAAGTTCGCCGCGTAACAGATGTCCTACGAGAGTAGCCTCAATAATTTATCAGGTAGGAATTTTATCTTAAAGCTGATAAGGTTTTAACCTCATTTGAGTGATCGCCTTAAAAAAATGCCTCTGCCCACCACGGGCAACGTTAAAATCTCCTATGACCTCCATTGTGTGAGGTCAGCACTGCCAAGTTTGCTGAGCTCTGTAAAACACCAACAACACGATCCACCATTAAGTTTTGAACTGTGAACTCCAATTTTGTTGAATATAATTTCCAATTAGATTTTTATTGTTGTCTGACCTATCCAGAAAAAAATTGGGACCTGAAAATCTATTTCCAAAATATTTGGCAAATTATCGCTGCCCGTGGAGTCACCAATCGTATCCCAATTTATGTATGGCGCAAAACTAGAGGCTGCCAAATTAACATCTGGGCGGGTATTAGGATATGGAAGTCTGTTAAGTTGTGTAAACGTCCCTGTATTTAATATATCAAGAGGTAACACCCCCAAAGTTTCATGAATCTCTATCCCACAATGATCTATGTAAGGGGACCCCATAGCCTATGATTTAAATTTATGTCAGTGCAGATGATAACCGGGGAAGGTATTCCACTGAAAAATTGTTCCCATAAATTAGTATCAAAATCATCTGGTGTAGGGTTATACAAATCTACTAGTGAAAATGTATTATCTGCGGAAAATATGTTTAGCTCTACAAACTCCAAAGGATATGAAAATATTCCGATGTTATTTCAATAAATCTAATGTTTGACCTAATTAATAGCGCAACATCTCCCGCTTGAGCGGGTCTATAATACCTTTAAATAATAAAATTATTTATAACAAAATTATCCTGGTACTTGAGCCACATTTCATTCAACGCTATGATATAAATATATATATCACGAGAAAAAATTAATTTATCAAGGTCAGCCTTTTCCATCCTGCTTTTTCTAGAATTAAATTGTATCATACTTAAATAACTAGCCATAATAAATCCAACATATAGCCAACCCAGACAAAGTTTCCTTGAACATCATTACGCGCTTTGATCCTAGCACACCTACGACTATGACTGCCAAAGCTTATCATATCCCTCAACACCTTCTGAATTTTTCCTTTTATCGTTGACATTAAACTTGGCAAGTCTAACTTTCCTAGCACTGAGGAAGTCATTGTTACAAGGAGTGACACAACTTTGGATGCCATCTGTTCAAACCCCTTACTTGTTATATTATCAACTGTTCTTTCCAGATGAATCCACGTCCATATTCCAAACAACACGTGCCTGGGTAATCGAAAGAGTCACTACGTAAGATGTTTAATTGCTTGGGCGTACTAGAATACTTAGGAATTGAGTATTTTCTATAACAAACTAGACCCCCCTGTCTGTATATTGTGAAATGTAGGGAGATTTGCGGACCACAGCCTGACCGGCCTTCCAATACGATAAATTTCGACGAGCTATTATCGATTTAATTTGACGTTGTCGCGCCCATTCGGGACACACTCATTCGGTGGCCAAATGAGACCCCCACTGCTGGTAAAGTACAAGAAATTTACCGATTTTCCCTTTTCTCCAGCTTAATATATTGATTAGCAATGTCTTACAACAAAGTATGTTCACAAAACAAAGCACAAATTAACAACATCTCTGCCCATAGCTTTCATAAGACAATAGTTTTATTTTGCTATTGATCCAACACATAATTAAAACTCAAATTTAACACATAGCTCAATATTGTGTAATCATTGGTAGACTACTTGTCAATACAGACTTCAAACTTAACAAAATGAAATTCAACAAAAGATAAAATAATAAAGTACAGTCCAGTATTTTTTTTTCTATTCTTAACACCCACAATGAATGCATTTAGGGGTTACTTATAGACATTCTTCTATGACATGGCCACCTCCACACTTTGTGCACCCCCACTATGGCAAATGACAGCGAGATGATCAAAACGAAAACAATTGTAAAATTGTGTCACTGGGTATACATAAGGCTTGACCTTCACCCTAGAAAAACACATCATAACATAAGTCGGTAGCTCTTTGCCATCGAAAGTAACTGCTACTGTTCGAGAGGGATCAACCTAGTCAAGTGTATCAGGATTGCGTCTATTGAAGCGTCGTACCTGCAACACTGAAAACATGTTTTCTCTCTCCACCTCTTCCTTAATAAACTCATCTGAAAACTCAATGGGAATATTATGAATAACTCCAATTCGATGTTCATTATGACCCAACATGTCAACTGAAACATTCAAAAGATCGTGCGGTTCCTATCTGCCATAAGAGTATTAGCTTCCTTCACACATAACAATTCCACAACAATTTTGTTTTTTCCTGCCGTAACGATACACGCTACACTTTTATGCTTTGGAAATAAGCCCTTTCCTATTTTCGTTGGATGAAGATTCTGAATACTTAATTTCAATGAATTTGACAATGTTATTCTGTGCGTTCCCGGACTATACGACATAAACACATCCTCTATTTCGACTTCCCCACTATAATTTGAAACAATTGTCCCAATTTGATCCATTAGCCACTTTGAGAACATTGGTGGAAGACTGTCCTGTAGATATGACAGCAAAACGTCCCACAATAGATTTAGCTTTGTTCATAATTTTGCTCCCGGTTTTGAACTTATGGCATTATTTTAAGAATATTATCTAATATTTGAAAATATTTCCTTCATAGTCGAATAAACATCGCATTCGTGTTCTGAATCCACTGTGTGCCAAAAAACTGTCAAACGTCATGGTCTTTGATATCACAGTTACACACGTCCGTTCACCATCGATGCTCAACATCGATCTCTCTAACTATTATTATGTCAATAGCAGTCTGATGGGCTTCTGTTAGATTACCGACCACTGTTACACTTCATAGCTTCACAATTTTTTCACATTTGTATATGTACATGTGTTCTTACAAGCAACATCAACGCTTAAACATGGCACCTGTTATGAATGTTAGGATATGTGTTGAGAAGTGATTTGCTACACTGGGGCATACGACGCGAGTCGTGAAGGACAGTGGATGTGGAAAAATATATGCATTGAGTCAGGACAGTGAGGTTGAACAATATATATTGTTTACAGTCTCAAATAAGAATAATATATTACAATTTAATGTAGTGCTTGTATCTTGTATAATGTAATTCAAGTGAGTGTCAAGAACATATCAGTGCGTATAATAAATACAGATTTTTACTAAATAAACTATTATTGATTTCAAATAAATATTTTAACAATGAATGCTTACAAAAAAAATTTATCTTATTTTTCAACTATTAACCATTTTAATTTATATCTTAACAATTCGTAACAGGATAAACAAATATTTTCACACACAATCCAATACAAATTGGTATAAACTTGAGTTATGAATAATGTACGGGCGCATCTAGGGGGGAGGGCAAAGGTCACAACTGCCCCAGGCCTCACAAACCGGGGGGGGGGGGCACATCTCCCCCCAAATCTTATTAAATTCAATTACAGTTATTATTCTGAATTTCGCATCAAGTAGTGTACAGATAATTAACAGCAATAAGTTTTCGCTTGGTGATAGGAGTCCATTCCAGATTCCTGAAAACCCTAACATTATGTAATTATTTAATATTTATATTATTCGAGTAATGAGCGGCAGTACAGTAGAATACGCCACCATCGTGCTACCGCTGTTCGTCTACAGACAACTAACAGTGCAATGGTACAAATAAGAATTTACTTTTGTTAGCTTAACTGGATTGATTATTTGCACTGTAACGAGTTACATGTAACGTGCCTGTAGTGTATCCGAAGTGCCAGAGTAAAGATTTAATAGAAATACTAGGTCGTATTCCCGTGTGTGATGGGCAGGACCATACTGCCTTGTTTAATTTTCTTGTAAAAGTGAACAGGGCGTCGTGACAGGCTTGTTAGTGAACCCGAATTTTCGACTTTATGCTTAACCAAGAAGTCCGGCTTTTGGACCGAACTATTTTTCCAGGGGATTCAGGTGAATTTATCCCTAAGGGCTGTGATAGAGCTTATATTGAACGCGTTGTTACCTAACAGGGTCAAACAGAAGTTGTGTAGGGAGGTAGTTCATAGGTTTCAGTCCCCCCAAGAGTCGCTTAGGAACTTTGTGTTATCCATCACTTAGGCGGCTCGTGTTCTAAACACCGAGTTAGAGGAGCCCTAGCTAGTTGATATTATCATTGAAAATGTATCACCACTGACTAGGCGCCATTTTGTTTTTTCTAGTAAGCCTACCTCTATCCAAGATATCTATTCCTTGGCGTCGCTTATTGAGGGGACGTTACTCTCGGAAAAGTAATACCTGAACGCGCATGCACCCGTGGTGGGAAATCGCGGGCGAACGGGTTCAAATCCCGGGCCAGTGAGTATAGCGCTATCTTTCGGCCCTTCCCTACCTGTTAGCCGTAATAGGTCTGCCAGTGGGAACAACCACGCCGGTTTAAATCCCGGGAACCGTGCGCCCCATGACTTCTCTAGAGTTAGGTGTTACCGCTGTAACAGACTAGGACATGTTCAGAGGCAGTGAGGGAGGGAAAATTTTAGGGTGCGCTCGAGGCCGTGGAGCAGTCGTACTTATTCTCTTTAAGCCACGTGTTCCGAGTCCCATTGTCTCAATTTGTATTGGATCCGTGGAGTGTGGGGGACTATTTGATACTGGGGCTAGCCATTCCTTTGTTGGCATAATTAAAAATAAAGTTAATATTTTATATGAATCTGTCGCTCTTAAGGCATATGCTGTGGCGAATGGGCAATGTTTAGTGGTAAACTGTAAGATCAAATTTTCTGTTAAAATTGGGCGATTCTCTTGGAAACGCTCTTTTTATGTTGTTCCGAACCTCCCATCATCCTGGGAATGATTTCTTGTTTGAAACTAAGGCCAACTTGAATATGGGTAAGCAGGAAGTGTCCTTTGGTTTCGCGCCTGGAGAATGTATCCCATTTGCTGCCTGTAACGCGCCCTAGGTTTATTTTCCATTGATGGGGATAGTGAGGCTATAAATGGTGGGGTCAGTCAATTCTCGGATGTTATCACTGATATATGGGGTAAATGTGATATTCTGTCGTACGACATCATTGCGCAAAACAACATTCCTATGCACTCAGGTCCATATTCCTGTGCACCTCTCAAAATGGAAATTTTCAAGAATTTATTCTTTGATTTTGAAAAAAAAAAAAGGGGGTTTATTTACCCGTCTAAATCCCCCTATGCAAGTCTCGCTTTTATCATCCCTCGCAAAGGTCAAGGGTATCTCCTGATGGTCGATTTTAGGAAGCTCAATAAAAAAATATTGTTTGACCCGTACCCGATGCCTAGTATCGAATCAGCCCTCCAACATCTCTGTAGAGCTAAATACTATATCCTGATTGATCTTAACGCGAGTTTTCTTCGGTGCACGCTCGCAAAGCCTTCCAAGAAATTCACTGCTTTCATTACTCCATGGCAGGTTTATGAGTTTAGCCGTGAGCCCCTGGGCATTAGTTGTGGGGGACAAGCATTGAGCAGGGTGTTGGATCATATCCTTGCCGATTTGAAATCAAAATTTGTCTTTAATTATCTTGACGATATCTGTATCCATAGCAACTACCTTGACGATCATTTGCTCCACACGTAGTGCGGTGGGTCTTACTGTCAACCTGGAGAAGGTCGCCTGGGCAAAGAAATCGGTCCCTACCTAGGGTATATTATCTCAGAATGGAATCTTCTCGTTGAGCCTGAGCGTGTTAAGCCCAATCTCGACTTTCCAGCCCCAAAAAACATTAAGCGTGTGTTGCGGTTTTTGGGTATGTGTGTGTATTACGCCAAATTCATCCCCATGTTCTCTGAAGTCACCTGCACCTGAACTCCCTTAAGAAAAAAAGGGTAACGTTTGTATGGGGACAAGAACAGAATGACGCCTTTCTCACTCTCAAGCGCCATCTTGTTTTCTCCTGCTGTGTTGCGCATGCCTGATTTCTCTCTTCCATTCCAACTGCATGTCGACGCTTCTTTGGTAGCGCCCGGCGCTGTTCTCTCTCAAAAGAGCTCTGAGGGTAGTAGACCGATAGCGTTTGCCAGTAGAACCTTAAATGTGGCAGAGAATAAATACAGCATTTATCAAAAGGTATGTCACGGGTCCGTATTCGCTGTCGAGAAGTTCTCTGACTACCTTCAACTTAGGAAGTTTGACTTGTTCACCGATAATATGGCGCTGACCTGGATGTGGAATCACCCCAAATAATTAGGCATGACAGGGCGCTGGATTTGGAGGCTCTCCAGATATAATTTCACTACCCATCATATCGCTGGGAAAATGAATGTGTTAGTGATGACCATCTCGTATGTCTGAGGATCTTGATCCTGTAAGGGAGCACCCAGAAGCTGACCCCCTGTGTGTCATTAATACCATCCCCGAATCCTTTATCTCGATTAGTACTCACCAGTCTGAGGACGATTTTTGTAGACAGGTAGGCGAGAGGATCAATGCTGGAGAGGTCATAGGGAACTACTGCATCCGTAAAGGCCACTTGGTAGCCAATGTAAGGGAGAGAACCAAGTATTACATTCCCGAAAACCTTAGACCCATTCTCCTCAAATATTTTCACGACTTTGTGTTTGGTGGGGACTATGGAATACTCAAGACTGAGCGTAAAGTTTCTAAAGAGTTCTTCTGACCTAATTTATCTAGAGACGTTAGGGATTGGGTGCGTAGGTGCGAGCCGTGTCAAAGGGCCAAACCCTCCCAGAACTCTAATATCGGACTCTATTCTGCCGATATTGCTACGCGTCCCTGGGAAAAGGTTTTTGTTGACTACGTCGGGCCTCTCACTCGCTCTGGCCTGGGTAACACCGCGATCTTAATTGCCATGAATGCCTTTTCTAAATTCGTGATACTGATCCCTCTTAGGAATATGAAGGCCTCGACAACGGTGAACGCCCTTTCTAGGGGGTTTTGGCTCTGCTAGGGACCCCTAGTGTTATTGTAAGTGATAATGGGCCGTGTTTTAGGGCTAGGGATTTCGGGGACATGTGCTTTTCTTGGGGTATCAGGCACGTGACTACCAGTCCTTACAATCCTTCCCCGAACCACGTGGAACGTTTCAACCATAATATGAACGTGGCGCTTACCATCTTCCACCACCATGACCACTCCCACTAGGATAAACACATGGACTTCTTGAACGGTGAGTTCAATTCTGCATTCCATGAATCTGTCAAAGCCACCCCGGCTTCGATATTCCTGAATAGGGATTTGAACCATCCCCTTCTTGCCACTTGGGATGTAGACCCACTTCTGTCCGAGGCTAATGACTTCGCTTTTGCTGAGAAGAGTTAGCTAGCCTTTAAGAATCTGAAGAAATCGCAGAGGAAGGTAGCTTCGGCCTATAATCGAGGGCGAGTCCCCGTCCCATTTAAGGTTGGGCACAGTGTTGTTTGTAAATGTTTCCCCCTGATCTCGGAAGGGGATAAGTCGTCGGCTAAGCTGGCATACAAGTGTAGTAGGCCATGGTTTATTGACAGCTTCTTAACACCTGTCTATGTGTTGCTACGAGAGATAGTGGATCCGTCGTTGACTCGTCGGGCTCATGTCAGCCACCTCAAGACTGTTGTACAATGAGTCAGTGCCCTGCCTTTTGGTTAACGTTTAGTTATTTAGTTAATTATCGTATGTGTTGGCATTAGCTTTATTGTATGTTTTAACTTGATAATCCATTGAAATAGGGGGCCCCTACTTCCAATATAATGAAGAAAGGAAAATGTGATAAGTGATGTAATGTTCTATTTATAACGCCTAAGACTTGTGCAAGATTGTGCGTGCGTGTGTGCATCAGTCCAGTCAAAATACATCATAAATTATGTACTTTCTCTGCAAGGACTTCATCTGGAAGCAATATTTATGGGATGGCAATCTCATAGAACGGTGTACCCGAGTTGCCAAGGTCCCGCCAACGTTGGATGAACCTGATTTGACTCCTCTAGTACTATGTCGTGCAAGGCGATTTATGAACTCTGTATTACAAGATAAGGTTTACATGTTCTGATTTTGTTCTCAGAAAGGCCTTCCTCCTCCTGTTGGTCCCCCCACTACCTCCTTCTTTTCTTGTCTTTGGGGACCGAGTACTGGGCTGTCCCATGGCTCTAGGAAGGAAATCAGCTACTGACTAAGCAGAAGAACCCCGCTGTCTGAAATGATGGGGACAGACCTCTGTGGATCCATTAGAAAAGTTATAGTAGGAGTGTCAAGTGCCAGGGCCGACGCGCTCCTGCAAGAGCTGTACGAGAATCGGCGAGCAGCTGCTGATATTGCTGCAGGAGAGGCCGGTGACCTACCGCTGGAAGTCACTATCTGCAGACCTTTGGGCGGGAACTGTATCTCCTCCTCTTCAAGGCCAGTTACAAATGACAGGGATGGTGCCTCCCTATCATTTCCACTAAGCTGGCGACGCATTTTTTTCTCCTTTTCAAGGGGGATGATGTAACGAGTTACATGTAACGAAGAAACACAAATGGGGTAACACTTACCATCTGCCCTGTTGAACTCCAACTCTCGCGCAGGTGTGCACTGATCTCCTCTCTCTAATCCAACACTCCATAAACTGAACCTAGGTCTGATCCTGCTCTCCACTCAGGAAAAAAACCATACCCATGAATAAAATGTTTGAAGGCGTCCGTCAGGCGTAGTTGCCTCTTCCGCTGCCTGGGCGGTTCTTGAACTTTCCCCTAGTTCCCTAGGTGATCAGTATGTTTCCCACGCCGTCCCTCCCTCTCCACTTTCCCCACCTTTCCCCCCTATTCTCTGGGGACATGTCTGTTCGTTTTGATTGTTATATATTGAGATATTTCGCCTATATCGCCACTCATTGTGTCATAGACTGGCAGAAGGTGAGAGCGGCAACAAAACTAAGGGTTATTTAAATTTATCGAAATTCTACTTCGGATAATTATGGAGGGTTATTGTCAAAATTTTTGATTCGGGCTTACAAATTTAAATGTACTTTCATGGGGAGGGTTTGTCGGGTATCCACGTGGCTAATATGTGACCACATTTTAATTTTAAATTTATTGTTATGGGAACTTGCTTTTGTTCATTTGTGAACTTGTTTTCTTTTTTTGCCTTTAGGCGTCTGACATTAGGTCGTGATTTACCACCGCTCTGATCATGTTTGTTTGGGTTTTAGTTAGGAAACATATTTTGGGGAAATTAAGATTGATAACGGGTATATTGCCCTTTATATTTGTATGCGATACGCACACTTGATTGTTGGCGTTGTGCATTAAGCAGTTATTTGGGATACTGACAACCTCAATTTGTATAGTTCTTTTTTCCTCTTTGGGATTATTGGTTAGACAGGGCACTTACTTATAAATTTGTTATTTTTGCCTTATGCTGTGGGTGAACCTTTTTGTAGTTTAAGTTATTTTATTTATGTAAATGCCTGGAAGTTGTTGCCATAAGCGACAAGCAAGTTTGATATTTATATATTTGTCTTTGAACGCCCCAGTCAAAATAAATATGTATATATATATGTAGCGTAGTGTCCTCGCCGAATATTTATATCTTTGCGCCTATAATATATATAGTATGATTCTCCCTATTCACCTATTGTTTGTTGCTTTGAATAGGCTACTCTATTAATTTTATTTATTGTTGGGGAGCTTTATTTAATGTTAAAGTCCTCTTCCGTGAGCACGCTTATCATTGCAAGACATTGTTGATTTGTCGTTGCGTAGTATTGAAGTCTTCCACTTTATGCGCGATAGTCAAATTGGTGTTAATGGAATGTCACGTTCAATATCATGTTTCCAGACTTTCAGCAGTTTTACCAATTCCCGTACTTATGGTAAATTATATTTGGTGCCGAGGGCTTAGCTTAGAAATTTAGGTTAGTGAAATATTATGTTGGATACTTATTATAATGTCTCTGAGGTAAACTTCCTAGTCAATTTTACCATTTATGAAATATGAAGTTAAATTATATTAATGTTTCTGGTATTAACGTTCTTGTATATTTAACCTTTCATGAAATATCATGTCGGATAATTGTTATAACGTGTTTGAGATAAACATTCTAGTCAATTTTAACATTAATAAAATATGGAGTTAAATTATAATACTGTTTCTGGTACAAACGTTCTTGTCAATTTTATCTTTCATTAAGTACCATGTTAGATGGTTATTATAATGTTTCTGAGACAAACATTCTAGTCAAATTTATCTTAGTAAAATAGGAGGTCAAATAATTAATAATGTTTCTGATATTTAAGTTCTCGGCATTTCAACCTTTAAAGAAATATATTGTTAAATTATTGTAATGTTCATAACTTAGTCATTCTAGTTGGGTATATATAAAACAAATATATATTAATATTGCCATTTCTAATTAGGACGGTCAAGTCCATTATTGAGACATTATGCTTTGTACTAACCCTCTGACTCTAATATTTTTTCCGACTCGCTTATCTAACGTTGCGATATGATACATATCAATGTCTTTGACATTACTCACCATAAACTATCTTATTATATTTATATATTGTCATTTTACATCCACTTTATTTGTGCCAAATAAAATATATTGATAATCCTTTTGTAACTCACCGTCTATTATTACACGGATAAATGGTGATTACAGCACTTAATAAAGTACAGTAATTTTATGGGTTGATCAATAACCCACAAAACATGAGAGATTATTAAGTAACATAAATAACAAGTACATATCAATATATTATAACGGTTTTGTGATAAAATTGAAAAACTGCCATGTCTCTGGCCTCACATTTTTTTAAACAGCCCTGGAACAGTGCCATTCAAACTTTCATAATTAAATCCATCATGATGTTG